>VWZX01001712.1:383050-683391 GCA_013399015.1 Galbula dea
CTGGGATTGTTCAGCCTCGAGAAGAGAAGGCTTCGGGGGGATCTAATAGTCACCTTCCAGTACCTGAAGGGGTCATATAGAAAAGCTGGGGAGGGCCTGTTTACAAAGGCCTGTAGTGATAGGACAAGGGGTAATGGATTTAAATTAGGGAAGAGTAGGTTTAGATTAGATATTAGGAAAAAGTTTCTTACCAGGGTAGTGAAACATTGGAACAGGTTGCCCAGGGAGGTGGTTGAGGCCCCGTCCCTGGAGGTGTTCAAGGCAAGGCTGGACAGGGTGCTGGGCAACCTGATTTAGTTAGAGATGTGCCCACTCACTGTAGGGAGGTTGGACTAGATGACCTCTGAGGTCCCTTCCAACCCTGATAATTCTATGATTCCATGATTCTATGATTTGAGGCAGGCCATGTATAGACTAAAGAGAATATAGAAGAAAAACACAGACATATAAAAGAATATGCATTGAAAAACAAGTGGACCTGGGGTGGGGTGAATGTCCCAACTCTCATATTTTGCTGCCACCCTATAAATCTCACTGAGGGAATAGATGAAAACAGTTGGTGATTTCCATTCCCTGACAATGAATTCTTTACCCCCTGCTCCTAAGGGATGGCACCCTACTGACATAGGAGATGTAATTTTCTCCAAGAGAGGTAAATTGGTCCCTGCAGCTTGCCCTTTATATGCTATATATGATTTACTTGAGTTTTATTAACTAGAATAGCAGTTATTACAGCTTGATAATATTCACTGGAAAAAACAGAATGTCTCACAGCAGTGGAGCTGTTGCAACACAGATCTACAAACATTTCATATCTTAAGCTTTGCTCTACCATTAAAATTTTGACCAGAGAGGCTACTTCTCTAGAATTTAGCAAAGGGATGGACTCAGCAATCTAATTACAATGGTGTGCCAAGCAGCAACAAAATATGTGTTTTTTTCCTGTGACACGTAGGTTGCAGGTAGCATTGTACCATTCAAAAGACAACCAGGATTTGATATTTTTCACAAAGCTCATTTCTATTCCAACCTGCACCACCCTAAGCCCACAATTTTAATTGGCTTTCCATCTGCAGAATATAGACTTTTCTTCCTAACCTGCAAAGCCTGGACTATGAACAATCTCCTTCATTAAAGTCAGTTGTCATTCAGAGCTACAGGTGACATTGATTAATTGTCCAATTAGTTTAATTATAAAGGAGGACACGTGCAAAACAACAAATGTACCAGGAATGTTTAATGTACAGAAGAAATATAGAGAAATAAGAATATAAAGAGCTCTGCAAATCAGTAAAAATGGAGCAGGTGTCTTTTTTTGTGTGTTCATCATTCAGAAAATAGACCTCTGCAGCCACTTTAGAATAGTTTGGGGAAACTGTTTTAAGCATTGTTTGTTTGTGAAAGATCTTACCACATCAATACAAAATGTATATTTTAAGATTATTTTTGAGCTAAAAGCTGTCATGGAGGTGCCAAATTTTGGTGCCTTATCTATTTTTTTCTTTAAATTTCAGTAATCCTTATGTTCTTTGAAAGATTGTGATGTTCCTTTAGTAACACTGCAGGAAATAGAGAATCTGTGATTTTCTCTATTTTGTTGATAATTATAAACAGGAGGTAGCCACAGCTCAGAGACTTGTTTGCATCTTGCGCTAGATTTTTTTTAAACTTTGATGGAAAAAGCAAAGCTATTATCCATAGTAAGAAAGTGTCACCTAAGACAAATCTAAAACTCTTCCAATTAACTCAAGTAATTAGAAATTGGAAAATTTCCAGTGAACTTCTAATAATCTAAACTGAAAAACAAGCATGGAATCTAGTGATGCTCAAAAAGGTGTAAAGAAAGAGAACCGACAGTGCCCACTGACAATGCAGCCATACAGATGTGTTCCTGGCACTATCTCCTAAGCAGGGAAGAGAGCTCTACATATCCCCATATGACACAGCAATAACTGCAGTACCATATGTTTACACTGCTAAAAACACAACATACCATGTTTTTAAAGCAACACACTGTGCACTTCATCAGCATTTCACCTTGTGTAATATATGCAGATCATACTGCTCAGTAGTGAGCACAGAATAATAACTATGTGGGCAGTACCACATACAAGAGTTTGCATGGTACAAACTTCTGGTAGCTTCAGTGAGCAGGGATGTGAAAAAGCTGTGGTGGGATCCCTCAGCCTCATCTCAGTAAGGGACCATAACAGCAGGTGATTTCACAGTGATTAGCGCCACATCACAAAAAGTGCAAATAACATGCTGTCACCTGAAATTCAGCTAAGTATCAGAGGATCTGCATATCTCTCTTACTTCCCGAGTCAAAACCAAATCCCTTAACAAGTAACCCATCTCACCCCAGAGGCAGTTTCTACTGTAACAACTTCCCATGGAAGCATCCTACTTGTACTCTGTTTGAATCGTCCTTTGGTGAGTCCTTGATCCTTCTGAAGCTGACAGCAAAACTGAGCTCACTAATTGACTTCAACTGCATTGGCTCAAAATCTGCAAGTGGTATTTCCACTGTCATTCGGGCTGTGTAAGAGCCCAGTCCTGTACAAGGCAAAATGTCTCTCCTGCTTAAACTTCTGGAACCCAGAACAGAAGAGTCTGAAATTGCTTGAATGTACTGTTTGCCTTAGAATCAGTAAACTGACCTGTGAATTAATCAGAGGGAGAATTGTCTGTCTTTCAGATGTAATGCCTATTCAAAGCTATGAATATGATAAAGTAGAATGATTTATGGTGTATAGAGAGGTGAAATATAAAATGAAATCCAGAAATAATTGGAAAATTCACTGCATTTTACACTACCTTGTGTTGGTTTTATATAATCTTTTTATCCTCTGACTTAAAAATCAAAATTATAGTCTAACATGTAATTGAATTGCTAGTATATTTTTTATTTGATTTCTACATTCTCACCCAGAACACTTATTTTATTGTTGAAAAAAATAATCTGAGTCTCTTCACAAGCACAGAGATAATTATGTTTGGTTCAAATTAACCATGACATGATAATATAGGATAAAAGTTATAACCATTGCCCCTCAAAAAAAAATATGCAAGGCTGCTAAGTATTTCCTTACTAAGATCTGTGAGGATTTTAGATAATATTTGTTATAATCTAAACATTTGATAGGAACAGATTTCTTAAAAATTGAGAGTAAAATCCTGAATGCATTCTAAGGCATCTGCTGAGCACCTAGGCTTTCAGTGAAATGTTAAGTATCCAAGAATGGGATACAAGAAATTTCACCTGTGTATATGGTGATTTGAGAGAACATACATTTGAGTACATAAAAAATTCTTCCTTTAAGTCGCCTTATTCTGGGCTGAAAAAAAGAGCCTTTTTCAGATTCAAATGCTTCAGCCTTCTTCAGGATGTGCATAGGTTAATCTGCTTTTCCTCAGAATGACCTGGGCAGAGTTTGCCCTTTTCCCTTTAAATCCTAATGCTAGAAGTGGAAAAGCTACTAGCCCTACCCCTCCTATATCCTAGCCTGTTCGGTACATTAACCAGAAAAGGATGAAGCATATCTTACTGACAAGTAACTTAATCCTCAAGCTGTAGACCATATTTGGGGCAGATCTTTTTATCATTGTACTTGTAATTGTGTCAGCATGTGGTAAAGAACTCAAAAATCTCTGGACTGCTGGCAGAACAGAAGGAGGACATGAATGATGAGTAGAAATTAGGGCCATCACATGGAGATGGAAAAGATGATTCTTTGAACTTAGATTTCAGGTGCCTTTAATAGGTCATGATCCAACATCTTGGTTGGCAGTGTTGTAAAGCATAGTGAAGAAATGTAGAAAGGTGACATTAACTAGCTGAGCTTTAAGATATTCTGCACAAAACAAAAGCAACTTAAAAAAAAATTCAAGCCAGAATTCAATGCAGAAAGCTTGTCAGAGTCTAGTATTAATGACCAATACCAACACGCTTGCAACAAACGTGGGTAGAGCCCTTCCCAAACCTTTATTCACGAAGCGCAGCCATGATTCCATGGTTACACACATCAACAAAAAGCACTTTAAATACTAACATGAAGTCTAAGAAGCCAAGCAGGTTATATTTGTATATACACAGAATCACAGAATAGCCAGAGTTGGAAGGGACCCACAAGGATCATCTGGTCCAACTCATGTTTAGGCACAGGACAACTCCACAGTCACACCATGTGCCTAAGTGCCTTGTCCAATTGCTTCTTAAATTCCATGAGAGCAGGGGCCATGACAGCCTCCCTGGGGAGCCTGTTCCAACGCTCCACCACCTTCTAGGTAAAGAAGCTGCTCCGAATATTCAATCTAAATTTCCCCCAGCACAGCTTCATGCTGTTCCCCCGGCTCCTGTCGCTAGCTCCCAGAGAGAAGAGGTCGGCACCCGCCCCCCCCCTCTGGTGAGGAAGTTATAAACAGCATACATACAAATACATATCCACATGTTAAAAAGCACACACAGACAGACACATGCACATGTTAACCAATGCATTTTGGAAGTAAATAGAAAACACATACTGATAAAAGAAGTATACACAATGGTTTTCTGTAGGGCAATTTCCCTGTTTAAAAGGAACTTTTATTAAATTAGGTTTTAGGAAAAACTCAGGAAATCCTTAGCAAGATTTACCAGTTTTAAACAGCATGTTTTAAAGTTCTACTCTGCATGGTCAAGCAAAATATGAAAACAAGTCACTTATCAAGTGAAGCATCCTTTCTGAAATTTATGTACTGTACATTGATCCTAAATATAAGGAAAAATTACTAACCATGGTGTTCTAGCACCCAAGGGAAACTTTCTAAGTGTTATGAGAAGAACTTAAGTTAGCATCCTTACCAAATACGCCCTGGAGAAAAGAACACATCATTTAAAGCAGAAACAGTCCTGTACCACGTGTAAATCCTTTCTGCCAATTTCCATATGCTTTCCAGAGATGAGGTAGAATTGCCTTAATAGAAAAATACAGCATAAAATAACTAGAGCTAATGAGGAAAGAAGTTGACAGAAGCCATGAAGTAAAACGAAAATCTTTAAGTGTACATTCAGATCACCTAGTAACTGAGACAATGAAAGCCATTTAAAAATAGTACCAGAGCAATGTAACTGCAGTTTCAAATTGTCTGTCCAGCATATTCATGCTACAAAGTTTCCTAGAACTGAACAATCAGGTCTTCGAAGATGCAATGACAGCAAAACAATGCTGGTTCATGAAGGTGGAGATCAGGAAGGCAGGAGGATGTAGATTATACTGACAGGTAAAAAACCCCTACATTTTAAAACTCTCTGTTCTCCATATTTCCTGTGTGGCTCAGCAGTTTCAACAGTGATGCACAAAACAAATGAACTAATACAGAACCCCATGATGAAGTTCCCAAATATAAAGACCTGAGGTGATATATAGTAGAGACCAGGCAAAACCATTTTCAGTTGGATTTGTTGGAAAGAAGTCCAGTTATCAGTAAGTACCCATGACTGCTCTGTCATTCAGACAGATCTCAATGGGCTGGAGAAATGGGCTGAGAGGAATATAATCAAGTTCATCAGTGGGAAATGCAAAGCCCTGCAGTTGGGAAGGAATAGCCCGAAGGACCAGCACCAGCTGAGGGTTGACCAGTTGAAAAGATGCTTTGAGGAAGATGACCTGGATGTCCTAGTGGACAAGCTGACCATGAGCCAGCAAATACCCTCATCTCAAAGGTGGTCAACAGCCTCCTAAACTGCGTTAGTCAAAGTGTTCCAGCAAGTTGGGGGAGATGATCCTTCCTCCTCATTGAGCACTGGTGAGGCCAAACCTGAAGTACTGTGTTCAGTTTCTGGGCTCCCTGCTGCAAGGGAGACACAAGTAGAGTCCCGCAAAGGGCCACTAAGGTATTTGAGGGACCGGAGTATCTATCTTATGAGCAAAACGTGAGAGATCTGGGACTATGCAGACTGAAGAGGGGAAGGCTTAGTGGTATCTTGTAGATGTGTGTAAATACCTAATGGAGAGGGAGAGCTGGACTCTTCTAAGTGGTATCCAGTAACAAGAGGCAATGGGCACAAATTGAAAAAGGAAAATCATTTAAACATAATAAACCACTTTATTATACTGTAAGGATTTCCAATACTGGAGTAGATTACGTAATCTCCATTCTTAGAGGTACTCAAGATGCAAGGGGACAACCTGCTGAGCAACCTTCTGCTAAGTGACCTCCCTTTGACCAGGGGATTTGGACTGTATGATTTTCACAGGCACCTTCCAGCCTCAGCTTTTTGGTAATTCTGTGATTCTAAGTGAATAGAAATCCAGTCATCAAGGTCTTTAGATGAAGTAGAGAAAGGAATACCAAACTCCTATGTTCCTGCTGCAATTGTAATGAGATGGTCTGTGTTATATACACAGCCAGAGGAAGCCAGCGCAGTTGTCTTTTCCAGCCAGGCTATTTCTGATGGGCTTCTGCTCAGCATGAGTAGCAAACACAGCACTTCAATCAATAAAAGACAGCCCTCTGCCTCTCCTCCTCCCCATCATGAATCCACAGAGGAAATTCACTGGGTTTAATTAAAAGATGAAAATTAGAAATGGCATTTATGGTTCATTGAAAATCACTTATGTTAAAACCTAAGCCTGAGTATGCCCAAATATCCTCTGACTTCCAAGCTGTTTAAAATTCATTTTGTTTTCAACTTCCTTATCTCTAATGTTTTAATGATGTGTGATAGATCAGAAGAAGAAACATGAGCATCTGCTTTCTGCTGTTTCACCTCCAAATCTTGGTGGATCTTGCTTTCATGGCAGAAGTCTGAGAGGATAACATCTACACCAGCTATCAGAATTGTTTGCTTCGCACATGCCATAGAGCCAAAATACATCATTGTAGTGTATATTTTTTCTAGCTAACTCATTTAGCAGCTGGGGTATTTCTACACTATACTGCTGCGGTAAGTAACACTGTAACTTTGCTTTCAGAGTTCTTCAGAGAACTATATGAATTGGAGGTAGTTAGTTACCTTTATACTTGTTTTGATTTTACTTATTCCTTGTGCTTTTGTGGCTGATTAAAGACAAGGTAAAACCAGAATTTGCTCTATTATTCATTAAAAAATGTTTCATATTGATGGATCCCATATGTGACAGAAAGTTTTCCTGCTGAGGAAAAAAAGATGACAAAGAATTTTGTTCATTACATATACAACCGAATGCAATTTACTGGCTATTAACAAAGATTTTCAATTGGTCAATTAATTCTGCTATTAACAAAATACATAATATACATTTTTTATTAATAAAATACAGAAAAATGTGAAGAGATGAATAAGAATATTGCAAGGGCGTATTTTTATAAATGTAATCTCAATTTTGGAAAAAATTAAGAATGGCAACGTGTTTCACTCACTGTTACCTTTTTTTTGCAGTGTGTTAATGACCTCCTTGAGTTATCACCTTCAGCTTTGCCACCAGCCTTTAAGTACACTGTGTCACTAATGACTCGGAACTAGCATGCTAATAGAATATTCACAGGTTTTAAATAACCCAAACAGGCACTAAACAAAAGTAAATGTTGCTATGCTTACAGCTGATAATCCTCTAATGAGAAACCAACAAGCAGTTCCATCTAGGCGTTTCGCTTTTCTAGCTTGGCAGTGGGCACTTTTTATTTTAAAGATAAGCCAGAAATCATTCCCCATAGACCCCCAAACCCTAGCCTATACACGGCAGTGTGACCCAATGACTGCCTTGCAAGGGAGGAGGACCATGGCATCATCCCTTCCAGGGGACAGTGAGACTCAGCCTCAGAGAGAGACACTGAAGAGGTCTGCAGAAAAAGCCAACGCAGCAGACAGGATACAGAGAGGCTCTGGAGCCAGACAGCTAAATGGTAAACATTGAAGTTGCATCAAATGTCATAATAGCTTCTTAAGTGTGGGGTTAAGAGGTTAACTGTGTTTTGGCATACACTGTCTATTATTTATATGCTTTCTGCCACTAACATAAGTGCAAATAAGATGCATTGCAATCTCTGAAAATACTGTGTGGATACTCAACCCTAAAACTGTAAACTCAAACCTGTCTCCTTTCCCATCATTGTCACCTGCCATAAATGCCAGTTTGCCTCTTCTTTTATGAAAACTACCCCTTCCTTGAAATAACAGATTAAAAGTTTAATTGAAGACACAACCCAAACTTTAGCACCAGTGTTATGTAGGAATAAAAGTTAAGGTATTTGAAGAGCAACCTCCTGATGTTTTTTTTTTATCTAGTTGATATTCTACCCTGGTTACTCCAGATTAGATTATTTGTTTGCTCTTGAACTTAATATCAGCAAATGATGTAAAAGTTGTGACAACAAAAAAGAACTAAGAAAAAGGATTCAGAGAGAACAAGGAGTTGGAATACAACTCTAAGTCCACTTAAGCCAGACTCAGTTTGCTGTGAGAAGTAATCAGTTTGTTGTACATTTAAAAAAAAAAATAAAATATATATATATAAAAGAAATGGGGAGAATTTTGAAAGAAACTTCACTCTAAGTGCTGATATTTGGTGTGTTTTCTCTGAACTAAACATTCAACTAGGAAATGGTAGCAGACTCAGAATCAATATTTCTATAAATTCAAAATTGTGTGACATATTAGTTCTGAGTAAGACGGATGAGATATTTGTTGAGAGATAGCATTTAAAATTAAGGACCAGAAGTGATTATTTTTCTTAATTGAAAAAATGCTATGAAGCTTATTACAACCAAATGGTACATCAGGATTAACTGATTCAAATAATCAGGAGGTAATCGCATAGAAGATAAGTGGTAAATAAAACCATATTTTTAATTGTGGCCTACTGTCCTTGAACTAGCTCATAATAAACAAAGTTTTGATGCATTCATTTTCTGTACAATATTTGAAATTTTCTCTCACTTTGTGCCTGGTGCCTATTATTTAAATTTTCTCATTACTTCCCCAAACATGTAACTGATAAACAAATCTTGTTAGTCAGAACAGGAAGATAGTTTTTGAAAATACACCTTAAAAACCCCCAAACATTTAGCATGAGCTGCCATAATTTCCTCTATCTAACCTCAAATGAATGGTTATTACATGGGGTTTTGGAGTTCTGTACATAACCTAGTGTGCTCCACAGATCGGGCTTGGCAATGACACCATCATCCTGGGACAAAGCAGAAAAGCATTTAGAGAAAAATAGTAGAATGCATGTTTATTCATTTACAAAATTTCTAATACTACTAGGGTAGCACAGGGCATGTCACTCTATCCATGACTGTACCATAAGAAATTTTGAGGTGTGCTCAGGTACGTGTGCCGAAAAATAAAAATCAGACATCCTAGAAATATTCAGGCAAACTCATAACCTTGTGTTTTGTTCTGAGATGTGCTGACACTGTTCTATCATAAGAGCAGCATATGTACCTGCTAAAGCCCTGAGGAGAGAAGGTCACCTTGCATCATGGGTTACCTTTGTGCTGCTGCGAACTGTGCATGAACTCTGACACTGATATAAATCTTACTAAAATATTAACAATATATTATATATTAACATTTTAATATAATGGTATATACTAAAATATTGATTAATATATTAATGTAGTATAATTATTAATATATTGGCTTACATCTAAAATCTATGATGCTGTAAATGTGTATTATCAGACAAGATAATAAAGATACAGGAGTATTGAATGAGGGGGAAAAAGCAGGAGAAAATAACCATCAGAGAAAGAAAAACCTTACTCAGCTCTGTTGAAACAACTTTTGAGCTGCCAGACTCAAATCTATCGAAAATAGCCATGCAAACATCAGAAAGATATAAGATTTTTAGTCCTATTCAATCAATATTTTGCAATTATGAGGTTTAGTCTAACTAGCTAGGCTGCCTAGAAGTTGGTTATGATTTATTTTGCTTACACTTAGTTACTTTGATTTTCTCTCCATTTCCCATTACTTGTGTCAAATAAACTCTGTTTTATTTAACCTAATTGTATTTAATCTAATTGTAATTGTTGCCTGTTTAATAAAGAATGTCCATTGGCAGGAGATTACTGGGAGAGGAGAGCTGCTGTGGGGCTGTGGAAGAGGCTGGTAGCAGGCAGTGGGTGCCCGGGGAAGGCAACCAGTTGTGCTAACAGGGAGCTGCCAGGGATGGGTTCGGAATGGAAGAGAAGGGAGGAGGGAATAGAAAACCCCAGAGATCAGGGAAGAAACCAGACCCAGAGTTCTTTGTCCATAAAATTATGGGCTGAAAAGTTCAGATCTCAGATGAGTTCTGTTCGTTGCCAGGACTGAATTTGGCTCCAGTTTGTAAGCAGAGTCTGGCACAAAACACAAACAGAAGGAAACGTACCTTTGACATCACATTAAAAAAACAAACCAAATTTACTCTGAGTATTTTATCACATGTTAAATGTTGCAATGATTCACATACTGCTGTTACTTCTCAGGGCTGCTGCAAACTATTACTAAGATAAATCAGTGTGGCTGTTAGGTGAAAAGAAAATATAATCCTTGATTATAAGCATTAAGCCACACACTTTCATGGAACAAGGGTTTTGAAAGTGTTTTGCCTAAACCCTGATTTTGCAGTGTAATTCTTTTTCTCTCATTTTGCTCCTCTGTTCTGTAGTGGCTGTGAGATCACCACAGCTTTCACAGCAGAACCTAGGAGAAACAGGAGCCCTTGTTCCAGATTTAGGCTTCAGTATGCTTCAATGAGTAAATGAGGCCCTGACCGTATTAATCACCTTCACTGGGAAGCTCAACATGCTACCAGTGTCTCTGTAATTATGCAGTATGCTGAGTGTTATCATAGCAGCCATGTGGATCCATTATAATTTTGCTCCTCTAAATGCTGCTGATCTAACCATTAGCATAGCTGCAACTCATCCTCCCAAAGAATAAAAGAAATAATAGAGTTTAATTCCTCGTCTCTTTTTCAATTTTTCATGCTCCCTATCCAAAGGCTATTTCTCTCATAACTATTTACTAGCTTGTGCATCAGTCTCCATGCTTAAGTTAATTCTTATGGTTTATAAATGACTTATATAAAAAGTTAGAACCACATACAGAAGAAAAAGGCAGCCAAATTACCTTGCAAATATTATTTGTCTGCAAAAAGATCTCTTCCATTTGGGCATATTTGCAAAGTAATATTAATTTTTTTTACTTTGTGAAGACTGTACAGACAGGCAAAGAAATAAGCCCAAATAGAAGACAGAATTGGACAAAGGTACTTAAGCTATGGATAGGTAGCTTAGCAGTCCTTCATTTTGTTTACTCCTTGTTCACAATGCCTTATTAGTCCCTGACTCATATTATATGAGCTCGGTTACTGACAGCTGCAATGGGTGGCATTTCTCAGCTAAGAGACTAATGAATAGCAAAAATGAATAATAGCAAAAATAAAGAATCTTTTCTATATATGATCATCCTTGTTAGCACTGCTAGTTGGTGTACCAAAAAAAAACTCAGACACTCCAGAAATAGTAAAGCAAATACAAGACCCTACCCATCCAAATGTTCAGAAACAGGGAACAATAGAACGTGAAAACTGAAGTAATTGCTGTGCTTACCAGCATTGCTTTGCAGCATTCATGGAATTCTATTCAGACCCATTCGCTTTACCAAGCATCAGATGAGTTTTATACTTGAGTCTTTTGTATCAAAAAATGGTTCAATTAGTCTTATTAATTACTATAAGAACTAATTTGAAATTTTTCTCACCCAGCCATTTGGTGTTTTCTCACACCAAACAGAAATATAAAACGACTGTCTACACAGTTGTGTCAGAAATCCCCTTTGTCACTTGCTGTTCAGATACAGCTACAAAAGCAATCAGAACTAAGAACTGCTGACTGTCAGCCTTTCCATTTGATTGAGGATTTTGCAGAGTGAGGGCCAAAATTTCTACTGGTGTAAACAACTGTGAATCATTGATTTGGCTTTGGTGATTACTGTCAAACTTACCTGAATTATCCATCTTCAGTAAGTAAATATAAACATACACAAACATATATATATATAAAAAAAAAACTCTTACACAAAACCACCAGCAGAATTGACAATAAAATTCTAGTTTGAACTGGAATATTCAATGAGGCTATATACAGTGAATATACATACAGAAAGAGAGAACCTATGCACTATAATACATCTTCTATCTGTACATACCTTTATCCATTTATCCTCTTTGTTGAAATCATATTTTTTTCTTAAAGTACTGAGGAAAAAAGACATCTTCCCCAAATTATCCTTCCCAAAAAAAAGCAGTTACTATAAAAAGGAAAACTATAAAAGAATTAAGATATTTCATTACTTTTAAAAATTATTAAGAAAAGTAAATTAGTGAAAAACAAAATATCATTCTTGGCTAAGAACTATTTCTTATTAAACATTCATTACACTTAAAAGTGGGAGTTGTTCTGGAATTAATACTCTTTTATCATGTGGCAACACAACTCTTAAAAAACCCTTCAATACAGAAAACTTTTTCGGGGGTTTTTTAGAAATGTTGAAGGAATCTTACTAAGACATTTATATTTGTCAGCTCCTCTACCATTTAATCTTCTGGTCTATCTATTTTACACAGATTTACCTGGTGAAACTCAACTTGGGCAATACACAATACAGATCTACATATATAGCACTATGAGGACAAAAGCCCTAATTTTAATTAAAGCATAACTAAGCCTCCTGCCTTGAATACGTGACAGCTAAAACCACTGCTGGTTTTATTTTCTCTTTGGGAAGCATACTGAGTTTTAAGAACACAGTTCATTTCATGTTTACCCAGAATCTTCACAGCTTTTTATCCCACCAGGCAGATTACCCTTGGTTAAACTGAAGCTGAAAATTCTGGAGTTGAGTCTGGCAAAGGACATGAAGTGTTCCTACAGGTCTATCAGGCACAAAAGGAAGATAAGGGGAAATATGGCTCGCTGCTAAATGGAGCTGGGAACCTGTGACAGAGGACATAGGGGCAGGGAATAGGGAAGATGGTACCTGGCTCCTTTCAGCGGTGCCCAGTGACAGGACAAGAGGCAATGGGCACAAAACCAAAACACAGGAAATTTAATTTAGAAATTAGCAGAATTTTTTTAACTCTGAGGATGGTGAAGCACTTAGGCTGTCCAGAGAGGTCATGAAGTCTCCATCCTCGAAGATATTCAAGCACAGTCTGGGAACAGTCCTGAGCAACCTGCTCTGGCTTATCCTGCTTTCACCAGGGGATCAGACTGGATGATCTCAAGCCTCAACTGTCTTGTGATTCTGTGACGTTATTGTCCCTCTGTTCAGGCATTAAGAGAGGTTGCTGGAGTGATCCATTATGAATGTCAAGCAAAACTTCTTAGACTCATTAGATCTTACCTTTACTTTTACCTGGTGGAAGGCTGGACTCTGGCAACACAGGTGGAAGCAAAGAGCTACAAGCAGTAATACTAGTCCCACTGTTTGAAAATAATGCATTCCTAGAGGTTTATATATCAAAGGTAACTTTACCTAGTAAAACAGAAGCTTGTTGAAGCTGCTAGACAGTTAATTATGCTCCTCTAGTGAGAAATACTGCCGAGGAGCTGAGGTTCTGGCTGGTGGGGTGAACTGAAAGAGACAAGAAAGTTGTCTCTACCTTTATGCCACATCTCAAAACCAGGTTATAACCTATTTTTTAAGAAATATTCCTGCTTTTAGAGAGAGCTAAAACTATCTAACAAGAGTTTTCCATCTCTAGATCCTAGATTCTTGGAGAGATAGTGAACTACCTATCTTGGATAGAAATAGATAAGTCAAAGGTAGTCAGGCAAAAAATGCAGAAAACAATGCATTTTCCTAAATGCTGTCTTTAAGCTGTTTTAAAAGAAAATAAATAAATATCCTAAAATGTCTTTCTGAGTGAAGCTTGTATGACACATTTGCCTCAGGCTGTATGTGATAGAGGCTAAATTGCTTTCTTTCTCATTTAAGTGGTACAAAAGTAAGAGCAGGAACAATTATTCAGTACAAAAGTAGAAAAAGAAGTGATTTTAACATGCTTCAGCACACCTCATGCCCAATTTCTATAGATGTGCAAGTGGTCTTGAACTGATGAGAAAGAACATGACTGCTACATTAATCATTTGGAGACATACACTAATTTATAAATGCTTCTCTCTCCTTCAGCTTTCTGATGAATTTGAGTTCCACAAATAGAATGGAAAGGGAAACTAACTGTAACAAGTAAGCTACAGGGAATGTGTTTATTAAGTGAATTTTAAAAGAACTATTTCCACACCCACAGCTTTTCTCTTACAATTCCTTTGTCTATTCTTTTTTCATTTTTAAAGGTGTATTTTAAAAGGTATTTATCATCCTGGTAGTTAAGTTTCATTCTTTTCAATGCCACTTCATTTTTCACTAAAATTTACAATCTTGATGATACTTGCTGAAGTTGGACTACAGAGATCATTTGGTTTCTGTCTTTCCCTGATGTCACTTTGGAAATGAGGAAATAAGATTAAGAGTTGCTCTTCCTTTTCACCATTCTATTCTCTTTTTCATCCTGGTAAATATAAAATTAAAAAAAATCTGTTCTTAACATCAGTTCCACAGGTTGAGACAGTGAGGCAGGTACATTTCATGTGTTTATACTTTGCTTTAACTGGTATGGATACAAGGGAAGCGTTTAAGAATTGCCTAAGTGCATTCTTGACACATCTGTGCTGATCCACCAGGAGAGCAGACTTCTGATCTACTGTCCTGGTTCATCTCTTGCTGGAGATGAATCCACCTTACAGTGTCTCAGTTGTGCCACCTTTTCTTTCTGCCCAAGTTGCATTCACACTATGGAACTTTGGACTGTTGCTGTTTCTAGCCAAAGCTTTCTTCATCCACAGGGGTCTCTGTGAGATCATAATTTTAAACTTCGTCTTAAGCCTGACTAGCTAGAAATGTCATTTGTATAATGAGCTCATACTGCAATTCCCAGCAAAATAAATTTGAGGTTTACCTCTGGAAATCTTGCAGAATTGAGAGAAACAAGTCCCTCTTCCCAGGCAGTGTGCAAGGACAATCACAGGAGGGAATGGCCACCTCCCAGCTGTGCCGTGCTACCTTCTGCACAGTAGAAGGCTCTTTGCCTTGGCTCTTTGCCTTGGCTGCAGCAACAGCAGCTGAGACACCTATGCTCCCTCTTGGTTTCAGGGTGTCCATGCTGCTCACTATAGCCAACATCTGAAAGCTAAGAAACAGACTGAAAAAAATGAGGGTGTTTTTTGTACTTCCTCCTGTGTAAAAACTTAAAGATGTGGAAGTAATGAAAAGGCAAAAATGAAAGAATGCTATGGAAGAGGTAGGAATAGGGGTAGCCATAGGTTAGGAAAGACAAAAATTTGGAAGCTTTGAGGGAGACAAAGCCAAAGAGACAAAGAGCTATAGAAAGATGCAGAAGAGACTTTTAAAGGTTTCAGTTCTCTCAACCTGAGGACAAGGGGTTTTTTTATCAAAATGTTTCACATCTTGCTAGGGAAATCTGAAGCTTCACTGAAGATCTTAAGAGTAACCCAAACCCAAAGTTCAATCTCCTGGCATTATTATTAAGCAGAAATCCTCAGTGATAGGCATGGAGTTGGAACAATGAAAATAAAGTAAAATATGCAAATGACTACAACAGTTTTTAGGGTTAAATGAAGTTCTTGATCCAGATCCTTGGCCCTAAATAAATTTTATTGACCTCAGAAGAATAGTTTTCAGTTTATAGTTTTAAACTCAGTATCAATATCTGGAATCTATCTGGACCAGATTTGTAGTCTTTTCCTCCTTTTTCTAGTATTCTTTCAAAGCTGTGATGTTTGGATATAAATAGAAATGCTCTTTTGGGAGTACATCCAAACTTCTCTGGAGGATTTGTCAGAGAGACAAATGCACTTTCAATGATCTTCTTCCAGTTTGTGAATGGTGCTGCTTAGATATTTTTCTGAACTCAAGTATTAGCCACAACAAAAAAAAAAGAAAAAGGCATTCAGTTTTATCCTTCAACCCCTGCCAAGCATATTTGTCCAGGTCTTTTGGTTTTTTCATCCTCCATCACAAAAAAAAAAAAGGGGGGGGGAGATTTAATTACATTTAATTACTAATAATAGTTCAATTTAATTGAACTATTAGTTCAAATTGAACTGAAATAAACCAAAAAGAACAGAATTTGTAGTTCTCCCTCAGAAATAACAGAGAAACAAAGCAAACAAACAAACAAAAAAGTAAACTCTGAGTAAACTCATTTTCTCAGCTTTACATTTAAGCCTTATCTCAGAAATGCTACCACATAGTGCCTGCACTCTGAACAAAAAATTCTACTCTAATTCTAAACATTAGCATACGGTTTCAGCAACTGCTTTGGTTCCTGAGCACGGTGTACTGCAAATTCCCCACTGGTCTGGTGGCATGATTTCCCACCTAGAAATGTCATTCAGTGATTTCAAAGCCTTGTTATGTACAATATCATTAACAGGAGGAATAGCATGAATCAACATCATTACAATGAAGCTTGTGAGCTGTGCTCCAGAGGGGCTTGTTTTGCAGCTGAATTTCCAGCAAAGCACACACTGCATCCCTAATATACAACAAGCAATGTAAAGATAAAAATAATAAAGAAATGTTTGGATGTTTGGAAGTTTAGTAGAAACATATTAAAAATAAATTGAATAGAGCTATTCATTACAAAAAGCCAGTGATAGATGGCATCAGGCTTTCTTATTTCCATTCATTTTTGTGGCAAATTTTTGTAATTTTCCTGTTCCATGGTGTTTTCATTATTAAGTCAAAGATCTGTGATTGGCTTATTACTGCAGGAAAAGCCAGCATTTGTCTCTCTGATTGCAGTAACACTGAGAGATGTCAAAGATGTATGAACATAATACTACCACTTACTAAAGTCCAGCTCAAACAGTAATTGTATGACTGCAATTTCTTTCATCTGGTAGTTCTTGAAATTACAAGTGTGAAAACCACCAAGTACATGAAATAAGAACGAACAATAGCTGTGAAAATCTATTTGTTAATTTAGCTGTCCTTTGGCTGCAGATATAGTAAATGGAAAAATCTGTAGTGTAAATGCTGTTTGAGTCTCAGCTACAGGAAGAAGGAAATTACCAAGGTCCTTTTCTGGTAAGAGAAGGGCTTTCTTAGGTGATTTTTGTAGCACCTAAGGCGCTGGAATAGGAGTATTAACAATCACTTTTGCCAATAGTGGTTGTGATATTGGTTTTGGAGCACACTGGCAGTGCTCAAGTATTTGTAATGTTTGGTACATTTCACTTTAAGCATTTCACATTTCTTCAGTCATTTATGTGATGAACATGCTACAACATAATCTCCTTGACTGGTTTTTTTCTTATTATCTTTAATTTAGTGTTTGCATGCATGGCACCTCAGATGCAGCAATGATGCAATCCAGCAGTGGCTCCATGCAGAACAATGACATAGCAGGACTAGATTTCAGCTAGGAAGAGTTACAGATGATATCACTCTGAGAGTAAAGGTTGGGTTTATTTTCTTACCTCCCTTTTAAATCCACTCTCACTGGGATGATGGGAAGATTCTTGTGACAAACACAGCTTCACAGGTGTTTACAGCAACATATTTCTGATTGGAGTACTAGAATTAAATATATGCATGTTTGAAATCATGTACCACAGCCATTGTTTGTCTAGCTTCTTATCAAGAAATGCTGGCACATTTCTATAATTTGACTTTGTAATATATTTTCAAAACACTCTACCTTCCTGCAGTGCTTGAATTACCTCTGCAGACAGGATAAGACTTTATATGGCTTGTTTGTTTATTTGTTTTTCACTCTAATGCCCATTTTAAAGTGGTGCCTATTACTTTTGCATTCCTTGTGAAGTTATGATTCCTTTCTAACTCACTTTATGGTGCTATCATTTTGTGGTTATATTTTCTCCAATTCATATAGTTGCTGTTCCTTTTGTTTCCTGATACTTAATATTCTATGTGTGGATACTATCAGTGGTATAAACTGTGCCAGTCAAGCACTACAGAGGGGACACAGATAGATGTCAGTCATTTAAATTGAATATTTATCTATATAAAATGACAGCTGATAAAGAACACAAATGAAGCAGATGATGCCCAAAGAAGTGAAGACAAATTTGAGTCAAGACTAGCAGTGTTTTGAAATTAGTTCAATGAATAAAAATAAGCTGTGAAATAGAAACAAAGTGTGCATGTGTATGTATTTGCATTTATGCTCATTTTATACATGCATATATATATGTGTAAATATTTATGTGATGTTTAAAAGAAAGAGGGCAATATTCTTCAATTAAAATTAAATTTTTATATTTTTGCATGAAATAACTATAATACCTCCTATGTCTGGATGGTTTAGACTTTGCTGCTGAAATGCTGGTAGGCTTAAAACCAACAATATTAACACAGGTAACAGATTTCATGCTGTGCATTGGTACATCAAGGAAAGCTACCTATAGCTGTTACTGGCAGAACAGAAGATAAATGGAAGATATTTTCTAAACAGGAATCCTTGCCTTCAGTGAAGTAGGAATACCAGATTCACTTGAAAAGAAAGTGCCAAATTCTGCCAGATATGGGGAGAGGTGATCTCCCTGGGAATTGTTCAGATTTGGGGGATGAAGGATTAGAATTTGACCCCATCTTACTTTAAAGATTCAATTGAAAAATAATTGCTGGAGACAAACTGATAGAGCAATTGCTTTATCAACACCACATAGCCTGCTTTTAAATCTGTGCTTTCTCCTTTATCAGTCTTACTCTGAGTCTGTGGTTTCCTTTGAATTACCTATCTGTTCTTAAGATTTGGTTTGCTTCTCAGGCCAGTGCAATCTGACTTTTCAAATATCAGAGGTTTAAAACTTCCAAAGGTCAATGATTATTTTCTGAATCCCATTCTAAATACCAAATAAAGTTCCTAGAAATCAGCTGTGCCAAATATTATTCCTATCTCTTACAGAAGTCTCACTTGGAAGGAGGAAAGCTCTTGACAGGAATCTTTTGGAGAAAGGAAGATTTTATCAGAGAACAAAAGCAAAGCTTTCAACATAAGGGGAGATAATTTAATCACACATGCAGTTGCACAGTAAGAAAGTAAAGCCCATAAAGTGACAGGCAGTGTTGTTGTCCTGAAATTTGGGATCACCTACCCAGTACACAAGCCAGAAAATAAGTTACAGCACTATCT
Organism: Galbula dea; assembly: GCA_013399015.1. NCBI lineage: Eukaryota > Metazoa > Chordata > Aves > Piciformes > Galbulidae > Galbula > Galbula dea. Next base: position 402,250 of record VWZX01001712.1, read on the forward strand.
ACAGGGTGTCTCTGTGTTCTTGACTTCATCCTGAAGTTCCTCTTTTCTTGTGAAAACACTATAACCAGACTTTGAACAGTGATAGAACCAGGGGAAATGGGTGTAAGCTAGAGGAGGGTAGATTTAGGCTGAATATTAGGAGGAAGTTCTTCACTGTGAGGGTGGTTAGGCGGTGGAACAGGTTGCCCAGAGAGGTTGTGGAAGCCTCATCCCTGGAAGCTTTTAAGACAAGGCTTGATGGGGCCCTGGGTAACCTGATCTAGTGGATGGTGTCCCTGCCAGGCAGGGGGGTTGGAACTGGATGATCTTTGAGGTCCCTTCCAACTCTGACAATCCTATGATCCTATGATCCTATGACACAAGTATTGGGAAGTTCTCAGCTCATCTCCAAGGAGAGCCCTGGGCCAGAGGAAAAGCAGAGAAGCAAGGGCAGATCTGTAGGCAGATCTATCAGGCAAAGGCTTAGGCAAACCACCTCCAGAAATTCAATCTTTTGGGGCCTATCACTATTTCATGTTACTTAAAGCAGAGGTGGCTTATCCAAAAGCCTTAATTGTAATGACAAAAGAAAATAGTAGTAGATGAATTGATACAAATCCTACTCTGCATTCCATGCAAAAATGTCTTCTATTAGTTTGGGGAGTATGGAAGGAAGCAGTCTTTAGCCTGTAATTATTGTGATAGTTCTTGTTCACTATTTTCATTTCTCACCTTTTTGTTCAACCCCATTTTATAGCCCTATAAAGTTTGATAAAACTGTATTTGACACATCATCTAAATATTGATCAGCATATTTGTAGGGAAATTGCTATGCTTTCTGCTTGAACAGCAAGAAGTAATAAATTGAGCATTAAAAAAAAAGTTTACATGATGAGAGGTCCCACTTTATATTATAATCTATAATCCATTACTTTTCTACATTTAATTTGCCTAACTGTGCCCAGTATTTTTGTCACTTATCTGCAGTTCTGCTAGAGCCTGATTCATTTTTTAGTGGATAAGCAAAATAACAGTAGAAATTACTATACATTAGTCTGGTTGGAAACAGAAATGAGGAGAGCTCTGTTTAGTTAAGTGAAATTCAAGCCTCATATAAGTGTGAGAAAATGGACTTGGCATTTTTAGAATAGTAACTAATGTCAGGACTGACTTCATTTTGTCAGTCTTATTTCTGTTAGTCTTCATCCCACAGCTTCTTGTTCAAGTCTGTGACTCACTGAGAAAGCATCACTCATCTACAAAAAAAATTTGATTACTGTTGACCTCAACATGTTTTCTTTCTTCCTTCGCAGTAAAGGATAGGTGACAAAAGGTATTCAGAATCACTGAAATACAGTGTTACAACAGTGTTTTTCACTGAGCACATGTGGCTTAAATATACATTGCTTTACTTTTCTACATCTTCCCTCTATCTTGAACAAGCTTCTTTCAAGAATGTAAGGGATGTATTTGACTCTTCAATAAAACCAAACACATTTCACAAGTAGTTTCTTCACTTGAACCAATGTTTTTCAACCTTGGCTTTATCAGAAGCTCCAAAGGAGAAACCTGGAAATTATTACCCATCTGTAATATCACTACTACAAATCAAAGTAGCCGAAGAATTCAGAGGGTAAGCTGGGGTAACCATTTTCTCATTACATTTGTAGATCTTATAATTCTAAATTTTCAGTGTAAATGAAAGCCACTAGTAAGGTCACTGCTCTATTAAATACTTTAGTGATGCTATCTAAGCTTTCACACAATCCAGGGCTAACTGCATGAAGAACATGGTAAGATATCCTCTGCACATAAATTGGGCTTTTTAAATATCTATTTAAAATCATGGCTAGGCTTCGTGAGCGAAGATTTGGGAAGGGCTCTACCCACGTTTGTTGCAAGCGCGTTGGTGGCTAAAAAGTCCAATACGAGATAGGCATGAGCAGTTGCAAAAGGCACAGCAGAAAGACTCCTTAGATGGTGTGTTCTGCAAGGCACAATTCTTTCTGCGTTGTCTTTTCTCCTCAAGGGTGATCCTGCGTGCTTTCTCAAAAGCATCTGCAGCGTTATAGATGGTGTGTCTCCAGGCCTCCCGCTTGGAGGCCAGAGTAGACCAGTTATGATGATCAATATGGCCAAGGCTGAGATGTTATTTTATTCACCTGACTATAAACTTTAAATTTTACTACTCTTCTAGGTATTTTCTTTTACCTATAAAAATTATATTGATTAGCCCATTTGCACTTTGCAAAGCTTCTTCTGCTCTACTAATACATGTTATAAATAATATAGGGCCACACTGGGTATATAGACTTGTGTGTTTCCCCCTTAGAAAGTAGTAACCTATTTTGCTTGCCTTACTCTCTCTTCATTGCAGATATATTAGTTGTATTATGCAGCCAATACTTCACCTGAAATCAGAAAGAAATCAAACCCAACAATTTTAAATAGGTAAGCAAAGCTGCAGATAGACCTATAATTTGTCTTTCTGCTTATGGATTGGACAAGCCTTTTAGGTGAAACTAGCATCTTTGAAGTTCTCACAGCATTGTTACCCACTATTTGCAGACACATAAAGCTAGAAGGGTCCAGAGCAGGCAGACTGGCCTTCTACAGATCTGTAGCTGTTGTATTCCGGTGGAGTCTGACAACATGTGACCTGTGCTAGATAATGCAGACTATTCTGAGTAGCATTCCTCTCCTGATACCAAGAGACAGCACTTCTTTGTTTCTTCACCACTTTGTTCCACTGGTTAATCACACTAACTGTTAAAAATGAGTAGCTTATTTGTTTTTTAACTGCTAGTCATCACTTCTTGTTCCTTTCTTTCTCTACCAGATTAAAGAGCCTTTTTTGTATATTCTTTCCCAGAAGGGACCATATTTACACTAGTTATGCTATCTCTCAGTCACTTTCTTGGTTAACTAAGCAGTTTGTTCTATAAGGCATCCTCTCCACTTTGTGAACTGTTCTTCTGGCCTCTCCTATATATATACATATATATATATAAAATGTTTCAGCAAACTCAGAGAAGTATTTTCCTGTGGATGTTTAATTCAGTGAACCAAACAGTGGACATCAACCCAAAAGGTGGTCTTCAGTCCCTATGAAGGACTTGAGTTCTAACACAAGCAAGGAGATGGATGCAGAGACAGAAGGGAAGTGCAAGAAGATAGCAGTACGCCAGAGTCAGCATGACAAGCAGTTCTCTCAGCACACCCAGACATTAAATGTTGACAAGTTTTTTCAGGCAACAGGGCAATGGAGAGTTTTAATGAGCGATTTGAAGGAGGATAATGATGTAGCTTCACAGCTGTTTACAGGAAGCTTCACCCAAGCATGAGTAATTAGCACTCATAATACTTACTATCTTTGCTGGGTGTGAAAGTTTTAAAGGGTGTCTGAACGAGCTAGCTTGGCTACCCTAGGCAGCAGACAGACAACAGTGTGAAACATACTGCAAAACATACCCAGCCTCTCCACAGAGTTAATTAGCCAAGTTGCAGTATCTCATTACGCTGTTGCCAGCACTTGACAGCGTTATTCAGGGGTAGCAGAGCCATCTCTCTGCATGGCAACGCACTGGTGCTGTGCAGATCTTCCCTGAAATACATGTAGGGTTATAGATGGTGAAATACTGAAGGATTGTTTTATTTACTTGCCTCTGCATCTGGAAGTTTCTTGATAATACATTGCCTTTTCTGGGTCATATTTAAGAATGGGAAATAGCATATTGATTTTGTCATGCCAGTGAAGAAATGTGAACCTGTCAATGTCTATGGTCACTCCATCCAGCAGCCTGATCCTCCATCTCTCTGCCAGCTGTAATGTGCTGAAAAAAATAGTTTTATTGGAAAAAAAATATTTTGGGCAATTAATCAACATTCAGTCTGGCTGTAACTGTTCAACAGCGTATAATAGAATAGCTTTTTCTTTTTACCCAGACATGTTCCCTTCTAGTCTGAAACTAAACCATTTCGGTAGCAAGCTCTGGGCAGCTAGATAGCCACAATCAGTTCAAACCAGTATCAAAATATTAAGCAAATATTATTTAAAACTTTTAAATTTTTAATCATTTTAAGTCTTGCTTTTTTTTTTCAGTGGAATGTTCTGCATCATGGCCTGATCTGTATCCTTATGTCTAAATGTCTTTGTCTAAATGTTGTGGCTGATCAGCCTGTCTGTTGAATGCTAACCATACCAAAATTCAGCCACTAAACAACACAGAAGTTCAGAAAACTTCATGTGAAGGCCTTAGTACCTTGTTGCAGCTTGGAGTCTTCTCTGATTTCTACAGAAGAATATGGTATTTCAAAAATGATTGTTGTCCTTGCTGCGTCTGAATAGCTTTTAAGAGATGCTGATCTATCTTTGTAGACAAGAGGAAATCTTAGGTTTTATCCCTAGAGGGTTATTCTCTGTATTCACATTATTTTCAAAACTGAGCTCAGAGTCTCCTGAGAGCTCCTCAGCCTTGTTACTTCAAGGATAAAGGAATGGCCCTGAGCCCACAGTAGGAATAGAAGAGACCCCTACAACTGGTGTACTGCTCTTGTGTCATAAAGGGGCAAAGAGAGAAGCAGGAGCAAAACATATTTCTTCTGGGATAACCCTCATTTCCCTTGCAACTATTCCAAACAGCACAAGCCCTCTTCAAATGGCAGTATCTGCTATATGCATGATTTCCAGTATCCATTAGAAATAGCCAAGAAATTTGTGCTGTTTGCCATACTGCCACTTTCAGAAGGTTTCCTCCCCTGAGAAACTCGCTATACCTTTTGCTAGCTCTGCCTACATATGTATGGCATGAAAATGCTATCTTTTATCCATGTCACTGAATCTTTTATCAGAGCCAGATCTGAATTTGGGGAGATAAGAGGAAATACTGCCAGTCCCTAATGTGAAAGATTCACATTGAGGCCTTAAAGTGGAGTTCTAATTTATTGGAAATTAAGGTCTGAATTGTCAGTAGAGATTTTCCAAGGTAGCAGTGCAGATCTTCCTACAAAATACAGTAGAATTTGTCTCTAGCTTTAAATTCAATGTCCTTTTTGCCCAGAGAAAGCACCTGTACCTTTTGTTGTGACACTGAATATTTTTCACTCCTGGACCTCACCAGCCTACACAGCTCTTGTAAGATGGTGGATTAGAACCAATCAAGACAGCAAAAGCCAGCCATGTGCAGCTTTTTAAGGACAAGGCAGTAGGACAGACTAGTGAACTATTTCAGTCTTAATACAAACAAGCAAAAGGCAGACCGAGCCTTTAAGCATGCAGAAAAAAGAAGCTCTTTTACCCTTCTTAATTTTTCTAGCTATAAAAATTAGATGCTTACTTTTTGACTATACCCTCCAACTCAGAAATAAGCACTGTAACCATATTATTCTGCCCTTATTTGCTGAGATGCAGAAACTGACAAGAGACAGGTAAGTAATCTGACAGGCCAAATCATGGTCTTAGTTTTCTTAAAATAATTAGAGCAATTTATTAAAATATAAAGAATGCTACTCATTAATAAGAATGATAGAATAATAATGTCTCTCTGAATGACTGTGATACTAATCCAATCATAGACTGATTTCCAAGAGAAAATAGCAGCTATCTTTATAGTATCTTTGGTCATCAGCTGCTTCTAACTTATATCTTCTCCCTGGGGACAATTCTCTTGTTTGGTATTGCTGATAGAAGGAAACAGTAAAGAAAAAACCCAGAACTTCCTCCAGCTAAAGGAGAGACTAAAAGGATGTGCATAGAGCATGGCTTTGGCCAGATAGTCTAACCTCAGGTCCACTGTCACAAAACTCCTTTGTTTTCAGTGTAAATACTCCTGATTAAGGAGAGAGAAACTTGTCTACTGATCCATTTAATAACATCCAGATACCTACCCTGCGTCCCTTAATCCATCATTTTTTGAAGTGACAATGCTGCTCACCACCTCATTTGTTAAACACAGTACCTACTGATGGAAACTTCCCACAAACCACACTGAACTTGAAGAACAAGGGCACTAATGAGAAGAAAATGTATAGAAAATTGAGAGCTAAGCTAGGGAATTATAGACATGGTGTTTAGGGACATGATTTAGTGGTGACTTGGTATTGTTAGGTTAACGTTTGCACTTGATCTGAAAGGTCTTTTCCAACCAAAACAGTTCTATGATTCCATAATTTTAGCTCCCTGGTTTTAACTAGCACAAAAATCTGTTTTCTGTTACTTACTTTTTGAAAACATTTCACACTGGCTGTACTTTGTTTTCCAGCTGTCAGAGTTAGAAACAAATATAGTTTATCTCTGGTTGTTTTGTACTTTTATCTGAAACAACTTCATATTAGACATTTTTAAGTCTAGAACATGTTACTTTTTTAACATTCAAACTGAATTTAGAAACCTAAAGGAAGACATTGCAATAAAACTTGTCCATGAAAAGTTTTCTGACTGAAAGAACATAATAAACTGGAATAAGTTTAAAAAAAATCTTTCTCTAAATCAAATTCACTTTCCTCAAAAGTGTATTTGAAAATGAAAGCAAAAAGCCTTTACTTTGGCATCTGAAATGGTGCTCCTGTTTTCAGTTAACTATGACTTTCCCTGAAGGAAAAGTCCTAGTTTACACTGCATGTACTACTTCAAGCTTCAGAACCTCTGGTATTAGCATGAGTTGAAGAGTAAAGTAGGTAGGAATTGTTTCCTTTTTGGAGATGAACTTGCAAGAACTTTGTCTCTTTTCACCACGTTGAGGAGGGGAAATATTTTTCCTCTCTGATTGCTTCAAGAAAAAAAAGATCCTTGAAAACTCCAATAAAGGAGGATGCCAGCAGCAAAAGTGAAGAGGGTAGAACAGAGTGTGAAAACCAAGAACAAAAGCAAAACAGCAGTGAAGCCTTATTCTTTACTACCCATAGCAAGAAATTAAGCCCAGGCAGTAAGATTGCTTTTGCTATGGTCACTTCCCTAGGTTTCACAGGGAGCTCTGCTGGGTGCAAACCAGACAAGCTAGAGGAAATGCAAGAAATCAACAGATACACAGTAGCAAATTTCCACTTCTCTGCAGAGGATAACTAATTAGTTAAGCTGACGATGACAAGACCACAGAGATTGTGTCCTGGCCCCCTCATATTTCTTCTCAAAAGACAGGAAAGAACTGCTATTGTTTTCATTACAGCCCCTCCTAATTAAGTATGCAAAACTATTTCTTGGGTGGTTTGTTGTTTTGGGTTTTTTTCCAGGAATATATAATTTTACCAAATGTAATAAAGAATTTGAACTTCAGAAACAGTCTTAGTATGCTCTCTGATACAGGGCTGTATGAGAAATGAAATTTTTTACTTAATTTAAAAATGGATAAACTCTATTCGTCTGTCTGATTCTTCCATATGACACTTAAAATTGCGGCCTACAGAAAGTTTTCCACTTCCTCAGATAAATTTAATTTTAAATTCACTATGTTCCCACTGGGGAAAAATTACACAGCCTAATAGAGCTAGCTCTATTCAGTACTCATATTCTGCATTCTGGATTGCCAAGTCAATAAGTGTATATTTTGTTGTTTCTTTATATGGACTCCTTTGTTACTTCAGTGTCCTTACCACTTGTTTTTCAATACTTTCAGGAAACATTTTCTTGAGAAAAAAATGTTTGCAAAGCTAGAAGAAAAGTTAAGTTTTAAAAGACCATTTTTACCCTTCTTGACTGTTACATAATTATCTAGTTGATTTTTTTTAAAAAAAACCACATGTTATTTGGCAATTTCTATGCTGGGACTTCACTGGCTAGGTAAACTGATGAGGTAGTTCTAGAATAAATTATCTAATTGTATATAACATATAATATAATTACATGCAAATAAATGTTTAGTTATTTAACAATTATAGCATAATTGTTACTTGTTTCTTGAAAAGCTGATGTATGGAAGAATGTTTTGGAACTTTCAGCCATGAATCTGGCTATATGTGAATTATCTCTCTTTTGATTTGAGTTCCAAAACACAGCTGTTTAACTCATGTTGGTCTTCATTTTTTTCCTACATCTAAATGAAGCATAAAAATTACATTGGTTTTAAGCATATTCTTAAGAAAAATCCCACCTCCAAAGCAGGTAGGACAAAGGTGTTTGTTTAGAGTTATTTTCTTCAAACTAAATTCATTCCAGTGAATAGCATATCTTTGTGCAACCATTCCAGCAGAAGATAAAGTACCTGATCAATTTAAGCAACAGCTCCTTACCATAAGAGACTGCAAAAATACAATTCCTCATACTTTTTCTTTACATTCATATCTTCATATCCTGCTACTACTATATATATCAAGTATAACTTACAACAGCAACATATCTTGATATGAGCCAACAAAGTATGCATCTGTAGAAAAAGGTGAAAATTATTTTGCAGTCTTCCTAATGAAACCCCAGATTTTCCTTATATCATGATGCTGAAGCCAAGATAATAGGGTTGGTCTTGTCAGCATCCTCCTCAACATCAGAAGGCAGAAATCTGAAACTCCTCAGACAAGAGGGGATTGGAATGAAGTCTTTCTGGAGCTGGATGTCTTTCTGGATCTGGATGACTTTTCCCAGTGGGTTTAACAGAGTAGGATTGAAGGGATGCAGAAGTACTGCTGTCTGATATTAAAAGAAAACAGTGAGTCTTTGTTATCAGCTCCTACAAATTAACAATAACTACAATAGACATTTACTGGATTTTGTTAGTAAACAATGTAGATTATATTAAAAGGTTGTTAGAAAACTGTAAAAATCAACTCAAGTTATTAAATCAGACCTAGAGGCTGGAGAAATCTTTGGTAGTTTTGGGACACTTGATATTCGACCAAGATCCATCAAGTAGAATTATTGCTTAGGAAACTAATGAGACTATAATCTCTGAGACAGAGTTCTCACCAGTCACTGTCTATAATTACAGCATTGTATCAGGAGTGAAGGCTGAAAAAGAAGTGTGACTTGAGAAATAGTGGAAGACTACAGAGGATGGAAGCAAGGACAGGTAGCCTGGGAGGAATACAGAGAAATTATCCAAGCAGCCAGGGATCAGGTTAGGAAAGCTAAAGCCCTGATGGAATTACATCTCTCCAAGGATGTCAAGGGCAACACAAAAAGCTTCTATTAGTATGTCAGTGATAAAAGGAAGACTAGCAAAAATTTGGCCCCCTCCAGAAGGAAACAGAAGACCTAGTCATCTAAGACAAGGAGAATGATGAGGTACTCAATAACTTTTTTGCCTCAGTCTTCACTGGCAAGTGCTCCAGCCAGACTGACCAAGTAAGTCACAGAAGGCAAAGGCAGGGACTGGGAGAATGAACAACTGCCCACTGTAGGAGATGAGGTTGAAGACCACCTAAGGAACCTGACAATGCTAAAGTCCATGGGATCTGATGAGATCACAGAATCACAGAATCATTACGGTTGGAAAGGACCCTCGAAATCATCTAGTCCAACTGATAGCCCTACACTACTCTTACCCCTAAATCATCCCCTGAAGAAACACATCTATCCTCTTCTTAAAAACCTCCAGGGATGGTGACTCCACCACCTCCCTGGGCAGCCTATTCCAATATCTAACCACTCTTTCAGCAAAGAAATTCTTCCTAATATCTAATCTAAACCTACCCTGGCTCAGCTTAAGCCCATTCCCTCTGGTCCTGTTACTAGACACAAGGGAGAAGAGGCCAACACCCGCCTCCCTAGAATGGCCTTTCAAGTAGCTGAAGAGAGCAATAAGGTCTCCCCTCAGCCTCCTCTTCTCCAGGCTAAACAACCCCAACTCCCCAAGCCTCTCCGTCCACAGGTTCAGATGGTACTAGTAGATGAAGTAGCTCAGCCACTATTCATCATGTTTAAGAAGTCATGGCAGTCCGATGAAGTTCCCACTGACTGGAAAAGGGGAAATATAACACCCATAAAAAGAGAAAAAAAGGAGTCATGGGGAACTACATGAGCTATTCTATGCCCAGAAATATCATGGAGCAGATCCTCCTGGAATCTATGCTAAGGCATGTGGAAAATAAGGAGGTGAATGGTGACAGCCAACATGGCTTCACTAAGGGCAAATCATACCTGACAAATTTGGTGGCCTTCTCCAAAGGGGTTACAGCACTGGTGGGTAAGAGAAGAGCAACTGACATCATCTACGTGAACTTGTGCAAAGAATTTGACATTGTCATGAGTGACATCTATATCTTTAAATTGAAGGCACATTGATTTGACAGATGGACCACTCAGTGTATAAGGAATTGGTTGGATGGTCACAATCAAAGGGTTGTGGTCAGTAGCTCAATGTCTAAGTGGAGACCAGTGACAAGTGGTGTTCCTCAGGGCTCACTATTGGGATTAGCACTCTTTAACATCTTTGTCATTTTCATAGCCAGTAGGATTGAATGCACCCTCAGCAAGTTTGCCAATGACACCAAAATGTATGGCACAGTCGACACACCGGAGGGAAGGGATGCTATCTAGGGGGACCTGGACACGTTTGAGAGGTGGGGCCATGTGAACCTCATGAAGTTCAAGAAGACCAAGTGCAAGGTCCTGCACATGAATCAGGGCAAGGCCAAGCACAAATCAGACTGAGAGGTAATGGGATTGAGGATGGTAAGGCACTGGAAAAGATCACCCAGAGAAGCTGTGGATGTCCCCTGCCTGGAAGCATTCAAGGTCAGGTTGGACTGGGCTTTGAGTAATCTGAGCTAATGGAAGGTGTCCCTACCCATGACAAGGGGATTGGAACTAGATGATCTTTATGGGTCTTTTCCAGTCCAAACCATTCAATGATTCTGTGAATAGAAGAATAATAATTGGACAATGTGGAGCATGAATTTAAAAATCTAAAAAGGCTGAAACTCTCCAAGTGTACAGCAGATGACTGAAAAGGTTCAAGCAAGAAAATTGTATCTTTGTGAAGCTAAGTGAAACTCTAAAAAGAAAAATGGAATAAGGTAGGTTTTCTTCATTTTAATATTGTCATGTGAGATTAATTTAAGAACCAACAGTTAAATGAGAAAGAACAAGCTAGTTAATGTTAATGAAATTTTACAAGCATTGCAATACAAGAAATGGATTCATGTAGTGCATATTTAAAAGTCTTGAGACAAATAGCCTGTTCTGAAAGCTCTGACAAATCCTTAACCTGACATTAGACTTTAATAGGTATGAGGAACCTGTCAAAACTTGTAAGAAATGCACAACTAAGGAACAAACAAAAAAAAGGTTAGAATTACCTCTTTGATTAGATTTAGAAAAAGCATAGGATGATGTTAAGCTACTTAACAAACTAATTAGATTATAATGTCAGAGGGGAAATATATTCTCTTAGGTATGTCTCAGACCATAGAAATGACCAAAACAAATCAGAAAACTAAAAGTTGACAATACAAAACCTAATCAGAATAAGAAAGCAAGAAGCATAATGAACATAACTACACACTTCAGTGGCACTCAGCCTTTCAGCAGAACCACTATATTCAAGGGTAGTGTCCCGGTCCGGTTAATGGACACAGGGTAGATCCGAGGTTTATTTCCCAGAGTGAAATTAAGACACAAACGAGGTCAAATGCCGAAAATCAATTAGGGTTTATTGAAACAAAAGAGTTAGAGAGATAGGACAGTAGGACGGAGGAAAAGAGGGAAAATTAGGCAGAGAGAGAGAACAGAGAGCAAGAGGGCACCATGGATCGGGTCCAGCGACGTGTCGAGGGTCCCGAGCCCCCCTGCTTCTTCCATGACGGTGGGTGATCACGCTGACATTCTCTCTCATACACACATCACTCAGCTCCACTCACAACTCCTCAGCACAACACACCACGAGGCTTTTTCCTCAGCTTTTTATAGGAAAAGGTACAGGACACGGTCCTACTGATCCTTAAGATAAGGGAATCTCCCACAGGTTTCTCCAGACTTTTCTCATGAATAAATTCCTCACGAGATGTCCGCACACCTGAGCCTTATCTCAAGGTCTTAATTAGGCCTCATTGTCCTGCACAGCAGTTTCCTAGCCTCTGGCTCCTCGAGGTCTGGCATTGTCTTCTCCAACGATGATAGTCAATGATCAATCAAGCTTCGAGACATTAACATGCAGTCTTAACACAGCTAGGAAACTTGTTTTCCATAGCTGATAAGCAAACAGTCTCTTACAGGTAGCTAAAATTTGCCATAAAAGGACTAAAACTACCCTAGAAAAGATTTTCTTTAAAAAGAAAAAAGAAAAATAATTTGTGAGAGTAGTGAATGTTTCAACAACAAGCAGGAGACGGACCACGTATAGCAGGGCTGAAAGTGTATCAGACCCTAGATCTCACTGAGAGAGGTTATAGCGCGGAGGCAGAAGGCTGAGATGATGGAAAGTAAAAATGCCAAAGAAAAACTAAGGGAACCTACAGAACAGCAAATGTGCTAGAGCAGAATTTAGGGGTGTGGTAGCCACAAGCACACAGCCACAGCACTCCATCCCATAAAATTTGAAATTAATTTACTAACCAGGATAAGTGTAGTGGGTGGGTAGCAAGTTCTGCGCTACAACACATAGACTTGTGCACGTGTCACACAGGCACACTCTCACCAGCTCTGGCCTTTGGTCCACCATGAGTGTTATGGAAGCCTTGGGGCAGCAGGACTTGTCACAGTTGAACAAAGTGCACAAGCCCTGGCTCGTGTTCTGGTTTTCATACAGTGCTTCCATCTTAGGCTCACACTTTTGCACTGTGCTGGGCTCCTGGGGACGTCTTCCTATCAAGGAGCTACACTTCTTTTTTTCTTTCCAACCTAGATGGTCAAAATAACTTTCCATAAACATTGCTGGTCTGTAATCTTTGACTTTCTCCATATTTTAAGCCAGCTAATGGTTTCTGTATGAGTTTCTCTCATCTTCTGATATCACATCCTAAATGAGTTACAAGGATGTACTGTTCTAAAAACACCTTTGTATTTCTTGGTTTCATAGAATCACACAGGTTTCTTACCTATGCACACTTAAACCATTAAAGATAGGCAGATGTAGTTCAGATATTCTGGATAAGGTTCCCCATAACAATTATTTGCACTTGGTTTATTTACCCAGTACATACTATAATCATATAATACTGAGCAAGAGCTGGGCAGATGTAGTCAAGGTCACTTAAGCAATTCATCCTTTAAGGTAAGCTTCAAACAACATGCAAAAAAACCCCCAAAAATATACTCTTAGCAATTTCAGAAGTTATATAAATAAAATGCTAATATAATACTGGCACTTTTAAAAATGGTATTCATGTCAGAGCGAGGCTCAAAAACTTTATACGTACTGCATGGAAGAACAAGGAAACTTTCTAAATGGTCCACAGTTCACATAGACTTTTTATGTGCTGGAAAATACATATTGATTTTGGATTATGATTTCCACTTAGCAGAAGGATAAAGAATAAAAACCACAACCATTACAAATTTGATTTCATGTACAAATCAATATTTGCAAGATATGACATGAGCCACAGTAATGACATGTAAGAAATGAGTTTTACAGCTTGCAAAGGTTTATTACTTTAGGTGTATTTTTTTCAAGTGCAAGACAGACACAGTCACATGGAAAAACAACAGTCAGAATTGTCTGAAGTTTTTTTTAAAAGCCTGCTCTACTAGCTCATATCTCTACTTGGTCCTGGTAACCTCTAGGACAGTACTTCTTGAATCTAAATTCTCAAAAATTGAAATGGAAAATTTTAGACCAGTGCTATTAAAAGTAGGAGTATTGTGAATTCCTTTTCAGCATAATGAAAACAAAACCCAGAAAGGTCCAATAGGCTAAATGTGGCATGACGCAGCCATCTGACAATGTGTGTAATACACCTTAAATGTGGACCTTTTTCTCATTAAGTCACCCCATATTTTAAAGTGATTAGACACCAGTGCCTAAGAGCAAATTAGGAAGAACAGAGCCAAGGTGAATTTCAGGTAGAAAAATAGCATGTGGACTAGGTGTTACCAAGGGAAAGGTCCAAGCTCTGTACAGACTTAAATACACACCACCTCAGAGACATAAGGTACAAACTCAAAGACTGGACTGAAAATACAGGTACATATTGTTATGCATGATCTGTATATGTATTGTATGTGTACATTTCTTTCCTCTGGAAGGGGGAGTTGTGAGAGCATGTGTCCCTTAAGAAGCTCCAAATGTTTAGATTTGAAGTCATGTAGCCTGGAAGGCTAGGACACCAAGATGTCTCCCTGCCTCACAAGGGCCACTCACACATAAGTTTATTCATCAAAACAGGCTTAGACTCACAGACTTCAGCTGTCACTCCCCAAAAATCTTTTTCTGACTACATCATTTTCTTGTGTGATGATGGTTACACAGACATACAGCCTGATGTATGACCTGGCCTTGTGCAGAACTTCTAGTGTGTACCTTCCTTGTTCACCAGACCAGAATTAGTAAATCAGATTAATATTTCTGAAGAGAGAGCAGAATTACTTTTAATTTTCAACCTAAATTCCTGTCTTTTAACAAGGTTTATATGGAAATTGTCTGTAATATTAAAACACCATAAAAATATAAGTAGGGTTTTTTTCTTCAGTTGTCTGCAATGCAGTTATTTTTTAACAATTAATATCAAATAAAAAAAAAACACATTAAAAGTGAACTATACATTTTTTATTATAACCAAAACAAAAATTTCAAGATACTCAAAATATATGCAAACACTACCTAGAGCAGAAGTATGGATCCGTGACATAACTGTGAAGCTTCTTCAAAATGGGACTGGAGGGGCACGCCACAAGTATAAAACCCTGCCAGCCCTCATATTGTGCAGCCATCATCCACAGGAATTTTGTCTTCACATCATACACCTCCCGCAGATGTGGGTGGACAGCAAATCACAGATTCACAGAATGTTAGGGGTTAGAAGGGACCTCAAAAGACCATCTAGTCCAACCCCCCTGCTACAGCAGGATTCCCTAGATAGGTGATATGAATTAACAAAATGTGGAGAAAGGCTGCCATAAGAGTAGACATGAATCTTATTTGCTCAGTTGCTCTGGCCAGAGTCCTGCTCTGAGCACTTTGATGCTGAAACAGAGACTGAGTAGTCTAATATTCTCCCTCAGACTCTACGGACCTTCAACAAGTATTTGCTAACTGAGGTACTTAATATCACCCCAAAGAACCTTGCCTTTCCCAGTGTATACAGAAGGTGTTGAAAAGACTGATGTTTCTAAAGCTAAAATCTAAGCACAGAGCAAGCTGTGCAACATGTTGTAGCTACTGAATTATTTCTCAGTAGTACTGAACTCAGAGTTGAAGAGATCAAGATTTGAGAAACTCCAAATAGCTTAAATTATCTGCTGACAAGTTGAGTTTTACTCAAAGTGCAAGCAAGGGTTCTATATACACCGCAGGAGCAATACAGAGACTTCATCTTTTATACCCTGCAATTTACTGAAGGTAAGGTCCATCCAAATATCCATACACAGTGGGTTTTCTTAATCTTTTAAAAAGTCCCATTGTTAAGCCTAAAATTGTTCAGAAATGCTTTTCCTATGAGCAATTTCTAATGGCTGTCACTATGATTTAAAGTCTTCTACAGAATCTCTCACATAAGGTATGCCTGCCTAAATTACTTTGGACCTAATTTTAGATAAACTGTTATAGCAAGTGTTGAATAAATGCATGAGTAAGCAAAGAAAAGCAAAACAGATATTTAACATTTGTGACTGGTGTTATCTTTCCAGAGTATTTGAATAGAAGCTGTTTAGGTTTGTTAATTAGGTTCCACACAAAAAAATTAATGTTCAAAGACATTACATTGCATTCATCATCTCTCTAAAAGGTCTCTCTCATTGCATTATTACTGGCTAAAAACCAACCTGATGCAAATAAATGTCAGATGCATTTCTTTATAATACTTTCTTATCTTTCACATAATAATGACAAGTATGAGGGGAACTCTCAGGACCTATATGCCAAGATAATTTTGTTGGGAAAAAAAAAGTCACTCAAATAAAAAATATGCTGTATTAGAAAAAAGTAATTACTCCTTGGTGATATGTTTTGAAACTGTACCTGTGGGGTGTTCTTTTATGTTGTTCTTTTGTTAAAAAACTCTGTGGAGACTGTTCCAAGACACCTGTGTTTCTCTGTCTGTTCTCTTAACTTTAAAAAATAATAATGTGGCAATAATAAGATGTTGTGGTATTAAATTTTTTAAATTGAGGAAGAAGAGGAAGAACTAAGCAAGGGTACAGAGATATTGAACTCTAAGGTCTTTGCACGCTCACAGGTTCCATGAACTCTCACCCTGAGTTAGGGGACCAAGTATTCAACCTAAGCCTCCTATAGCATAGAAAAAAGTATATTCCTAGACTAAGCACATATGTTATAACAGCTGACTATAAGGGATTCATTGCTTTAGTTCTGAATAGATATTTGGGTCACAGATAGAGATTATTCCTCTTATTTTCATTGTCAGTTTAATTTCACCCTTTATTTTATCCAGTCAAAACCATAAGAATCACACCATTTGTACTGGAAATCACAAAACATCCAACTTTATCTAACCTTCTCCAAACACTGAAAATTGGTTATCATTCTGCTTGTCCAAATCCCTTTGAAATCAATGGGATTTTCAGAGCAGAGTGACTGGCAGATGGGCCCCCTAATCAATAGGGAGGGCAAATTCTGAATACAGATTAAAGATACAAACATCACAGGTCACAAGATAATATTAAATGATCTACATCAGGCATTCTTTTCATCTATCAAATGTACCTAAAAAAATCAATTAAAAAGAAAACCTCCATAAATAAGCAACAGCTGCATTTACTGTCTAAGCCATGTCTCTTGTTTGGTTGAACTGAACTGCAGTTCAGCTCACATTGTACAAACACAGAAGGGTCACAGGAGTGACACAAACCTCACCTTGTAACTCCTTGTCATGAGCTAATTTCTGATCATTATCAAATTAATTCCCCCAAAAGCTGTTGTGATGCTGGTTGCCAGTGGCAGCTCAGCTTCAGATGGCAACTCTGGACGAGCAAGGCTGAGGGAAGATGTGTCTGTGGTCTTTCAGCCTTTCTCATGATGAGAGCAGTGGATAAGGAGAGAATTGACTCAGCAGGGAAGAAGTAAGCTCTACACTGCAAGAAGATTGGTTTCATTCACAGATTGTTGTTTCAGTACCTCGGCAAGTACCCCTAATGCTAAGTGGTGTCCCGTCAATACTGTCCCTCCTTTGGAGTGTCCTCCTGGGTGTTCTGAGTGCAGTTCAGTGGGGATGCAAAAGAAATACTCTTACTGGTGGCTTATGTCCAGTAATGTGGATGACCAGGATCAGCAACAACCCTGCTCAGTGCAGCTGAGCTCAGGTAACCCATACTCCACAATGCCATAGCGAATGACATGACTCTGTGACCCACTCATGGACATGTTGGGACTATTATGTTTATACCCAAACTCACAGAATCACACAGAATCACAGAATCATTACGGTTGGAAAAGACCCTCAAGATCATCTAGTCCAACCGATAGCCCTACACTACTCTTACCCCTAAATCATCCCCTGTAGAAACACATCTATCCTCTTCTTAAAAACCTCCAGGGATGGTGACTCCACCACCTCCCTGGGCAGCCTATTCCAGTACCTAACCACTCTTTCAGTAAAGAAATTCTTCCTCATCAGACTCTAATCAAGGGTCATCTGGGATAATCAGATGTCTGCAGTCTCTCAACTTTAAAAACTGTTGCTGTTCTTGCACATATTGAAAAATATAAAATAGACTACCTTCTATCCATCCAGCTGGGAATTCCTGTACTGCTGCAATGGGAAAGCAGACCACACTGCTGGGTGATCAGTGACATGTAGTTTGCTTTGTATAAGTAGGAAGATGTCAGTTTTGCAACTAGCAGCCTATTTACTTGATCTCTTTTATTAATAAAACATCAAGATCAATGAGGTATATTACCTCTCATACATATAGTTATCATGGGTGCTTACAGTGGACAAGAAAGAGTGTGTCCATTACATCTCCCAAGGATGTATCAGATTGTACAAATGTTGTTCAACTGCACAAAACCACCAATTACAGCAGTTGTTGACTTGTGGATTCCAGCTTTTTTGTGTCATGATCTGTAGTAATCTTTTTTTTCAAGCTCCAGGGAGATAACACCACCAACCTCTGGACCAAGGAGAAGTCTCCCTGCCACACTGATACAAGCTCCTGACAATACAATAAAGTAACCTTTAATAGTTGCCATGTGAGTTGGAATAACCCCATGATCCCACCAGGGAAGCAAGTGATGTTTGTCTTAATGTTGTAGCCTTTGGAGGTACGGATGCAGGGGTAGTGCCCCTGGTCATTCAGCCAAGCCCTGGGAGTTTCTGAGAGAAATATCATTCCAGTCTGTGGCTAGTAGGGAGCTAAGCTGGCTGGGACTTTCACCTTGACTAAGCTTTGGCAACAGAGACAGCTGGCACATGCTTTTTATGGAGTTGTATGTTATGAATATACAAGGGTTGTATATGGAACAGACAAGGAGGATGACCAATAAGTGCTATGGCAAAGCTTGTGGATAAGAGGCATCCTTATCCTTAACAGGACTCCTGAAAGTAAGCACAAATTAACTTTTCCATGAGTGTGCTAGTGCTCATGGGGATTCCACACCTGGTGCTCTCAGAGGGGAGGCTTCAGGGAACAGTATAGGACAGGGTGGTACCTGTGGCCAATCCCACCTGCATAGAAGCTGTGTTCCAGCATATCAAGGCACTTCATGATCAGAGTGTGCTGGTGTCACAGAACATTTCACATGGCATAGCCATAGGAAATGTGTCATAATGAGCATTCATATAAGAAAAGATCAGGTCCCCCTCAGGTGGTTGGGCTCTGATTCATCACTCTGCTGCTCTACCTTTATAACAGAGCAGCTTTAATTTAAAGCAACTCAATTCCACATGGAAAACCAGTGCAATACAGAAATAAATCAAGTGCTTTGTATTTACAAAAAGACCCCTCAGCCAATGGAAACTGGAGTGATTCTACTGAAGTCAATGGAGTTGTACTGATTTACACTAGCTCAAGCTTTGCTCTAATATTTTATAAATAGTAGTTTTTATAAATATTTATAAATATAATATTTTATAAATAGCCTCAGATAATGTATACCAGAATAACTCTGTCAAATTCATACATCAACCGAGGATCATCCTGGGCTGCATCAGGAGAGGTGTGACCAGCAGGTCTAGGGAGGTGATCCTGCCAATCTATTCTGCCCTTGTGAGGCCCCACCTGGAGTACTGCGTCCAGTTCTGGGCTCCTCAGCATAAAAAAGATGTGGACCTGTTGGAGCGAGTCCAGAGGAGGGCCACAAAGATGATTAGAGGACTGGAGGACCTCCCCTATGAGGAAAGGCTGAAACAGTTGGGGTTGTTCAGCCTTAAAAAGAGAAGGCTTCGAGGGCATCTCATAGCTGCCTTCTAGTACCTAGAGGGGGATTATAGGATAGAAGGGGAGAGACTTTTTAGGTTCTCAAACTGTGACAAGACAAGGGGAAAGGGTTATAAGCTGCAAGAGGGGAAATTTAGGTTGGAGATTCGGAGGAATTTCTTTACCAGGAGGGTGGTTAGGCACTGGAACAGGTTGCCCAGAGAGGTTGTGGATGCCCCATCCCTGGTGGTGTTCAAGGCCAGACTGGATGTGGCCCTGGGCGACCTGGTCTAATGATTGGCATCCCTGCCTATGGCAGGGGGGTTGGAACTAAATGATCTTTAAGGTCCCTTCCAACCTGAGCCATTCTATGATTCTATGATTCTATGATCAGACTTGTTATTGAAATGAGTATGCTAGAGTTCCCCTTTGGTTTGTTTAAAACATTGAAACACAATAACCAGGTTGCTGATTGGTACTCTACTAACCCAGAGGCACAGTAGTTCAGTATGTGGCTGCAATTACTATACGTTTGTACCCAGAAACACAGTAAAAGTATTTCAGATGGGTAGTAAGGAAGTAAATCTGCCCTATGGAAATCTTTCATCATACATCTCTCACTTTGCCAAATTTCAGAGTGAATGCTGCATATGGATTTTCCCCTCTGGAGCATGAGATCCAATTTTAGTTGGTTTGGTTTTGTATGTTTTGTTTGGGGGTTTTTTTTGTGTATGTGGAGTTTGGTATTTTTTTTCTTTAGGTTTAAGAAGTATTTCTTATGGCTCAGGTACTTAATAAATGACAGGGAAATATGGAAATATTAAACTGAAGTTTCAGTGATGCTCATAAGCTTTTGACATTTTTCGAGGTCTCTTGGTTAGGTTAGTTTCTGAGCAGAAGATACTTTACATCGCAGGAAGATACACATGCACTTTTTCACACTCTGTAAGTCAGGTGCATTTGCTCAGAGACAGGAAAACTATCAACTCCCCAGCCCATTTTTCTCCACTCTATACTCCTTAAATCTGTACGTGTTATGATGACTGTAATTACTGAATTAGTGAACCTTCTCTAACAATGCAATAGGCACTTCACAGAAATTCTAGCCATGTACAGAAATAGCATACAATCTCAAGCATGCTATCTGCAAATGCTTGTGCATTGGGATAAATTCAGATCACAGAGTTCAGTTCTTTTGAGCTTAGTGGGATTACCTATATGGGTAAGTTAGAGGTCTTTGCAGTGTTCAGTGAGAGGTGGCTGTAGTAAGTTCTGTTGTATACTACAAAGGATCACTGTGGTGGAAAAAGAAATCTTTAGAAAGGTAAAAGGGGACCTAGGAACAACAAAAAAAGTTGTTGTGATATATTAGTTTTTAAGGACTCCTTTTTCTGTTGTGGTTTTTTTTCTCTTAGCAGTGCTTATGTCTGTATTTTTCTTTCTTTTCACTCTCTAGATGGTGGCACCTTAATTTTAATTACATTTAATTACATGACTGTACTGTGCTACCTATGCTGCAGAGAGGTTATTGATGGGGAAAAAATGCGCTTCTCCCTTAACCTCTCACAGCTTCCAAAATAAACCCAACTGTGTATAAACCAACTTCTTAAAGACTGACAGTTCTAATGCAGTAAGAAAGGAAAATAGAAGAAAACATAAATCAATCAATATAAAAAAAATCAAAAAGTAAACCATTCCTTCTGTTCTCAGTCCTGTGGCTGCACCTGTACCTAACAGAAGATAAACCTCCATTGTTCCCCTCTTTGACAGGCTGATATGTGTGAGGATTTAGTCTGTAGAGAATGAAAATATCACACATACCTTTAGGCTTTTTTTCTATAGCTGAGTTTGATGTGATTTGATGGCTCACAGGGCTGGTTTAGAATTATCATAGTCGTGTTCAATACCTGACCTCCCAAGGACTTGCTCGTGGCTCAAAAGCACAAAGTTTTCTATAGCTCTGTCTTTTATTGCTGCTTGTCACTATGGAACTAATAGGAAAAAAATTATACTCTAAGAAATTTAAGAAATAATTTATTTTCTTATGGTTTTGATAACATACTATGTATTTATTGATGGTCAGCTTAGATGGCTGGTTTACATTGATATGCACATGCATGCACTTTTTTTTGTTCTCAGTGAGCATGCCCTACAGTTTACTTCAAGCTGGGAAAGTAGTCTCCCTAGGGAAAAAAAAACTCAAGAAACAACCACTCAAAAAAACCCAAAATCCAAACCAAGCAAAAAGAAACCAAAACCAACCAAACAAAAAAATGCTTAGGATGTTTATTGTTTTTTCCAGTTCTATTTTACTACACTTAAGATATGTCTCACATACATGACTAGCAGAAAAATACCTTTTACCCTAATAAGCCCAGGCTTTTTGTGTAATTATAACTATTGAATCTTATTTGTATCATGCCTCTAGCACAAACCAGACAGCAGTCCTGCAAACATATGCCCATGCCTCACTTTACATAACCTCACATATGCCTAAATTTAAATAGCTAATCTGTGCCACTGAGCACAGTTTTTCTGGGAGAAAAATGAAGGATGAATATCGGTATTTTGGAGACTGGCTAGTCTTCAGAATCAGCTCAAGAATGAATTCAAAGGGAAGGTAAGATACCTAAAAAGTAGAATGGTATTTTTAGAAAAGCATGCCTGAGCTATTGTGCAAAAGGCAGGCTCACAGAAGCTTATCTCACAAAGCTTTGCTGACAAAGATCATTCAACAACATTAGATGGAGAAGTCTGCAAGGATAAAGTCCTGTGATTACTAAAAGAAGAACAGGAAAAAAAGAAAAAGATGGGAGAAATCACATGTGTTCTGCTTGGCAAATTGTTTGGAAGCAAGCCATCTTTTTCTTTCTGTCACCACTGGAATAAATGTGAGATGCTTTCATCTATAACCATGTTTTCAAGTCTCCAAAAAAAAGTTTCCCCCCACAGCTGCCAGAATTACCAGTTTGGAAGGAAATTGAGGAAACAGCAATAACACAATTATAACTGTTCACTCTGCACTGACAAATAGCAACCATCTAATTGCCATCCCTGAGTTTGAACAGAGCAGAGGTTTTTTAAGCAAACAAGGCTAGCATCATCACTGGTGAATGCTGGCCTTGCAAGCCTACTTGCCATTCTCCACTCCTCTCCCTAGGGCCATAGTCAGATGATTTATTTATGCACAGCTTGATTGCACAACTGGAGGTGCTGAGCTGTGAAAACTACAGAAAAACATTTGGAGGTTTAAATTATGGACATCTCCTCTAAAGTACCTTAGGCATAGTTAACTTTGCGTGGGCTGTTTTTCAAAGACTTCAGATTATTTTTGTATTTTGGGCAACATATTATCTTCTGCCAAGACAGTGTACCCGGAGTGACATGTCCTTCCCCAAAGTTTATTATCTCCTCTCAGGTAAGTGGTAGTCAAATGTTTTTAACATCCAAAGGTTATGTAGGAATTAGTATGAAAAAGGCTGTATCTCTGAGCCAAATCCTAAAAGACAGGTATCCAAACAGTAAAAGTCATTGATCCTGAATATTGAAGTGAGGCATAGATCCCATTTTTAAATAAATAAAAAAAATAAAGTCCATCTTTTTCAACCACCAGTACTACTGCAATCATTATGAATTATTAATTCAGTGACTCAGGTAGAGGCATTTGTCTTTAAAAGTCTTGGGTCCCATTTATTTTGACATTATTCACTTTCCCCTCCACATTCTCTTAGATCATGCAATGTTTCACACTTAACAATGAAAATTGTACTGCACAGCACATTAAGTTGCTTATTTTATATTAGGTGGTATTGCTTCTCTTTCAGCTGTGAAATGTTACACTCTATTTCCTTACATGGATGGAATAGATGCCACTAGGAGGAAAATATTGACTTTTATCTCTACAAATATGCTTCAAAATATTGTGGTTTTGACAAACATACAGCTGGACTATATTAATATTTCTGATAGAGAAAGCTACAAATGCATTGCCACAAATGTTTACAGAAATGAGGTTTTTTCTTGGTCTTACAGATAATATGCAGCATAAAATGTTTTCAAGTCTGGGCCTAAATGTCTATGCATTTAGAAAGATTGCACTGTTCTACCACCAAGGTGCATAAGAGCCAGACCAGACAAATTAAAGGTTGTTTGCTAAACCACTGAGAAAGCCGATTGGCAATGCAATCAGAAACCATTCTGCTACTGGATGCATTATGACTATTATATGGCTAAGTAAAAAGAGTTCATGGCCAACAGTTTAACACATTTCCTGGAAACTATATCAGATGGCACTAAATTTATTCAGTCCTTAGTTTTTAAATATATCAGTCAAAAGTAGTCCCAAGGTGAAATCATGCTTTTGGCTACTGCTTCCTGATTGACTCTATAATACCACAATTGGATGTAGTGTGTATGAATGCCAGATAACCAATGTGTACTTGGCAAACCCAGAATACCTGGAGGTATCTACACAGCTTAGATCTGACAATCCTCATCAATCATCAGTTTTAGAATAGTGCCACACTAATCACCCCCCTGATTCTGACAATTTCTTTGAACCTACGATTTATGTTAAAATGATTGCCTGTGGAAACTGCTGAGAATTAGCTCTATAAGTTACGTCAAGCATCTTGCAAAGATTGGCACTAAATGAAAAAGATGATTACTACAAGTTGTGACTTAATGATAGCCTGTCTTCAGAGAAGAAACAAAACAGGGCTTATATGGGTGGTTCTGTCTTAAAATTATTTATACTGGCATTTTTTCAATATATTTACACAGAGCAAAAAAAATGAAACATGACTTGCTGCAGTGTTCAGTTTTGATTAAAGAGATAGTGATTGCCATGAAATAGGACTAACCTGAAATTGAAATGACCCTTTCAATATACTGTGACTCTTTGGATAAAGAGAGTGTTGTTTGTATCTCTCCTCTTCTTTCTAAATCTCAGTTCTTTATTGCTAGCCAACATAAAGAGACCTTTTTTGAGTAAAGCAATATCCACATTTACTTATTGGTGATTGGTAATCAAGGAGCTTTTTCACAATTTATTTTCTCAGTATAGAAATGATCAGAGACTAAAAATTCAGTTCACAACAAATTTTTAGTCTTTTAACGTCTGTTTTCCTGCCTGACTCAAATAAAAATAAATTCTGCAAGCATTTTTAGAAAAAAAAATTGAGTTATTCAGAACCTTACCTTGACTTAGTGCTTGAAAGTTCTTTGTTTCTTTACCTGTAGCTCTTTACCTTGAACTGACACAAAAATTTCACAAAATCTTCAGATATAATCACATTTAAAATAACTGTGTGGTTGTAAAACTTCGTATTGTTATTTGTTTCCCTAGTGACAGGACAAGAGGCAATGGGTACAAACTGAAATACAGGAAATTCCATTTAAACATAAGAAGAAACTTTCCCTCACACAGTGTTTGAGCACTGGCATAGATTTCCCAGAGAGGCTGTGAATTCTTCATTCTTGGAGAATTCAGCACTGACTAGACACCGTTCTGAGCAGCCTGCTCTAAATGGTTAAACTTTGAGCAAAGGGCTTGGACCAGATGATTTCCAGAGCTATTATCCATTGCATTATTCCATGAAAGTGAACCGAGTTGTGTGTCAAATGCAAAGTCAAGTGCATTACTGTGTTAATATCTCCTAACAAAAGCAAAGCCTGAAAAACCAAACCCTCTTTCTTTTACTATGTGACTTTCATCTATTTTTCCTGCTGAACTGCAGAACTGTACTCTTTGTTGGAGATTCAATTTATGAGTGTTACCCCTGGTGAATCAAGAGCATGTGTTTCTTTCTAAGTGACAGGTTGTTATTTAGATTTTCTCAGTTAGCTGACCTGTTGCTTCTAACTCTGCAATATCAACAGTGAAATATCTAGAAAGGGGCCAAGGGACAGGGAGCAACACCTTTTTCCTCATCCCACTGTAGACAACCAGGAGCTGTCATCTGAAGTCAATCCACTGCCTTTGCAAAGTCCATGCAATCTCAGAATTGTTTCCTCAGAGAATGCTGCATCCAGCAAACAAATTGGAATGAGGCTTATTCACCTGTGGGCCATTATAACAACAGTGGCAGCTCGGTAGGGAAGAAACGCACAGCCAATTTAATCTGCAGCTAACTGGCTAAATCTATCTGGCATAGGAGAGAAAGAAAAAAAATAACAACAGACAAATAACTCAAGAGTTAAGGATAAAAGATAGAAGCATCTCATAGAAAAAGCTTTTCTTTCTCTGGCTCTAAGAACAGGACCCATTTTTATTTCTGGTGGTTTGTGTTTTTTTTTCTTTTTATTCCCTCAAGTGCTCTTGTTTCTTTGCCCCACTGTGCTTGCTAAATTGATTTCCAGCAATGGCTGAAGTGCATGAACACTCCTCCTTTATTTGCAGGAAGTCAAGGTGCATTCAGGTTCCCTTTAGGCTACCTGGAGGGAAAAGGCAGTGGCCTGTGCAATAAGCAGACATCCACAGAAATACTTTAGGCCTTCATGATCCTCTGGAGGGAAAGCAAAGCTTCAGGCTTCTTCAGCCTAGAACTAAAACAGAGAGATAGATAGATTCAAGCCTCAGTAGCTCTGTACTAAATATTACATAGAAAGGAAGATGCTCTGAGAAAAGCCATGCAAAAATAAGGGGAAGGATGAAAATCATTTTAAAAACTGCTATGAATGTATATTTGTCCTGGATTACAATCATATGGCTAGCAATGATGACACATTTCTATTTTCTGCAGTCTGTTGCAGAAACCTTGACTAACATCTAGCAGTTCTGTGAACAATATAACTCTACAGGTATGCTTCCAAACCTTCTCTTCAGACGTTTAACCACTCTAATTCCTTTGGTGGAAAGTGTCCAAGTACTGCTTTGCCATTATTTCTGGGTAACATGTTTTATTTATAATGCAACACAGGCTGTGTTGCTTCAGGGGTGAACCAAATATGTATATTCTATCCCATATTAAATGAGAAAAGAGGAACATCATCTATGGCATGTGATCTGCTTTGACACATTACTCTGGCAACTTTGGCAGACTATTACCCATCATCCTGTCATCCATCCAGCAAAGCAGGAATTTTCAATTTCATTTCACATTCTCAGACACACGTGCTACAAAAAAAGGTACATAATTACATTTTCCTTGCTCTATTGTCATTTCTTGTCTCATACTGACATGAAGCCTAAACATAGCTACATTAAGAAAGCCAGTGAGAGCTTGATAGAGAGCAAACTGGTCCCAGTATGAAAAGGAATCGTGGAACGCATACTTTGGAGTTAAATCACACCCACACAGACTCATTCATGCGAACCTATAGTGAAAAGGGGAAGGTTACAGGTAACATTTCTGCTTAAGAGGTTCCTAATTGTTTCCATGCACCCTGGACATTACATTTCAAAAGTCTTTATTTTGTCTGTGTCTCTTCTCACTGAGGAGGACCAAATGGAATGTCCCATATTGGATCTTGATACTACTTCAATAAGAAGGGATCACTTTGGAGTGACATATGTCCTTTCCATTTGTATTCCTTCTCTATCCACTTTCTAATGATCTAAATATTCTTCCTCTGAGACTCTGTAGAATGTTTTAAGATACAAATTTCCAGGCTTCTGGAATGCATAATGTTCCAACTGCTTTGACCTGGGCTATCCCATGATCCCACCTGCACAGGTAGCTATTCTGCCATCTCATTGTGACTGTGCTTTATTCTTTGCTGGCTTTGCTTGTATTGTTTCCAAAACACTTCCAATGTTTGTCATGTTGAGTAACAACTCTATTATTGCACATATCTCTGTTTTTCTTTCTTACACTACATTTGTTACAGTGTAGGATGTGGGCTATTTGGGGAATGTTATGGGAAGCATTTAATTTACCTTTTTAAAGATTCAGTTGTGTGTTTTGCAGATGATACTCCTGAGCTCTCACTGGATACGTTGCTGATACTCTCCTGTGGCAACCTGTTTCCATTATGCCTCTTTGTGCTTCTGGAGCCTTCTGTGGAAATATTAACACCTGAGTGAAACCTTCAAGTTTTAACAGTGCAGGAGCCTCCTATAAATCAAACTAAATATCTACTCAGTTATGTTCCTCAAAAACTATTTACAGTTTTAAAACAAGGAATTCAATTTAGAAGTAACGTTATGCCTGATAATAATAATTCAGAAAATACACAGCTTCTTTTTGACTAATAGACAGAAATTACCTGTCATTCTAAACCTGATATTAATACTAATATTGGTATCACACCACTGAGATGAACTCCCTGCTCATGAAGTGTTATCATTGTGGACATCTGGCAAATTAGTTGTTAACTTCTAACACAATTGATATGCCTTTTATTATTACAATATTCTGTTCCAAGAGAAGAGTTCCCATTTCCCTATGATGAACCATTTTAATAATTTTGTGTAGAAGTAGAGTTAATGAAAAATAATAGGAAGGGACTTCTGAATTCAGTTTTTTGTTCTCCATTCCAGCAGTACTCATTACAGTATCACAAAATTATGTCTTATGAAGATAACACAGGTACACTTCAGTTTCTGTTTCAGGCTGTCTACTATAAATAGGAAAAATTGTGCTAATATCAGGACAATGTCCTGCAATGCTTGGATTGTCCAGCAAATAGAAGCATTAGAATAATTTATTCTTTCTATTACATTTGGCATATGCATTAGGTGAAGCATTCATCTTTCCCAATTACTGTTGTCTCATGATATAAGCGTACAAAAGAGGAAATGAGAACCCTAACTTACCCTAAATTCTAAAATGAAACTAATACTTCTAGGCTTAAGAATATGCATAAAATACCAGAAGTAGAACTGAAACCTCTTATTATCACTGTCACTCTATTATATTTCTTTCTTGAGCACTAACATGTGGCAATTATAAAAAAAATTCGGTGGAATATAGTAAGACAGAAACATCCATGCTTGTGGTCTGTTTGGCACCATACCTTGGTGAGCAGTTAATGACAGATGTTTCCAAAGAAAGTGTGGGGACTCTATGATCCTGTAAGATGTTTACCAGACATTTTTTCCGTAAGTTCTTTCAACTATGGGGTTTGATTACATGTTGAGATGTGAATGCTTGTCTCTCTTTTCTACCTTACTATATCTGCCACAAAATGGAAAATAACATTCATAGGAGACAGAGATTTCAACACCTTGGCCTACTCTTCAAGTAGGGGTAAGAGACAGATTTTGATCTCTGTTCCCAAGCCACTCTATTTTTTGTGCTATGGTATTATTATTGTTGTTTGTTTGTTTTTAATTGTTTAGTGCAAAACAACTGATGGGATGGCACAAGGTGTTGTAACAAGTTTATAGAAGTATGCACCAGTTTGACATTTCCCAGCTGAGGTTTACCTAAACTTCTCTTAATATTCTTAATACGTACTTTTCTTAATATAATTAATGTGTTGACAGATTTTGAATGCAGTTAATTTCCAGTAACTATATTGACAAGCTTAAAGAAAGAGATCCTCACATTTATCAATTTGTGTGTGGAAATGCTTTAATTCTAGTAGGTAGGAAAAGGCATCAATTATTATTTGCTCCACCTGTACCATGTTTGTTTTTTCCTTCCAGCAGGTGGGTGATAATTAACATTTTTATTTATTTCAGCCAATTTAACTGATTCCAAAGTACGGTTCAGTGATCTGCTCTATCTTGGATGGCGTCCACATGGTTTCAATATAGAGACACATTTGCCACTTTCCAGTCCCACAGGAAGGTTCCTGATTTTAATGAGCTTTTTAAAACATTTTCCTTATTAGATCAGTATTTAGTCTGTATTTTTCTTTCAAAACCCTGCAAAGCATTCAGTCTTGAGAACTTACAACTTATCAGTTTATTTCAGCATGACTCACTAGAGAGCTTGCAGGACTCCAAATATAAAGAGGAGGGTAAAAACAGCCCTGAATGATAAAGTCCAGCAGTTTGCTAAATAGGCTTGTAAATGTAATAAAACCTGAAACAAAGTACTTCTGGAAAGTATACAATTTGTCCATGCTCTAGAAAGCACACACTGCAGTCCAAGAGCAGTGTAAGTGGCACGCAGTTCTGCAAAGAAATAATGTATGAATCTTACAGTAGGCTGGTGAGGGTCCTGAAAAAAATGTGATGGGAGAATTTTGACTTGAAACTAAGAAAAAAACTAGTGAAGAACAGAGAGAAATCACAGTGATTTCTCTCATGCAACACACTATAGAAGAAACCTCAATTTGGGGGTGCTTAGAAGAGATTAGATTTTGGGCAGGAGTCCTCAAATTGTAAATGTAATTTCTTAGCACAGAGTGTAATTGTATGTGCCATTTTATTCAGTACATAGCTTTTCCTTTGCGGAAAGATAAATATAGGTTGCTTGTTCTCATTTTTGTATTAGACAAATCATTATCAATATTAAACTAAGTTTTAATAGTAACCTACGTGTTACTTTACTGTATCATCAGAAACAAGAAGTCTGTGTTGAAAAACATTAATAAGCCAATTATTTTTATTTAGTTTGTTAAATTAATTGACAGAATTCTATTTTGAATAATGCAGTAATTGAAGCCTAGTTGATACAGGGCAACATTAGGATAAAGGCAGTTTTCTATGCTTGCTGTGACAGAACATAGGACTAACAAAATTAAAATGTGTACTAAATGTCATCCATTGCTCTTTTAATACCATCACCCTATCCTGCCAACTAGTAAGTCCTCTAATACTAGATCTTAAATCACACATAAGCTGAAGCAAATACCCTGAAGTCTAACCCAAAACAACTGTATGCCATGAATTCTATTAAGCTATATCATGTTTCTCTGAGGATAAATATCGCCACACCATGAATCTTTTACTAAATAGACATTTCAAAATTGCCAGCACGGAGTCAACATTCTGAATCATTCAGGACCACATTACGAATTGTGATACAGTTCATTACTTTTAAGATGTTACAGAGCATTAAAGAATTCCATAGGCTTAATTTGACATGAAACCATCAAACTGTGTAAAATAAATTATAAGAAAACAAACTTCAAATACATTTACTTACCAAACAGATCTGAATTTTGCACACATTTTCTTCCTGAGCCTCCAAAGGTGCAATATGAAGAGAGACAGATATTTTAAGATAACAGAAATATCAACATTAACCTCCATTTTTCCTCTAGTCATTTAACTCACCATTAAGTGTCAGGAAAAGAAATCCTAAAACATTTAGTATGACAGTTACTGCTACTGAAAAATGCCATCACTCTTGAATATTTTTACTATGCCAAGCTTATACTAAAACAGCACAAATTATATGCTACATTTTATTTGGAGAATTTTGTCTTTTCTGTTGTCCATAAATTACTGATAAAATTTCAAAATATTTCACTCTTTATATAGATGTATTTTAGCCTTTGAATTGCTTGCAATCTGTGTTTGTTTGAAACGTTTTGGTCACTGAAGCCTACATTCAAGGTTTATTTTCTATAAAATTTCAAAAGTATTAACTATCCTCTGAGTATGTTCATAACCACATTACAGGAACTTTTTCAGCTCAAAATATCTTACATTTTTTCCCCTAGTTTCAAAAAAAGATTATCATAAGTATCATCTTCAATACTTACTGAAAGACTCAAAGATACATAGGACATATAAACACAGTAATGCCAAAAATACACTGTGAGACATCTCTGTAGTCTGTGAAGTACAAATTACAACAAAGAAAGCCATAACTTTCCCTAATCCCTCTGGTTGGACACAGATATCACCTCAGTGTATTCAGGTGGTACTATTGGTGGTACTGTTGACCTACAGAGGACAGGACACAGAGATGAAAAGCAATCTGCTATCCTTAAGAGGTAGAACCAGATCATTACAGTTTAAGGCATGTACATAACTTGTTACCCATAAAATCTTATCAATTCTTTAATCATCCAGTCTTTATACTTATCCATATTTCTTTTCTTTTATTTCAGTTCATGCCCCAGTTCTGCAAAAACTTACAAAACTATGTAAAATATTAAACTTTGTCAGGAGTCTCAAGGACCTCAGTGGCCCTTTGCTTCCAAAACTGAAATATATTTTTGATCTTCACAAGCCTGATACTATAAACTTACATAGTCTGAGGCAGGAGCTTCATTTGGGCTTCAGTCTGAGAGTTGTTGTAATCAACCAAAATCATGGCTAGGCTTCGTGAACGAAGATTTGGGAAGGGCTCTACCCACGTTTGTTGCAAGCGCGTTGGTGGCTAAAAAGGCCAATACGAGATAGGCATGAGCGGTTGCAAAAGGCACAGCCAAAAGACTTCTTAGATGGTGTGTTCTTAGACTTCTTAGATGCTTCTGCAAGGCACGATTCTTTCTGCGTTGTCTTTTCTCCTCAAGGGTGATCCTGCGTGCTTTCTCAAAAGCATCCGCAGAGTTATAGATGGTGTGTCTCCAGGCCTCCCACTTGGAGGCCAGAGAAGACCAGTTATGATGATCAATATGGCCAAGGCTGAGATGCTGTTTCAGGGAGTCCTTGTATCTTCCCTTTGGGGCTCCTCTCTTGCAGCAGCCGGTGGCACGTTCACCATAAAGCAAGATCTTAGGGAGGCGGTGGTCCTTCATCCTTGAGACGTGCCCTGCCCATCGTAGCTGTGTTCTCAGTAACATGGCCTCAATACTTGTGACTGCTGCTTGTTCTAGAACAGATGTATTGGTCACATAATCTGACCAGTGGATGTTTAGGATTGTGCGGAGACAGCGTTGATGGAAGCGTTCTAGGAGACGCAGGTGGTGGCAGTAGATGACCCATGATTCTGATCCGTATAAGAGAGTAGACAGCACTATGGCTCTGTAAATCAACCAAAATAATAACACATAATAGGGCGTGATATCAATTAAAATATAAGTAGTCAGATCAAGGGTTAGAGACTGGTACTTGAGGTGCTGAAGATTAAAAATCCCCAAAACAGTCTTTCCTGCTGAGCTTATGCCATGGAACTTATTTGTGTCTTTTTTCTGTAATGTATAGAAGGGGCAGTGAAGGGACAGTTGGAGGTCAGCAGGGCACAGGACTTCCTGTAACAGAGCTCAGTCTATTTGGTTCTGTTGATATCTATTGCAAATCTCCCCTGGCTTCCAGCAGGCTGAGATTTCACCTCCTGAATTAATGGGCACAGAATGAAAACATAGTGCCTTGCCAGAATCACCCCATTCCTATCTGCACATCTGAATTGCTATAGTCTGGAAATGAATTAGATAATTTTTTTTTCAAGTAGAGCTTCTGAGAGCTACACGTCATTCTGAAGTGGAAATGTTTGCACATTCTTTCTAGCTTCTCTTTTAGGTGTCATTTGAAGGATAACAGACTCCTGAAGGAAGTCTTCCTATATTTATTAATATCTCCCTACTTCCTCTACAAGGGAGTACTCTTGGAATAAAGAGGATCTGCTTAGGGAAGACAATTTTATTGCTGTTTCTGATTTACTATGTCAATGCATTTACAGTCTTTAAAGGAAAAGAAACTTTCCCCTTCTTCACCTTCTTAGGTGAAGAAGTCAGTCTTGATTAATCAATTAGTCAATTTGTCTTGGTTAGGCTTGCCTGTGTGTACATGCCTGGCTTTTGGAAGAGGAAGTCACTGTTGGCTGAAGAAATGGGGAGGTGAATCTGACTGCTTTCTGTGCAGTAGCTTGCTAACCTACCACACTTTCTAATAAATCATCAGAGGGCTGGTGGACATTAGCATTAGCTGTGTGAATGGTCTAAAGAAAGGATATGGAAGCCAGTGTAAGGACAGATGCCATGTTCCATGCTTAGAAGAAACAATCAACCTTGTTGATCAGCAATCAACCTAGGGTTCTGATGAATGGCATGCAGTCCAGTTGGAGGTCTATAACTGAGTGGTGTTCCCCAGGGGTCACTAGTAGGTCCAGTCCTGTTCAGTATAGTTATCAATGATGAAGGAGTAGAGTGTACCCTCAGCAAGTTTGCTGATGACACAAAACTGGGAGGAGTGGCTGACACATCAGAAGGTTGTGCTGCCATCCAGCATTTCCTGGACAGGCTGGAGAGTTGGGTAAAGAAAAACCTTATGAAATTCAACAGGGGCAAGTGTGGGGTAATGCACCTGTGGATGAATAACCCCATGGACCATTTTAGGTCAGGGAAAGATGTGGAAAGCAGCTCTGTGGAAAAAGACCTGGGAGTCTTGGTGGAGAACAAGAGACCACGAGCTAGCAATATGCCCTTGTGGCCAAGAGGGCCAATGGCATCCTGGGGCACACCAAGAATACTGTGGCAAGCAGATGGAGGGAGGCTATCCTCTCCCTCTGCTCTGTTGTAGTAATGCCACATCTAGAGTACTGTGTCCAGTTCTGGTCTCCACTGTTCAAGAAGGACAGGGAACTTCTGGAGAGGATACAGAAAAGGGCTATAAAAATTATTAGGGGACTAGAACATCTCTTTTATGGGGATAGGCTGAGAGACCAGGGCCTGTTTAACCTGGAGAAGAGAAGGCTGAGGGGGGATCTTATCAATACTTATGACTACTTAATGGATAGATGTCATGAGGATGGAGCTAGTCTTTTATCAGTGGTGCCCAGTAACAGGACGAGAAGTAGCAGGCACAAACTTTTTAGGAGGTCAGACAGTGATAGAACCAGGGGAAATGGGTGTAAGCTAGAGGAGGGTAGATTTAGGCTGGATATTAGGAAGAAGTTCTTCACTGTGAGGGTGGTTAGGTGGTGGAACAGGTTGCCCAGAGAGGTTGTGGAAGCCTCATCCCTGGAAGCCTCATCCCTGGAAGCTTTTAAGACAAGGCTTGATGGGGCCCTGGGTGTCCCTGCCAGGCATGGGGGTTGGAACTGGATGATCTTTAAGGTCCCTTCCAACTCTGACAATCCTATGATGCTATGAAACTGGACCTTAGGAAGTTCTGTCTAAACATAAGGAGGAACTTCTTTACTTTGAGAGTGGTGGTGTACAGGAACAGCCTGCCCAGGGAGCCTCAGTCTCTGGATACATTCAAAATCTGCATGGAAGCCATCCTGTGCAACCTGCTCTAAGTGAACCTGCTCTGAAAAGGGGGGTTGGACTACATGATCTCCAGAGGTCCCTTCCAACCCCTAATATTCTGTGATTGTGTGATTCTGTGAATACAAGACTGCCAAATAAATGAAGTAGCTTTTCTGCAGAAAGGTATCTGGTTACTCTGTGAAAATTAGTATCCACAACACTGTGTTATTATGAAAAAGGTAAAAGTCTATCTGGGGTATATAAATGATATAGACATGTGATACAGAAGGCAAATTTTCTCTTTCATTAAACATTTGTAAGACAGCAGCTGAAATCTTATGTCTAATTTGGGGCACTACTCTTCCCGATAGATGTTCACTAATTTAAGAAGAGGTCCAGGACAGACCAAGAAGAATGACTAGTCATCTAAAAATGTAGCTTTTAAGGAAAGTTTGAAGAAATTTTTTCTATTTATTCTACAAGAGAAAGGTGAGGGGTTGTAGAATGACATTCATCAAATCTGTGAGAAGCTTCGCTCTCCAGATGTGTAGAGAAAGGACAAGAAGTAATTGGTGACAAGAGAGATTTAGGTGAGTTTTTAGAATGATTTTCTACTCAGAAGATTGATTCACTAAAGAGTCAATTTTCTGTACATTCTATTGCTGGCAGTTTTTGAGTGCTCATGATAGACAGGCATCTGTCCAACATGACAAGTACAGGTAACCTGGAAAAACCTCTCATGTCTGTTCAATATTTACTTGATAAAAGTATGCATTTGTTTCACTTTTTTCATTGTATTTTAATATAAGTCTGTAAACCACGAATAAGTAGTATTAATTAAAAAGGCACAGGTAGAAGCCATGGTCCAGCAAAACAGATTGAATAAAGCATTTGTACTTCACAAAGTAAAGTGTTTAGGTGCTAAACAGGTCTAAGTTTGACAAAACTAGCACAAAATAAAAATAAAGTAGTGATGACAATGTAGCTAACAGATTGGAAAACAAACATGAGCAGCAATTCTGTTTCTGTCAGATGAGCAATTACTCAATTATTTCTATATTGCTAATGTTGAATAAATTATTAGTGAAAACTAGAGCCAGAGGCAGTAAGAGGGATTGGTGGGGGTAGTGCTGTGCAATAGTAATTAAGATTCTATGTTTACTGTTTTGTGTTGTGTCTACAGTATGACATCCAAAATGTAGTCACTTAGAAAGAATTTCATTCTACAGCACATTTGCAATATCATTCTCAAAGGTTTTTAAATTAGAAATGGGAAGATACCATCATCTTTACTTTCTGTAAAACCTATTGACTTACCTGCTTCTTAAACAGAACCTTGGAAGGGATATCCTTTTACTTCAAAAGCCTATTTTTGCAAGCAAACTAGAGTTGTCTATATAATAATAAGGATAAATATTGACTAATGAGTATGAAGATTTGCAAGTTGGAAGACATTTAGAATTCTTAGTTGTGGCACAAACACTTTATTATATAACCCCAAACATAGAATCATAGCTCCTGCAAATATGTCTATCACAAATATAAAATCTCAATAGCCACTTGTTACACTTAATATTAACTTGCAAGGTGGAGTCTGAAACACCACTTTTTGAAGTCTTTAAGTATTAAGGGAAAGAAAAGTCTCAGTCTGAAACACCATTGTCAGTTCCCTCCCTAAAAACATGAATTTAAAGTTTGAAAAAGTTTCAAAGATTTGAACTTCACAGCTGAGCCTCATCAAATATTGACAGCCACTGCATAAAACATATTTTATTATACCCATATATTTATTATTTTTATACTTATTTATTATATTTTAGGCAGGAGATAGTATATATTTCCATTGACTGTGGGTTACGGAATTAATTTGAAAGTCACATGGGCAACAATAAGAAAGCCAAATAAAATATTAATTCGAATATTTTTGTAAAAGTTCTAGCTTTGAATTTTTTCTTTATTTTTTTTAATGCAAAGAAGTCTGTAAATCTCAGGATTGGCACACCTTGTCATCTATCATATTACTAATATTGTGCTAATCTGCTTTTACCTTTCAGTTTCATAGTAAACCTTGAAAATTACATATAATTCACATAACAATTGATATAATAATTCACATCAAAATAATTGATGTAAAACAGCCTAAATACATATTTAATTGTGTTCTAGCAGTGATAGGTACCTTCAAGCATTAAGTATTGATACATATTCATTTTTACTTAGCACTTGATAACATATACGAAAACATGAGGTCTAGAAATGACACTTGTAGAGCTATAAAATATAGCCAGTGTTAATTTGTGATTCCTTCTGAGTTTTGTATGGAAAATAGTAATCTCTGAAAAAAAGCATTCCTTTAGGTGATATTTTAACTTTTTATCATGGGAAAAAATGTTTCAACTCTGCCCATTGCTTCCCAGTATTGTATATTTAAGCCATTAATGGACTACAGTGCAAAAATAGTACTATTAAACAGGATATTGCCAGCAAGCTGGGAATCAGGTCTACTGTTTACACAGTTCTGGCTGTCAAAAATCTCGTGGACAAAAGTAAGGAGCTTAAGTGCAGAGAAACTTCCTCAGCAAGTGTGAGGATACCTGAGGAGCCTTCAGGCATCAGCAGCAAACACCAACTAGGAGATAAGACGACTTTTTCAGACCTTAGAAAGAACAGTGAAGATTTTCTTCAGTCCAAAATGCTATTTTAGATAGGAAAGTATAAGAAAATGATCAGCACGCAGAGACTACAGTGTCTGTGGAAGATATGTTTTTAAGTGGTTTATGTGTCACCTGACAGATCTAATTTTTCCTGTTCATAGCATTGCTTTTCCTGGATTATTTATTATTCTTTAGCAAATAGAGTGTTAAACCTCTTTCTGATGTTTTTTGGCAATTCATATCAATAAAACAGGCATGGCTTCAGCCCAGGACTCCGTGCCAAAAGCTGTTACAGTCACAGCTTGTCTTTGCTGGGGACCCTCACTGCCTCAGGAAAACCTGTCCCCCTCTCCTGTGCTCCAGAAGAATCATGTTAGTCTTAAACATTAAACACTTAATAGATTTCAAGCTTCCTTTGCTCACTTTGGTCAAATTAAGCTAAGATAAATAACATTTATAGTTCAGTTTTCCTACTTCCAGAACTGCTGAGAAAAAGGAGGAAAAAAGCCCTTCTCTAAATTAGGGTCAGTATGACTTCTGGACAGAAGTGCACAAGAAACCTGTGTGATCAAAATTCACAGAGAAATAGTCAAGAAAAGAGTTATTATTTAAGGAAGATTTCCTAAGTATCTAACACACTTCATTGTATGAGCTGACTTCTGTTTTTTTAAAATACATTCTGTGCAGTACTAAAAACAATAAATGCCACAAACTTGAAAAAGAGATTGCTAGTTATGGATCACCACTTTTTTACCCTTTATGTAAGGGGAAAAGTAGTAATTTAAAGAGCAGAAGTCAGAGCACAACCTGTCCCAACAGTTAGAATTAAAAGACAGTCTTCATAATTTCTTTAGAAAAGACAGAAATGAAGACCAGACAACACAAAAAAGGTATAAATCCTACTTAGACATTCCAGGTTCAGGTAGAGATGTAAAGGTCTTTGACTGTAAGCCTAAACTTCAGTGAAAGCAGCAGAAAACCACCCTCATGCTCCACCCGTGAGGAACTGTGGAGGTGCAGACACAACCCAGAGCTCCCTGGGCTGCCCACCAGCTAGCCTAGAGAAAAGAAGAAATGGGTAGGTGTCAGGAGGATAGAGTCAGACTTTTCTCAATGGTGCCCAGTGACAGGACAAGAGGTAAAAGGCACAAACTGGACATTAGGAAGTTCCATCTAAACATAAGGAGGAACTTCTTTACTTTGAGAGTGGTGGTGCACAGGAACAGCCTGCCCAGGGAGGTGGTGGAGTCTTGATCTCTGGATACATTCAAAATCTGCATGGAAGCCATCCTGTGCAACCCACTCCAGGTGAACCTGCTCTGAAAAGGGGGGTTGGACTAGATGATCCCCAGAGGTCCCTTCCAACCCTTAACATTCTGTGATTAGAAGATTCAAAAGGGATCCAGACCTGTATGCAGCCTGCCCTTGGAGGTCCTTAGTCTCTCCTGCTAACTGAGAAGAGGGAAAACAGTTTCCAGCATGAGGAAAAAAAACATCTGCCACACAACCTGGGGTTAAAAATTCATTCCTGGGGATGTACTTGCTTTGTTCACACAGCAGCTGTAAACAGGGCATGTGCTACATTCATTAGCCTTCTGTAAAGATGACTGTCTTCTGGACTGCCTCGAGCACACTGCTGACATGAGTGCCTTCATCCACCACAGCATCCTGGGCCTCTAAGACCCTGAACAAAGAGTGCTTTGGTACCCCCTGTCCCCAGATGCAGAAGTCTGGATAACAGAAGTGTCAGAAGTCTGGTCTGAAGGGTCATCATCAGAACACTCCTCTGCAGAAATCTTAGAGATAATCATTTATTCCTAAATCCTACCCAGTCACTTTCCTTCCCTTCTTGCCTTCCCCCAAACCAACGAGAGTTGTATAAATTTTCATTTATACAGAAATCCAAACTTCAGACAGTTGCTACTAGTTTCTCTAGAAATATTATTTACACATACACTCAGTGCTGGATGAGAAAACAAAGTTTAAAAGTGCTGGTTGAAAGAGGAGATTTTTGTAAGCAAGTGTTCATGGCAGTTGTTCTGGTTTCCTGCACTATAGGGTGACATGAATAAAGTGAAATGTTCTTATTGAATATTGTCATAGTTCTGTGGGAAAATGAATGACAATACTGACTATTTATTTTGCATATATTTTTTTAAAAGATTGCTTTAGCTCATATTTAATCTTTTTAATTATTGATATGTTAGCTGTTTCATGCATTTCAATGACAGCAGAAAAGGGTTAGAATCTCTCAGTAAAAGATATGAATGTCCTATAAATTCTAGCTAGAAGCTGAAAGCACTGGTATTGTTAGTTTTAAGCAAGTTTCTTATCTGCTTGAATCAGACTATTTTGCTGCCAACTGTATCTAGCAGGTGGATTATATTGCATATTTTGAGCTTACTAAACTCTACTTTGGACCTCTGTTCTTGTAAACCAATTTAAAAATGTTAATAATGTCTCATCTTAGTCCACCCTTGTCTTTGAAATTGTCACACTGTGAACCTCACACAAATAGTTGCAAGATACTATACAAATATTGAAATTTAAATACAAGGCACATTTTGCATTGTGAGCATCTAGTTTAAAGAAAAGTTGGAAAGAAAGGAAAAAAAATGTGAAGTTTTGGATATTAACTGAATCTGAATGCAAATACATGACACCTTTCTAATACAGTATGTCATTATATAGCAAGATGTCATATCAGTACCCTTCTGTTGTCTGTGATAATAGAAATCATTGCACCTC
Source organism: Galbula dea (assembly GCA_013399015.1). Taxonomy (NCBI): domain Eukaryota; kingdom Metazoa; phylum Chordata; class Aves; order Piciformes; family Galbulidae; genus Galbula; species Galbula dea. Next base: position 442,009 of record VWZX01001712.1, read on the forward strand.
TTATATTATTTAAGACTATAACAGAATTAAAACTTGGGAAAATGCACTGGGAAAGAAATTGCCTGCATATGTTGATAACACATGGGTCTGCCATATTTGTCATATTTTAACTTTCGCAAAAGAATTTAAACATATATCCAAAGCAAAGTAATGGCCAGTATAACAGCCTAGATTTTAAATTCAGCCTGGAACTGTAACAGACACACGATGAAACATCTGAGATTAAAAAAAAAAAAATAACAAAAAACCCCAACCAATCAGTGAACTCTAGAATTTCATTAACAAGTGGATCCAAATGAAAATATGGTATGTCTGTGTCTTGAATGCATGTTGAAGATGAAATATGTAAGAATGAGGACAGCAAAGCATGACAGTTTACCCTGTCTCTGTTGTGCTTACCACTACATAAACCAAAAGCTGTGCTTGTGAGTGTAATTTCATGTATGAAGCCATCGTTGTCTTTATCTTTCCAGCTGTACTTGAACAGCAAATTACCCTGTGGTCCTGCTGAAACTGGACAAGTGATGCCAAGTACTTCAGCAGTAATCTGCTAAAGTGATCTTTAGAATAAACCAAACGGTTACTTTAAGCAAGTCTGCTACATTTGCACTTCAAAGAGTTTTTTTCTTATGAAGAGAAAATGAGAGGCAGCAATAAGGTTCTAAACTTTGCTCTCAAGACTTCTTATCCAAGAGAAATTTCGTGTTAGAGACATGTCGTTGCAGGGAACTGGATATGAAAGCTCAATGATTCTTCTTCCTATTTAAGTGCTTAAACTGTAAGGTGAGAGTTAAACTCAGGAGGCAGAAAGGCTCTCTTGCTGACTCCTTTGATTGTTAGAGTCCCATTGCTTCCAGACAGCTCCAAGCGGGAGGCATCATAGACCTCCCTGGCAAATTCTAGGCATGTGACAATTGTGTACCCCATTTGCCTTGGGTGCAATCAGGCTGTAGGTCTATTTCTTTTCGGAGGAATATCCCACCTACCTGACCAGTATACAAAGGTAGGTAGCACCAGCAAAAGTCATGCTCTTTGTAAATACTAGAAGGTTGTGCTAACCTCTGTACTATTTACCTCAGAGCTGGGCTTTAGTGAGAGACTCAGTCATTCTCCTGAACAGACACTTTAGAAATGGTTGTCTAATATTAACTCCAAGGAAATTTTCAGAGGAAGTAGTAAAGTATCTGTTGAGTACAGGGATTACAGGCCTAGGCATTTTTGATAAAGTACCTACCTGAGACATGGAAGGATTTTAAACAGACAGGCATCTACTAACTCAGCTACCTCACACCAAAGCCTTTTTACTCAGGGAGGTGACTCACATGAGCTTTATTCCTCCCCTTCAGATACTTATTTTCAGAAACTTCCTGGAAATTACTTTGTATTTCACTACCAAATCTATTTAGAAACAGTAAGAACACTGAAAAAAAATTGAGCAGGAGGCTGCCATAAATGCACACAACACATTCAGAAGTGTTTTATGTCCTTTTGAAGCCAATGAAGAAAATCAGACATGATCCATAGTGCAAACTTCTCATTTTCTAAGCTGCTTATATTAAATGTTGCTTTTTGATAAATTTGATAATTTTCATAGCACTCTACCTTCAAGTTCTTCCTTTAGAAAAGGGCAGAAGAAAATTTATGGAAAATAAATATATGCTGAGATCAGGTTTCCTATATGGCAGAGGAGTTATTACTCTTCTATAATATAAATTACAACCAAACTGAGTGTTTAATTAAAAAAAATTACAAATGGAAAAGCACTCATATTACTCTACTCCAGAGATCTTTTGATACAGAGTTTAAATGGGAAAGAAAATTCAATAAAGATCATAATCTTTGACCTGGTTTCACCGAAGGTTTCATTTTGTTGCAGCTTTGTTATGCTCTCTGACCTTGTTTGGCTTTAGCAGAATATATATTAACCACATGGAAAATTTAATCTTTTTGATGAACTAAACATATTCTCTTTGTTTCTCTTTCTTGCACCATTGACGACAGGCTTTTGTGTCCAACTGTAATAATGTCCTATGTTCAGAACATACACATCTCTGTATGAATCTAACAGCATGCAACTGACATCTTGATGGCTTTCTTGTCCTCCATAAGGGGATAAACAAACACATGCATATGCAGCCCATGCTTAAATGGAGAGAAAAACTTGTTCTGACTAGCAGGACTGTCATGCACCTGTTATATTTAATACATATGTCAGGCACCATCTGTTAAAAAAGACTGGTTTTTTTCCCTTCTTGTGCCTTAAACAAGACTTACAAATAAAGTTCTTTAGAAGCCCAAAGATTGCAGAAATAAAGAAATGTGTGTTAACAGGTATCCATCCAGGCCTGGGGTTTCAACATAAAAACCACATTAGAGCAGAATAAGATCTAAATCTATGGCTTGTTCTGTTTCCTAGATGCTCACATTACTTACACAATACCACAATAAATTCACATTACTTTATTTGTGGTGACCCAACGCCACTGCAACAAAGCACTAATTGCTTTAAAATATTGTGATCAAATATTCAGAGGGGAATTGCTGTTTAAATTAACATTTGTTTTAGAGAAGTCTATGTCCTCATATCTTTTTGATCTCTTGATTGATACTCAGTCATCCCTTAATTGTGGGTAATTTCATGAGCTGTTGTCTGTTTTTAAAACAATCCCTTTAAATTCATCAAACTACCTTGATGATTAGATAACCTAAAAATACCAAAAAATACAATTTTTAAATCTAATTCTCTGGGAATTTCTTGATGGAGTGTAGCTTGTGTCTGCAAATGGATCCATTGTGTACAAGCCCTTTTTTAGCTATTTTGTTTCCGTATTTTAATAAATCTATTTGAATTAAACCCTCTTGGTCTTTTTCTAAAAAAATAATTCTGTCTAGGGAATATTTTGAGACAGTTTCCTTCATTGCCAGCTGAACAGTGGATGCAGCTGCAGGAATCTACTCTGCTTTTCTGTAGCCACTTGACTGTGTAGCATTTCTTTTGAGTCAAGTTTGGAATCCAGAAATGTTTCGGGTGGCAGATCATGGCTGACTTTCTTTTTGTGAGATAGGAAGAATTCCAGTTTCTCTCTGATGTAAGTAAAACAACTCTCATGAAACCCTCAGTCATCCCAAAGACCTGGTTCATTGCTCATTTTGGTTTATGGTGTAGTCAGGAGATTGCCTGAAGGAAGCCTAAATAGAAGACATAAGAAAGCTGGTTTAAATCAACATTTTGTCTATATAAACATATCAAGATGCACCAAATTATGATGCTTTCTGACCCTAAATATTGTTATCAAATGAGGTTTCAAACTAACTTTGTTAATGTATGAAGTTACGAAAAGTAATGTGAGATCTAGCTGATTTAGTAAAGCATGTAAAGAATGGTTTTGTTCTAAAATATAATCTTTCCTGCACTTAAGCCTAGACAAAAGTGGAGCAATTATTCTGCTTAATTTGTTTGCTCTTTATCTCTGATGTGCCGGCTTGTATGACTGCACTAGCTGATAGGCAGAAAAATGGAAATACACTCATCACTCTAACTGCAGAGTGAAGGTCTTGCTGACTGATGGTGTTACAGTTATAATAGCAAGCTGGAACCTACCCACAAGTATTCCCATTCCAACTAACTACAGAAGAATACTTAAACTATAGAATTTTCTTTGATATATGCTTGAGTAAAGCTACTTTGCTTTGTGGAAGGAGCCCATATCAGGTAAAGAACTGACACAAATAACATGTTTAGGGCTTAACTGCTCTAACAGTTCAAGCCAGATAAATAAAACCTTTCAAAAATCAGAACTGCCCCTTTTGGCAACTAAGTCTGCATATGTGGAGATCCACCTTGACTCCTAATGGGGATCTTCTTATTTCCAGCTTCCATGAAAATTTTCTGAGCCACTATGCATGGTAAGAAGTATCTGTTTCAGGTTGTGCTCTCCTACTATCTCGATTTAGAGCTCTATTTTGATTTTACTGTAGACAGACATCTACCAAGGATCAGCATGAGTCCTCAGAGCTAGCAAAGATCCTGAGCACAACCAAGGTTGGTAGTGATGGAAGGTGCCTCTCTCATGATGTGCTTATAATCACAGCACATCTGAAGCAAGTGGTTTAGCTCTATTTTGTGCATAGCCATCCTAGGTGTGTTTCAAGCCAAATTGCTTGTCCAAAACCCTGCATTACAGTAATTCGGAATGAGAACTTTTGACACTCTCTGCTAGTGTAGAGCCACTCTGCTGCCAAGAAAGCAAAGTTCTTGGGATCAAACAGAGCTATGGGTAAACAATCTAACTCCAGGATAATGATTAGAGTTATATCCTACTTTTCTGGGCTCTGCTCCCAGGACTGTCTGTACCATCATTTCTTCTGAAAGTGTCAGAGAGTTATGCTAGTACTGAATGAAAATGACCACTCAAGACAAAGAGGTAGATGACCTTCTGCTCAGTCCTAGGTGATACAAGGCCAATTTGATAAGAATAAAAGCAAGGTGCTTCCACTAGCTTTGAGTTTTTATCTGTTTTTTACTTAAGATCAGAAGAGACACATAGTTCTTAAAAGAAGATATGTGAGACCTGGGTGATGAAAAGAAGTAGGTATCTAGTATTTTCCTTTACAGGTACATGAGTGAGCTAGTATCCTGCTTTGGATATTATATGTGACTTCTAGAAGTTCGTCTTGCACCTTTCCAGTAACATTTATTTTAGGGTGGCTGGGTGATCCCAGTACTAGGTGCTTAAATCTAGATACATATGTCTGAGTCAGGCCCATTAAAACTAACCCAGGAATACTTGCACATCTCTTTAAGTGAAGATTTGCAGATTAGCTAAACCAAGAAGCAGGTGTTTTTTACATGGTCTATTAAATACTTCCATTACGTGAATTTACTTTTTTTATGTAGATGAACTTTGAGTGATAAATTCTACTTCTCAGCAAGTGGCAAATAGGGGGGTGAGTGGCATCAAATTTTGTTTCCTTTTTATTCTTAGCCAAAATGAACCTTCTAATCTTCTCTAACAAGCTCTGCATTTATAACCATTTATTTGGAAACACTTGATGCTTTTCCTGGGACCATGTTTCCTACTTTTCTTCTGTTAATGGAAGAAACGAGTAGTACTCACCTCTCTGTTACTCCTACCAAAACCTGAACTTCCTAATCGGTACAACTATAAACTAATAAGCATGAGGCCGGAGTATATGCATATTGACTACTACCTAGACTTTCAGGATAGAAAGTGATTGTGCCCACAAAGAAGGACAAATTCCAGAAATTACAACAGCCTTCACAACAAAATGAACAATGATGTCTAATAATAGAGCTCAGTGCTACCATTCATAAGTAAACTCCAGTAGTTTTTGTTTAACTATTCGTATGATGGTACTTGGTTGGCACAAAACACTTTTCAAAGTGGTAATTGAATAATAATTAAATGTTTTACTTTAAAATATAACAATTTAACCAGATGAAATGTAGCTGAATATTTTTCTACAATCAAAAGGCTCAAATTTTAGAGATAATGAAAGTGAGTTTGTATAAAAATGAGAACCATTCTCAGTAGAAAGAAAAGTATTTAAAACTCTGCTTTACTCTTGACTGCAGCATTCCAAGCTTCTGACACCTATGTCTCCTTTCTTCCATCCTCTCTTCTTAACAAGTATTTGAGATTTGGACAAACATTTTAAATCTAAGAATTCTAGAAGCCAAAATGCATTCATTGGAGAACACTGATAGCTCTTTTTGTAAATTATTCTGGATCCTGAGTGTTTCCTGTCAGAAATCTTAAATGTGGTCTCTGTTTTATACATCTTAAAAACACCAACACGTGTTCATACAGTGAATTTGTGTTCTAAAGTTATCACTTAATCAATATATGCAAATCAGTTTTAAAAGGTAGAAAGAGAGGTTGTAGGTGACAGTTATTTGATATTCAAATGTCTGCACATTCACTCTTACTTGAGCACAGACACGTTTAACATCTCTGACAAGCTAAATACAGCTTTAGATTAACTAAAGCTTAAACATGCCTGGTGTCTCAGAATAGGGAACATGTTACCCTGACAGAACCGTACAGTGGTGAGGAGTCTTTCCCCTAACCTTCCCTGTTCTTCTGCACTTAAAATGGCCCTTTTATGCTGGTTCATAATTTACATACCTTATTGCTTAAGGCTTGCCTTTGGATAACCATCTTTTGACCTAGTTAGTTTTAAGCAAAAGAAGAGTGTCCACACATGAATGAACATCAATCAGTGCTGGGTTGAAGCAGGAGAAGCTTGAACTAAAGGCCTAGTGGAAGAATGACTGCTTCAGAGAAGAGGCAGAGGAGGAATAGCTGAAAAATAAGTCAATCTTTGCTTTTATTCATGATGCATTCCTTATAGAACAAATGTGTTTGGTTTTGATTAATTCTGTTACTATGAAAGGGATTGTTTTGTGCCAGCTTTTCATTCAGTGTGTTTTTTCTGTTATTCCTTTCTACTACTTCTGCACTAACACATGCAAATCAAACTTGATTTCAAAACAGGCAGAAAACTACCTTCCCTGATAAATATGAAGTATTCATTGTGTTACCCACTGCTATTTGTACACATTCAAAAATTATTAATATAAGAGAGATAATATGTTCAGTCTTAAGGATTTGGTTTGCATGAGCATGTTTAGCATACCAGTCCTGTCACTGAGTATTTCAGAGACATCCTGCTTATTAGAATTACTAGAATGTCACACAGACTGTCTAGGCAATCAGTCTTGCAGGCAGTGTCTCTCCATGGATAACTTATTATAGAGGTATACATCTTCTCTGTCTATATGTTGCCATCTAGCAAACATAGTCAGTGAGACAGAAATTTGAACTACCTCAGTAAAGATGCAGAAGTTTTCTTTCAGGTGGGAAATTTAGGCTGGAGATTAGAAGGGGGTTCTTTACCCAAAGGGTGGTGAGGCACTGGAACAGGTTGCCCAGAGAGGTTGTGGAGGCCCCATCCCTGGCAGTGTTTAAGGCCAGGATGGATGTGGCCTTGGATGACCTGGTCTAGTGCATATGGCGTCCCTGCCATGGCAGGGGGGTTGGAACTAGATGATCTTCAAGGTCCCTTCCAACCTGAGCCATTCTATGATTCATTCTATGATTCTACGAATGCTGCTCCTCAGTCAGCCTTTTTCAGGACAAAAGTACTTGTCCCTGTTCAATCTCACTTTTCCACTTCAGTCATAATTTTGCCCTCAGTTACCAGATAGTGAATGAAATAAAAACACCACGACTGTTAGGGGTTTTGGGGGGGTTTAGTTCTTTGGTTGTTTTTCTTTTTCTTTTTTTTTTTCCCTTGAAAAGATCTCCAGGGAGATATTTTCTATTGTCACAATGGCCTGTATTAAACCAAAAGACATCATTATCCATCTTTCTCTGAATTTTTCTCAACCCTTACATCTACAAACGTGTAAAAGTAGAACACATATAAATTAAGATGCACTTTAGGGTTTTGATAGAAAATAATCTACTTATGTTACAAAATGTATCTGTCTGTGTGGACAAAAAACTAGTTGTAAATCACAGAGCATAAATAAAGGGATATGTTCTAGTTAACACTTGGCACAATAGCTTGTATTCAGAAAAAAAACCAAAATGCATAAAAACCCAAGAAAATATGCACAGAAAGTAGGTCTACCTCTCTCTCAGTGCATCATTGTCTATGTTCTCCTTCAAAATATTGCCTTTTACAACTTCTGCACAGTTTTGGGTAGATGACGATGCATGCCCATACCCATACAGGTCGTGTATTCCTTTCTTGTTAATCCTGATGTTCAGCTGTGGCTCATGTGGCATTATGCTTCTTGAGCTAGCTTTTGATATTCTTTGCATTTTAGTGTTGATTTTGTTTGCTACCTGCTTTGAGATTTATTTGCATTTTGTTAATATTGTGCCTAGATATCCTGCATTGTTGATTTTTCATAAATAATTTTTCAGCTAAATTCCCTGGTGTATGAATACTTGGGCAATAAACAGAGATAGCAACTTCAAAGCAGAGATTTTAATTGTAAATGAATACATAAAATTGATTATCTCAAGGGCTTAGTGATACAGAACTCTAATGTTGTGCTCCTGTTATCTCACTACCTAAGATCTGAATCACTCGTTGGAAGTGCCTATCTCCACAGTAAATAAAGGTTGCCTAGGGCAAGTAGCCTTCAAATGTTGGCATTATGTTGCATGCCTAACATTACATGGACTAAATCCAGGATGCAGGCCTCAGAGTTTGCCTTATAGATTGGATTAACATCTCATCTTTAGATGAGTTACTTTGTCTTAACCTAATCTTTTACCTCTCACATGTGTAAAACATGGGACAGCTCCTATGGGGTTCATGTGTCAGTTCACAAACTAATGATGGGTCTGTCTTGGCTCTTGTCCTCATCTGAGGTGAATGAAATTTATACTAGGAGGTTTGAATGATTAGTAAAATTCACTGGCAGGAAGAACTTTGAAAACTGCTTAATTCTTTTCACAGTTACTGACTGAGGTTGATAAAATTATTTTTACATGTCCTGTTAACTCTGCAAATAAGTATGGGAGTAGACATAATGTTATGCTCAAGAGGAAAGATTTTATCTCAGTGTCCTTTCTAATTTTATAAATTTTTATTAAGTGAACTATCAGATATGATTTTGCACAGAAAATAAAAATAGCAATGTCCAGCCATCCCAGGGAGGTAAGGTTTAATTTAAGGTGACAAAAACTAGTGGTCTGAATGTAGGTGACTATCAAATAACAGATAACTCTGGATACTGTCAATACAAATCTTGGTCATAGTACATTTCTTTAAATGATGCATCTTTTACCATTTGAAATGGCTTTACCCTGTGAATGTATCTCTGTGACCCTCTGGAGAGGCACAAGTCTCTCAGTTTAATGCATTGGCAGCCACATGCAAGACATCTTGGGAAATCTGAAAAAACACCAAGTACCAATGTTTATGTGTCTGATTTCAGTTCAGAGTGAGATGAAACACTCCTTAGTATCCACTCTGTTTCAACAGACACAGACACTCATTGAATGAACCTGTGAGAGACCACAACCCTTCTGGAGGGACAGCTAGAGGTCAAGTCATTTAGCTGTGACACCAGAAGTCTGGGCATCTTATATGTGCTCTAAAAATCAAAGAAGAGTCTTGAGTTGAACCCATCCTTACTCAATCCCATTATGTTAATTTTTCATTATTCTGATTTTTCTGTCCTCTCTGTAGCTGCTTTGGCTACTGCTGTAAAAGACTGTGAAAAATGTTTCTGTAGATACATTACCAACAAAAGAGGGCTAAGAAGAGTGGTCATCCTTTATTGAATGTGAGGGGAAACACAGTGACAAAGGACAAGGTACTGAATGCCTTATTTGTCTCAGTCTTTAATAGTAAGGTCTGTTTTACTCTGGGTACCCAGCTCCCTGAGCTGAAAGAAAGGGATGAGGAGCAGAAAGAAGTCCCCATAATCCAAGAATAAATTGTTAATGACCTGCTACACCACTTCAACACAAACAAGTCTATGGGGCTGGGTGGGATCTACCCTAGGGTCGCGAGGCAGCTGGCAGAAATGCTCACCAGGACATTCTCCATCATTATCAGCAGTCCTGGCTAATCTAGAAGGTCCCGGTTGAATTGAAGTTAGCAAATGTGACACCTATCTACAAGAAGGGCCAGAAGGAGGATCCTGGAAACTATGGGCCTGTCAACTGACCTCTGTTTTGAAGAAGGTTATGGTACAAATCATTCTGAGTATGATCCCACAACATGCATAGGACAATAAAGGGATCACTCTAAACAGCATAAGTTCATCAAGGCAGGTCCTGTTTGACCAACCTGATCTCCTTCTGTGACCAAGTGACCCACTCAGAGAGATATTTTTAGAAAAGAGAAAAAAGTTTTATATATAGTCTTCTATTTCTTCAAATAAGCAGAAAAGCATTGCATGTGGGAAACATTTGCAGCATAATTTCATAACTAAAGGGAATGCCAAAGAGAAAACAAGTGTCATAAATTATGAGAAGTAAATGAGTATGCTAAATGGAATATAATTAGCTTTGACTTATTTTATTCATACATACTATCCTTGACAAGACAAGCTTATTGTACAAGCTCACTAACTCGAGTTTGTGGTTTGAGACCTGTTTTCTAGCTCAGGAATATATGTTTCATTTTGGAAAAATCAGCTAAAACTTATTTCAGCATTAAGCCAAAAATTTTTATATTGAAAGAGGCTTTTTCTGGAGTGGGTTTAGCAATACCAAAACCATTTAGCAATGTCAAAACTTTTCCTAACACAGCTGTTGTAAAACTCCCAATAACTTCAACAGAGGTGAAATTATTGAATAACATGAAGCACACTTGAAAAAGTTGCTCTGTCATATTGCTGCAGGACAGGTTTCTTTTTGTATAATAATTCATGCACTAGCACCTCCAAAATTAATATAATTTGTTTCTCATTGGTCTCTGTGCTCTCTGATGCTAAAGTCAAACAAAATACATTCCATGTGTATTGTGTGCCTTAAAGGAGGTTAATGCCAGCCTATTTAGGGCTTTACAGAAAGCAGCCTCTACCCTGAATGATGTCTCTAATGGAACAGGAAGCTGTTAAAGAAATTGAAGCACAGAGGTCAACTGCTTATATCAGCTGACAAGTGGAATCTTGTGTTATACATCATTAAAAGACTCTGAACTGCCTTCCTGTGCAGGAAAGACCAGTACAGGCCATGTTACTGTAGATTAACCTGAAGTTAGCAATAGCATGGACAACTGTAACAGTGTGCTTCAGAAAGGAGAACATCACCCTGCAAACTCGCTTAACACAGCCACCTGAAGATCTGAGCTGGTGGATCCAGAAAAAACTCTAATCTTTAAAGACATGCAAAACAATTGCATCTCCCTACAATCTCCCCATAATAATCATCACAGCCCCCATCTCTCCCTCCCATATAACTAAGTATAATAATAATATATATATAAAAATCTCTGCATATTTACAGGGAGGCAAAGACATTCAGCATACTATCTCACCTGAGAAAGAAAGGGTAATATCTCTGCTTCAGAGACTGGGGTATATAAAACTGCATTGTAACAATGCAGGTGATAACTCAAGCACAGAAAAGTCTCAGACTTTCTTACTTGTGTATTTTTTATTTATACATAGGCACAAACACGTACCCACAAAAGTATTTGGCAGCTGTTTTGAACAGATGGAGTCCTATAGATCTCTAGGGGAAGTGCCTGTGAAAACATAAACAAAATACATATTAAAATCCCTAAAATATGCTATGAGAGAAATGAAGTACTGAAGACATCTCTTACCCACATGTCCAAACTAAGTCATAGCTCCCAAATAAGCCACCAACACCTTAGGGTCAAATAAAAAGCCAATATGATCATTTAACATGTGGTCAGCTGCATAACTGAAAATGTTACTGCAAATTCTGGTCAATGACCACATCATAAAACTGATATTCTAGAAACTGAAGGCATTGGGATTATTTTTGAAACTGTATTTTGCAAGCAGGATTCTTAAAACTTTCCACGATGGAAGATATTTCTATACAGAATGGGAAACAAAGTTCACATGCACTCATTCTTTTACTCACTCAGGAGAAAAAAAAAATAATCAAGTACCTTTCAGAAGGATTGATTCTCAAGCAAAACAAAATCGTACTAGGAAACACTGACATTGCTGACTTCTGCTATCCATTTAATTCTCTCTGTTCAGGCTCAAAAATTCTATCTCAGAGCTTATTTTGTTTCACAAATATGTCTCTGTGAATACAAAATAAAGTGGCTTTAGAGTTCAAGGAAACCTTCAATGTGGATTATAATGTCTGCAGATATAGAACATTTGCATAACAAAGTATCTATCTTGCTATAATCCTAGCTAAGAAGGAATTTTTTTCTTGGAAGATGGTTCAGAAAGTTATACTGTCAAAGTATAATCAGGGTTGGATTCCTTTTTTCAAGTTTAGCAACTGCATGAGGACACATTTCAGAGGAATTTCCTAGCTAAACAAAAAGCAGTAGCATCAGGGAAAGACAATCCAACTTACAGATACAGATCATAGCTTTTAGAAACATTAACTAATGGTAAGGTAAACATCTTCAAGTTGTCAGTAAATGTACCTTGGAGGATTCTGAAGGATTCTAAAAGGTTTTAAAGATTAGGTATCATAAGTTAAGTATCATAATTTGTCCATTTTGTCATTTAAAAACTGCTGTATATCCAAGCCTAACTTTTTTACTTTATATAAACCCCTATTCCAGATTTCTCTGAAATAAAACTGCATTAGGTGTGTAAGTTGGGGAAAATTCTGTTTTGTTGGATTTTGCTCAGCTTACTCCACTCTTCAGATTTGTTCCAAGTAATCAAAAAAAAATTTTTAATTCTATGGCTCATTTCCATAACTTAATCATTTTATGATCATTAAATGATTTAATAAAATGATGATTTTATTAAACATTTAGAACTTGATTCAGTTGCTTGTCCTGAAATCTATAGTGTCACCGAAGACAGTGAGGGTAATCCTCAGAGTCTCTACATAGAAATGGCAGATATAACAGAAGGTTGACAGGAGATGTCTGATTTGCTCTTGTGTCCCAGCTGAGGATTGAGCAGGATGCTACTATACTTTATACAGTATTACACATATCCATATGAGCAACAGATTCAAGTACAGAATGTATATCATATGTGCCCACTGCCTTTCACATTCTTTGCTCTGGGCCCTGGGATGGACATTCATGTTTAACTTCTTTTAGTGCCTACAAAAGATTTTGCGTGACCTTGAAAGAAGACCCTTCCTCCCACTCTTCCTTAATTCCTCATGGATTCAGGAGAGGCAAACAATATTTTTCATCATCTGTCTTGTACAGCCACATTCCCAAAAGCATTTAAGCATGATCTGTCCATATATATTTCAGTGGAGGAGTCCTGTCTATTAACCCTGCACATGCACTCTATGGCATGAGAGTCATGAAAGGAAAAAAGCCTTCTTAGCTCACTCTTTTACTATTTCCTTTAAAGAAATTCACCTTCAGGCCAGTGTATTTATACAGTCCATGTGATCTTTACCAGGGACAGAATACATAAAGGAAATATACTAAAAAGGCTAAATTCTAGTCATAAATTCATAGATTTATGAAATGAAGAGAAGATACAAGAAAGTTAAGAGCCTAATGGAAAGCAAAACAAGGGCAGACTTACTCTCAAAAGAGCTCTTTTAACCTATTAGCAGAAAGCAGAACACTTTTTACATATTGGGTGCAGTCAGTTAAGTGGCTGTAGGAAGCATTGCTTGTTCATGCCAGGGACAGCAAATATGTACACTGTGACCCGGTTGGCCCTCATGTTCTGTAGACCAAATGAGCTGCCTAGTTTATTGTCAGAGACAAGTAGGATGCATTACTCCCTGGAGTGCCTAGTCTGCTCTATGGTTCCAAAAAAGTGAGCCCACTTGACTAGTATAGACTGTACATTTAAGTCTCTAAAGAAAAGATGCATTTTTTTTTCTTCCCATGTGATCTCCTTGAACTCTGTAGTTTCTCTCTGGGTGTGGACCATGCAGATACTGGGCCTCAGACAGCAATCTAGACAGCACTTTCTGTCTTCCCAGACTTACAGTGTCAAGTGGGTAGGTATTAAAGAATACATTTGCAATATATTTAAAACCTGATTTCAAAAAACCAATTTAGCTAGCTATCCCTCTGCTAATAAAGCACAAACACTTAAAAGCAAAGAAATTAATAGATGCCAACACAAACTGTCCAGTGCTACCTCAGAAATTAAAGCATGTGTCTCATCAAGTGTAATGAAATGCATATTTCATTACAATACAGTGACCTTACCACTGACCCATACAAAGGTAGGTATTATTAGATGTGAGGTTTTGTTATCTTGATTTCAGTGGCAGAATATTTTCTTTAAAGGAAAGCTCTTACATGTACAACACTAACAGCTAATTATCTATTGACAGCAAAATGCCATGATAAGATACTTCTGGTACATTAAGAAGCTGTGTTTATCCTCAAGCAAGGGCAGAAGAATGGTTCCAGTTCACCCAAGATTTATGGGTGGGTTCTGCTTACTGGCTTTAATTGTCTCACATAGATGCTACAATCAATACCTGAAATGCCCTTGCCTGGTCCTATCAAGATGACTCCGATTACCTAAATTACCTGCCTATTGTGCCTACACTCAGAATATAATCTACAAAAATAAATTAAAAGAGTAGAAAACCCTGCAGAGTGAATCAGAGTGGGATCATCTATTTTGCCTTGTAATCAAACTCTTCCCAGCCAAGCCCTTTGTGCAGTTGCCCCAGCAAGTCTGACAAAGAGAGGAGCCTTCACTGACCTTGATCTCTCTGAATGCAGAAAGGTGACCAAAAAAACACCTGGGTGGTTCATTGCAAGTTATCTCCTCTTCCATCTTTGGGAGAAAAGTTGCAACCAGGTTCATTAACTGTAAAATGTTACCACTTGTGCAAGTGAAAACCAGAGCACTGTGAGGTCTAGCTCAGTACATTTATGTAAGACATTTCTGAAAGCCCTGGGCATCTTCACAGGGTGAATAACACTACCATTGTTAAGAACTCAGATGCTTCAAACATGTATTGTGACAAATAGCCTATGTAATTACATTCTGTGTTTATTTTTCTTAAGGGTTATGTTGTATTTACTGCACTGTGGCTGGTAAACATACAATATTTTACATATGTATTTCACTTTAGTTCGCAGCTGAAGTATTGTTTTGCAAAAAAATATCTCTGCTCTTGATAAGTGTAATATGTGAGCACTGAAGCTAGCTGAAATGCCCATATCTTAACTTAATTTGGGGACATTCTCTCTGTTTATGCGCACAGAAAACCAGGTCAAACTTGTTTGTTTATTCTTTAGACACCAATTTTAGATCACTCCTAACTATTCTTTTATTTGCTTTTAGTTGCTTGGGATTTCAAAATGTATGACAGATGCTGGTCTCGCTGTTTTGCCTGGTAACAATGAGGAGACTTTAAATACTGTGTTTGTTTATGTGTCTGGAATTTTAGAAGGTAGGAAGCTTCCTTTTATTTATCATTTTACTTGGATAAATAAAATAGAACTTAGCATATATATTTGCTTTTTTCTTTATTATTTTATTTAGAGATGTAAAATAAAAGCTGACAAGTGTTTCTGTTTATCACTATTACAAATATTACTCATAATCCGGCAGCACTTAAAGATGCCATAATGTTATGAAAACCCTCGTGCCCTCGCCGATGTATAAATATGCTAAAATACACTCCCTACTGCCAAAAGAACCCTATGATCTGAAAAGAGAAGGGGGATAAGGAAAGGTTAGGCAGAGATATTTCATATTTGTAAGATAGTGTCGTCTCTTTTCAAAAGAGTGCTCCCTATCTATGTAGGAGAAAGTGTAGTTCAAAAGTCTTGATCTTTGCACTCTTATTTTCCTTCTAGTTTTCATTTTCTTGCCAAAATATCTATAGCAGAATGTGGCAGAAGGGGTGGCAAAACATGGGTGTGAGTTATTAATACATTTGCATGCATGTAAAGAAAGTACTAGGGGGATTAGAAGAAGGAAGGAAGAGAGAGAATGTGAGGAGCAGAGACCCAAAAACAAGGGCAGTAGTTGGCTGAAATACAGTTTGGAGAGCAACAGTACACAGTTTCATGCAGCATGAAAACATAAGACAAACATCTCCCTGGAGGTATCAAACCTGTTGCTAACACTATGCAGTGTGTCAATCTGTGATGGGTTGACACTGGCTGGGTGCCAGGTGTTCACCAAAGCCACTCTATCACTCCCATCCTCAGCTGAACAGGGGAGAGAAAATATAATTAAAGGCTGGTGGGTTGAGATAAGGACAGGGAGAGATCATTCACCAATTACCATCACAAGCAAAACAGACTTGACTTGGGGAAATTAGTTTAATTTATTACAAATCAAAATCAGAGTAGGTTAATAGGAAATAAACCCTAAATCTTAAAACACCTTCCCCACACTCATACCTTCCTCCTGGGCTCAACTTCACTCCCAATTTCTTTACCTCACCCCTTTTAGCAGTGCAGAGAGAAGGGGGTGGGGGTTGCTGTCCATCATATGTTTTCTGTCACTTCTTTCTCCTCAGAGGGAGGATTTCTCCCACTTTTCCCCTGCTACAGCATGGGATCCCTCCCATGGGAAACAGTTCTCCATGAACCTCTCCAATGTTAGTCCTTCCCATAGGCTGCGGTTCTTCACAAACTGCTCCAGCATGGGTCCTTCCCACAGCATGCAGCCCTTCAGTAATAGACTGATCCAGAGTGGATCCCCCACGGTGTCTCAAGTCCTGCCAGAAAACCTGCTCCAGTATGCGCTGTGCTCTCCACAGGTTCAGAATCCCTGCCAGGAAGCTGCTCCAGAGCAGGCTTCTCAAGGGGTCATAGCTTCCTTCAGGCATGTATCTGCTCCGATGGGAGTTCCACCACAGGTTGCGGGTAGTTATCTGCTCCACTGTTAACTTTCATGGGCAGTAAGGGCAGTAAGGCAGTAATCGCCATGTTCTTCACCATGGGCTGCAGGGAAACATCCACTGCAGCACCTGGAGCACTTTCTTCCTTCTTCACTGACTTTGGTGTCTGAAGAGTTTTTTCTCTCTCATATTCTCACTCCTCTCTTCAATCACAATTGCACAGGTTTTTTTCACCCTTCTTAAGTACATTATCACAGAGGCACTACCACTGTCGGTGACTGGCTCAGCCTTGGCCAGCAACAGGTCCATCTTGGAGCCAGCTGGCAATGGGTCTAGTGGACAGAAGGGAAACTTCTAGCAGCTTCTCACAGAAGCCACCAGTGTAACCCACTGTACCAAAACCTTGTCATGCAAGCCCAATACACTCCTTTACTAGCACCATTTCAAGCCCATTTCTTCCTGCTTCTCATTTCACAGAATCACAGAATCATTACAATTCGAAAGGACCCTCAAGATCATCTAGTCCAACTGATAGCCCTACACTACTCTTATCCCTACATCATCCCCTGAAGAAACACATCTATCCTCTTCTTAAAAATCTCCAGGGATGGTGACTCCACCACCTCCCTGGGCAGCCTATTCCAACATCTCACCACTCCTTCAGTAAAGAAATTCTTCCTAATATTTAATCTAAACCTACCCTGGCACAACTTAAGCCCATTCCCTCTAGTCCTGTCACTAGTCACAAGGGAGAAGAGGCCAACACCCGCCTCCCTAGAATGACCTTTCAAGTAGCTGAAGAGAGCAATAAGGTCTCCCCTCAGCCTTCTCTTCTCCAGGCTAAACAACCCCAACTCCCCAAGCCTCTCCTCATAAAGCCTGTTTTCCAGGCCCCTGATTAGCTTAGTTGCCCTTCTCTGCACCCTCTCCAGTATCTCAATGTCCTTCCTATACTGCGGTGCCCAAAACTGCACACAGTACTCAAGGTGTGGCCTCACCAGTGCCGAGTACAGTGGCAAGATCACCTCCCTGCTCCTGCTGGTCACACTATTCCTGATGCAAGCCAGGATGCCATTGGCCTTCTTAGCCACCTGGGCACACTGCTGGCTCATGTTCAGCCGGCTGTCAATCAGCACCCCCAGGTCCTTCTCTGCTGGGGAGCTCTCCAGCCACTCCTTCCCGAGCCTGTAGTGCTGCTGGGGGTTGTTATGACCAAAATGCAGGACTCCACATTTACCCTTACTAAAACTCATCCCATTGGCCTCTGTCCATCATTCCAGCCTGTCTAGGTCTCTCTGCAGAGCCTGCCTACCCTCAAGCAGATCGACACTCCCACCCAGCTTAGTGTCATCTGCAAACTTACTAAGGGTGCACTCTATCCCCTCATCCAAGTCATCAATAAAGATGTTGAACAGGAGAGGCCCCAGCACTGACCCCTGAGGGACACCACTTGTGACCGGCTGCCAACTTGACTTGACTCCATTGAGCACAACCTTCTGGGCTTGGCCATCCAACCAATTTTTTATCCAGCCAAGGGTGTGCTCATCCAAGCCACGAGCAGCCAGCTTCTCTAGGAGAATGCTGTGGGAAACTGTGTCAAACACCTTGCTAAAATCAAGGTAGACAACATCCACAGCCCTTCCTTCATCTAATAAGGGAGTCACCCCATCATAGAAGGAGATCAGGTTAGTCAGACAGGACCTGCCTTTTGTGAAGCCATGCTGACTGGACCCAATCCCCTGGCCACTCTGCAAGTGCCGCAGAAGGGTACTCAGGATGATCTGCTCCATCAGCTTTCCTGGCAACTTTAACTTGTGACAGTGTTTGCTTTTGTTGCTTCTTCATTTCTAAACTTTAAACCCTGATTCTGATCTCATGCCCACATGTAGAAACCCAGACCAGGAAGGCTGTAGCTTATCTGGTTTGTGTCCTCCTACTAATCTGACTGTTCTCTCTGAAAACAATTTGGAATTTATTCTTATCAATTCAGAAGAATATGACAAAATCACTGTACTTAAATAAGATGACAGTTGTCTCTTTGATATTGGTTCAGCAAAGTCCTTGCACCATGCCTAACATTTATCCTGAGTGTAAATCTCATTAAAATCAAGCATGAGCTTAACATCCTAAAATAGGCTCTCCTGGCAACAGACATCTGTAACTAGTTAGAAACATTTAACCATCCATAACTATCTTTCTGCACTGTGCTCCTGCTTCTATTGCTGCATTATCAATCTTCATTCCTGTCTTTTTGTGCCTGGACAGAAATTGCTTTAGTTCTTGAAAATCTAACTCACTCAAATTTATTCCTGTCCCCTTCCCTTACTTTTTTCTGTGCATGTAGAAATCTTTCCTTTCTATCAGCAAGTCTCATTGAAAAGCAAAACAAACACACATCCTCTGTGTGTCACAGTGACTTTGAGTCCTCTTTCTTCCGTCTTTTGTAACTTTTTACCCTAAAAAATCTGCATGTCCCCTGTGGGAAATGTGGATTGTACATTATTTTCACCTTCTCATTTTCAGGTTATTCAGCAAGATATTCTGTGGATCCCGTTAATGGCTTCAACCTCCAAAGGACAAGCTTTCAAGCCATGACAAGCTTTTGAAAATACCTGTCTGCAATAGTGTTTTAACCCCACTTTTCCTGGATTCTTTCTATTATGGTCAGCAATCTCCTCAGACATATTAAACCTCCTCCAGTAACTTTTTCTGCAATGCTTCAAGCTCTGATTTGTTTCCAGTTCCTTTTTATTTTTCCCTTGGGTTCTATAGGTATCTCAATAAACTGTATTCTATACCTAGCATCTCATGTCTATCTCCAAAGAGGAGATAGTAACAGTAACAACAGTAACTGAGGTTTGTTTTTAGTCTGTGTGAATTGTCTAAAATCTCTACACAGTAAAGCTACTGATGAATTTTCAACTACCTCTTCTGTTTGAATCTGTCCCCTGTATTCTATCATTATCCATAATAATAACTGAACTTCCATATCCATAACTGAACTTATGTTAACAGCACTTCTGAATTCCAGGGCAGACATTGTTAACCAGAGGATGCATTTTACTGAGTTTTACAAGGTGACAATGAGTTAGATTTTATGACAAACAGGATCAGGGTTCAGACACTGGAGCAGGAGGTTGGATCTGAAGCCAGAAGTTCAGCATCACTGAAGCAGAAAAGCTTGTGGAAATTTTCTCTTGTTTGACTTATAGGAGATTCCACCTTAGCCCTTAATGCAAGTATAGTGAGGTGGTGTAATGGGAGTGTGAGATGTTTGTTTTAATGTTGGTATAATAAGACTATTCATTCAAATGTTTAAGAAAAAAGGAAGCATGCAGTCTTAACAAAAGACTTCAGTTAGCAATTTTTTTTTAATCACTTAGATCCTTGAAAGTATTTAGCACCCTAATTTTCAATTAAAAACAGTGAAATTGTTCCGTGAAATTAATGGCTGTTACACATGTAAATACCATTTAATTCTGGACCTTTGATCTTTTGACAGCCTTTTCACTGACCTCCAGAGAGGTCAGTGAAACTGGTGAAAAAATTAACATTAACTGTTAAGAGTCAGGGCTGAATTGGAGAACCTCAGATTTCCTAGTTGCATGGCATTAGAAAGAAGCGAATCCCTTTCATCTAAATATAGCTCTCTCTCCACCATTTTCATATGTAAAATTCAGAAGCTTAACTCCAGCACTGGTATCAGTGAGATGCTTTTCCCAAGCCACTTTCAGAAAAAGCTATCAGAAATTGTTGCTAAATGTCATTTTCAGTATCAGCATTGCAGCTTCTGTCCACTGCAGATTAAAAGTCTCTTTCAAGCACCACTTTGAATTAAGTAAATCACAGTAGCACTCCAGCTACCTCATAATCTCTACTGGAACACTTTCCTGGCATATTTAGACTACAAACATATTTCTATCAGCACCATGGAAGTCAAGAGACTGTGAAACCTCTTTGCTACAACAAGGATTCAGAGGAGAATGAAAGTTTTTAATTTTTAGCAATCCCTTTACAGAATACAGTATTACAGTGGCAGGGATATTTTCCTTTTAGAGCTAGGCAAATCCAAGTTGGTAATAAAACAAACTTTTCTTCTTTGTGTTATATGTTTACTATTACCTGATTTTATTTTAAAATCTCTTCCCTGTGGAATATGTTGTTTAAAATGCCTGAAGTAATAATTATTACAATTAATATCATTCCAGTATTTCAGTTTATATATTAATGAAAAGAGAATTAATGTTAAGTAGCTATATGTACTGAATACTAGAAACTAGAAAGTGTTTAAGCTGAATTTAGGACATTTTGTTGGTTAATATCTATTGAGTTTTTTCATTTATGACTCTATAAAACAATATATATTGCCTCCTTAGTACCTTTATGGCACAGAATTTGCAGATGTAAATGCTCTGTTTAAAGTACAAAGTAGGCACTGCTGTGAGGACATACATGTGAACACAAAAGATCAAGTGTTATAGCTAGGATTCATGCCCCCAGCTTCAGGCAGTCACTGTTATGGTTCTATATAGTAAATGTAGAGAGAGAAGCAACTCATGAAAGATTCATGTTTTTGGCAGCCTGAGTCACCCTTTGCAGGTGACTATCTTGCACCGTAAGGCACTTTTATATAGATATTTAATCATTTAAGCCCATAATCCAACAGGCATTTAAGCCTGTACTTTCCACTGCAATAAATTTAACAAGGGCACCTAGGTCAGTCTGCCAGTGTCTAGCAAGACTTTCAAAAGTGACCAGGTACCTGGGGTAGGATTCAACCCATCTATATTCAGGTGTCTCCAATGTAAGTATCTATAGCTAGGCTGGGCATAGAGATTCTGATTACAGCAAATGAATGAAAATAATCAACAAACTCAGTGAAGATTACAATGTAATTCCTACATCACTTGTAGATGTTTGCCCTAGAATGAAGTGCAGGCACCTATAGCAGTGACACTGAAAGCATCACTGGAGCTGAAACCATACCCTTAATTTGAATCAAAGCTCACACAGAATTTACCTTCTACTTAGCCAATGCTCTGCTAGGCATCTTAATATCAAGGAATTAATTGGTCCTCACAATCCACTTATCTACCCAGTGGAAAAACTCATCAGTTTCAACTGAAGTTGGGTCAGACTCTGACAGTAGTTCACACTAAGTAGTTACAGTAGTTCACACCAAGTAGTTACAAGTAGCAATTGCTCTGTATAGTTATGTCCAAAGTAATCCTGGTCACACAAGCCTGCAGAGAGGCAATGTTTCAGGCAGAATTCAACTGCATTTGTTCCTCAGACTTCTCAAATATGAGACTTAGCAAAGTAAAGCCTGATTTTATCTGACTCCTGATTCTAGGCAGGAGTGACTTTATGGCTACCTAGCAGCACTCTTATTAATGCAGGGCAGAATTTTTATGTATTACTTGTCTTCTGCATCAATTATTCATTTGCAGTTTATTCACAGAACTCTTTACCTGTGCCCTTGAAGAGTTATCTTCTTCAAATGACTGAACTGATTACATTGCACAAAGTACACCAGTAAAATATTTTTCAGAAGTGAAGCATTTTACTCTTTTTAAACTATTCCTGCTATTCATACTGCCAGATCCATCACTGGGTAGTTACGGAATATGCTAGCAGTATGATTATAGCACTGGGTATCCCTCTGAAAAATTCTACATTATGAAACCTTATGAGATTGGCTAATTGTGGACAAAATGAGGCTAGAAATAAAGTGCCCAATTTTTGCCAGAAGTTAATTACCTAACGCCTGTATTGAGTATGGTATATGTTCTCTATCATTTAAATTCTGTATAATAAAATTGCATATTTTTCTCAAAGATGTGAAGTGCCTTGATCAGGAGTTGCAGTATTGATGTATCTATTAGTTGGTGAAATTATGTCTTGCATAGCAAGAAGAAAGGATGTCTGACCACTGCCCTTAACATCTGAATCTTTTTCTCCTTTTGACATTGAACCAAAGCCTAGTGAATTTAGCGAGAATCTTCCTTTGGTTTCACAGGACACTTCACTGCAAACTGGCTATAATGTGCAAGCTCACTTTTCAGGAGTCCTGACAGCTGGGACAGAAAGACAGGGTTCTTTTCACCCTTGGAAATAGAATTTGATTAGTGGAACAGAGGTCTTCTGTCTGCATAGACATGAATTTGACACAGACAACTTTCCATATTGCTGCTTATTACAGAGAATAATACAGTAGTATGTAGGTTGTTTCCTGGAAAAGGTGCAAAAAGTTAAAATTAATGTCACAGCAGGAAAATTAATTTCTGGATATTATTTTAGTGTTGTACCCTTAAAGTTAAATGAGTAGGGATGTATTGTATATAATCATGTATGAGGATCAATTTCCTGCCATCTTGAGCCCAGATGTCATCTTACTGAAGACATGAAGACTGGCTTAGAAAAGCAAGGAGGATTTGACCATTAAATTACTTTGGACTTACTGTCTCAGGAAGGAAATGTAGAAAGTAGTTAATTAGCACTGCTTTTTATTTTGTTGCTCATTAATAAATGACTCTTTCCCATGCTCAGATACCCAGATTGCTGAGAAAGGCATGTATTCTATTTACTTCTAAAGTATAGTGTTGAATTATTTCCATGGCATGTATATGGCATTCCTCAAATTTTAGTTCATGTGACCTCCCTAGAGCTCTTGGTTGGGTACATTCAAGATTAATGAGACATCAGCTCTCTAGTAAGAGGGTGTTTAAGAATATGCATTTAATTATTGTGAATTATTACAGGAATTAATATAATCTGACCTTTTATTAATATAAATTATCTAAATGGTGTCCGGTTTACCCCAGCATAAGGTTTTTAAACAGGATATTTCTTATGGACACTGTTCTGCTAATGACAGCAAGTCAGACCACACACAGAGAGGGCCAAACTTTCAAAAAATGGTTCTCTGTTTTGGGGAGCAGCATGTACACATACATTTCTGCATTTGGACCTGAGTTAAGAGTAGTAGACAATAGACACAGGTGCATAAGCTTATGATTTTTATTCGTTTTCTAAGCACAGCAGTTGCCCAAAGAAATGGGCATGTTCAAATGCAGCCTTGCAAGTGCTGAGAAAAACATATGTGGTTTCACTGGGTTCCCTTCTGAGTTCCCATAGATAGCTTCCTGTTTTCTCTGAATACAAATGGTCAGTTTCATCTTGCACACAATCAAATGGAGTGATACTGTGGGAGCACTTTCATTAATTTTAATGAGATTAGTTTTTGAGTAAGGTACTGTTCCATGAGTGTAAAGGTGACCATATCTGGTCCAAAGACATTACTGTAGGCTGCTCCACTGTAACACTGCATATTAGTTTTTTCTATCTTGTTTCAGCTGGCTTTGAGTTTTATATTTATTTTATTTTAGAAGATTTTCACATGCAATAGCATCAGAGGGAATGTTTTTACTTTCTCTGGAGATTCAAGGGAATTGATTTCTAGCTCTTCTATCAGTTCTTAGCAGGAGAGAGATAATGCCGAGATTTTACTTGCAGCCCTAGGACAAATAATATTTGGGGCATACAATGTTTTAATTTTATCTCTTTTGGCCTGTTCTTGCTCCTACTGCCATTCATGTCATTGTTGCTCTTTGTCTCAGCAAAAGCCAGGTCTGACCTCATGAGAGAATTCTAAAGAAATAGAATACAAAGGTATGTTGATAAAAATAAAATATTAATATTTTGTCAGGTTTTCTTGAGAAGGTTTAATTGACATCTGCACAGGAACTTAACTAGAATGGGGGTGATCCCATAAAGTTCTCTGTGACATCATGCTTTATGTCACAGTCAATGGCTACCTGACCCACAGGCACTGCCTGAATACTTTTAACAACACACCAGGATTTGACCCCCAGCCAAAAAAATACCATAAGTTTTATATGTGACTTCTGGAAGCCAAGTCTTCTTTCAGCCTAAGTAGTCCTGCAAACTGTGCCCTAAAGGCAGGGAGCTAATAGTGCTGTA
Source organism: Galbula dea (assembly GCA_013399015.1). NCBI lineage: Eukaryota > Metazoa > Chordata > Aves > Piciformes > Galbulidae > Galbula > Galbula dea. The sequence continues at coordinate 466,461 of VWZX01001712.1, forward strand.
ATCAAGAAACTTAAAGGGATATAGAAATTTAAATAAAACCATATCAGATGACGCCTAAGAAGCTACATTTCACTCACTTAAGTATTATCTAATATGATACTAGTCCAATGTCTGTTGTAAAATTTCACATGGTTTTGCTTCTTGGGTATCCTTTCCTTACTGTCTGCATGGAACATTGTCACTTTCCATACACTTAATCCCAGATTTACTTCTTCTGTTACTAAACTCAAACCACCTGTAGTTCTGGTCTCCAAGAAGTATAAACAAAATGAACGTAGTCAAGATACAAACATGTCTCACATATCACCCATAAGTATGTATCTTGCATACCTCTGTACAAATCAGATTTGTCACCCCAAACTGTCTTGCTCTGAACATAACTGTAGAGCTAGTTAAAAAACAAATCCAGAAGTAAAAACAACCTGAAGTATAATGGTTATCATCTACAAAATACTGAGGAATTATGGCAATATTATCATGAATAAGTAGCAGAGAATTCTTTGAAGTGAATTATAAAGGACCTAAATAATTTGGGTTTTAACAGTTCTCTTGCCTCTGCCTTTTTAACTGCTTTCAAGGTTAGCAAGAGGGCCAACTGTGTCCTGGGGTGCATGAAGCACTGCATTGCTAGCCAGTCGAGGGAAGTGACTGTCCTGCTTTACTCTGCACTGGTGCAGCCTCACCTCCAAAGGAGAGAGGGGAAGCCACATAAGGAGTGGCTGAAGTCACTTGGTTTGTTCAGTCTGAGGAAGAGGATACTGAGGGAAGACTTCATGACAGTCTACAGCTTCCTTATGAAGGGAAGCGAAAGGGCAGGAGCCAATTTCTTCTCTCTGGTGACCAACAACAGGACTCAAGGAAGTGCCATGGAGCTGCACCAGAGAAAAAGTGGCTTAGATATTAGGAAAAGGTTCTTCACACAGAGGGTAGTCAGGCACTGGAACAGGATCCCAAGTGAAGTGGTCATGATGGGAAATCTGACAGAATTTAAGAAGCATTTGGACAACACCCTCAGGCAAATTTTGAAGTTGTCCTGTGCATAGGCAGGAGTTGGATTTGATGATCCCCGTGGATCCTTTCTATGATTCTGTAATGCTTTGGCTTGGCAGACAGTTGTACCAAGAATCACAATAATACAGTCTGAGGAGGTCATGAGAACACGAATCTAATGAATCTAGGGTAATAATTACAGCTCACTTAATTACCTCTGAGATAAAGCAGGAGCTGTAATTTTTTTGTAATTGATCTTGCTGACTTCGTTGTACCTTTCAAATGTATTAGTTGTAAAATCTGCCATGTTAATGTTGAAGTTGATGAAAGTGTCACAAAGTAAAGCAAAGATAATGGAACAGGAGAGTCTCTAAATGTCAAATAAGTCAAAAGGTATTGATAGATAGATACCTTACCGCCTTTACACTGCACATGAGCTTTGCAATAAATGTACAGTATGTGAGAAAGTGAATCAGGAGCTTCTGGCTGAAATGCAGACAAGAAATTTTTTGTTGAGTTTTTTTCAATGTAATTCTAATTTTTTATACTTGCCTTAGGCCATTATCATGAAAGCAGATGCATTATACTAGACTCTTGATGAAGGAATACATGTTATTATACAGATATCCACGTTAAAATATTGGATAGCTTCAGGCCCCAAACCTGGTAAACTTGTAATTACATGGCAACTATATTCAGATAGCCTATTGAAATTTTGTATCTGCCACACTGGGAATTTGGAAAATAGTCTCTTTAACAATTGAAAAAATATCTGGCTCAATAACATTGGTTTTGGTTTTGTTTTTTTTTCATGCAGAGCATTGATTATTCCTTCTCCATGGGCTGAGCCTGCACCTCTGCAGTCAATGAGAGTTTTACAATCAATGAGGGTTTAACTTCACTGGGAATAGGAGCATGTCCTCTGTGCCTAATGGACCTTGAAATTAACACAACTTCTTTATATTTTTGCTTTTACTCCAGCACTCTCAGTGCCAACACAGATTTCAAAAGGTGTTTTCAGCAGCTCACTTTCCCACTGCTGGACCCTGAACAGCAGAGGACAAACAGTGCTGAAGGTAAGTCTTACATCGAGAGAAGAGTTTGTTATGCTTCCTTGATTGGTTGATTCTTAAAAGTTGTATTTGCCTTTGCCAATAATTCAGTGTCATTTCCTTCCTTCCTACTTTTAGGCAGCATGTTGGGTGCCAGGGATATGGCCTGAAAGTCCAAAGGACACTACGGAGTAGTCTTGCAGAGCTCTGCTGCCAATGCAGTGAGACCTCTGACAGTGGGCTGAGCATTCAGGTGGGTTTTATCCCAGCACATAACACTGAGGTTACTAAAAAGAAGCAGCTCAGAGAGCACCAGCTCTCTTCCTATACCATGGCCCAAGTCTTCTCCCAGTAACAGGATTGTCCAGACACCAGGGAAGAAGGGGAGGTGGTTTGTGGGAGAAACATAAGGTCAAGGACTAATGCAGATACACCGCTGAAGTTGTATAGACCTATTCATCTGCAGAACAAGGGCAATAATATGTACTTTTTCTGCTTAAATTTACCTTAAAAGTACTTCAAAATTGTCTCTGTCTGCATTAGTTTACTACCTTGTGCTACTACATCTCTTGATGCCTATTCTAGCTGTAACAGTCATGACTTGTTATGGAAACAACAAACTATGAATGCTTTTTAACTGTAGTATCATTTAACAGATAACAGCTGAAGTGAATCATGCTGTTGTCCTTTTAAACAAAATACAAAAGTACACACACATAGTACCCCATATAAAAATGCCTACACAAAACCAGACCTACCTGAATTTTTCATTAGTAGAACATAAAAAATAACATTATACTTTGTGAAACTTTTTTAAAACCAGAACAACAGTTTATAATTTTTAATTCATCATACTAGTTTATTCTTTTCCTGACTTTTTTGAGTTTTATTAATAATATAATCTTCATTTATGCATACATGAGAGAAAAGACAAAGTTTCTCTCTGTGGTCCAACATGCAGCTGATAGTTAATCAGTCTTTGGTTATTTTACAAAGTTTTAGCTTCAAAACTCCCTTTATCTCAACAAAAGAAGAGGAATAAGGGTTCAGAAACGTAGTATGCACATGTAACAATGAAAACTGGACAGACAGAGCTCTGGTGTCACCTAAAAATGAAACAAACAGAAACGCCCATCATTTTGGAAACCATAGCAGTTCAAGGTGGAAGAAGTACTAAACTCTTTTCCTTCTGCTTCTTTGATCTTGGATTATAACCATGAAAACAACTAGTCATAGGAAGAGAAAAACAAGGTCATCCCTAAGGAACTAAACCCTCTTAGCAGGCTGTTGTGACACAGCACGTTTAAAAATTTTGTGATAATAGTAATAGAAAGAAACCATACAGACTCTTCACCTACTTCAATAATCTCATACAATGGATCTAAGAAGTAACATTTGTAGTGTTATTTAGATACTACCAGCTTACTGGTAAACTAACACTTCAAAATATTATTTTTTATTTTAGTGTACTGATGAACTAGAGTTGCTGTAAGTTTGGTTATGGTGACATGATTTTGAAAAGGCAGAGGATTCATGGGTCCCATAAGACTTTGAACCAAAGCTGCAATAAAGTTTGTGTCTTACATGACATCATTATTACACTGATCTTTCTTTTTTAGAGTTTTCCATGTATCAGCTGTCTTTAAATTCCTTGGAACAGATCTTCTATTTACTGCTAATTCACAACCTTCTTAAGCAGAAGAAACAGGCCTATGAAACAAACACAGAAACAAACTACCTATATGGGAAATGTCTCTCCCCAGATGGTTGAACAATCCAGCCCATTCAAATATCTCAAGCACTTCAAAGTGCACTGATAGCCAGACAAGGAAATATTTCTTCCTCCAAAACTTAGGAATGTCTTCGTAACATTTCTTAGAACAGGAAGAAACTCAAATAAGATCAAGTCAAGAAAGGAGATGACAAGGCAGAGTAGAGGCAATAGTACAGAGGCAGAAGGTTATTAGTAACAAGACAAACATACTGGTACTCCTTGTCCCTCAAGTCCAGTCCCACTCACCATCTGTACTGTCTACCTGCAGGCACAGACTTATGTTTTTCTCCAGAGCATACCTAAGTGGAAATGTTACAGAGCCCATGTAACTGCAAATTCACCTCCTCCAGACAGAAAGTCTAGAGCTAAACACTTTCCAGGCCTGTTCACCAGCAGAGAGCTCAGATGTTGAATCTTCAAGTGAATTTTATTTGATCTAGCTCAGTGTAGACAGAAACTGAACTAGTCCCCCTAGTTCCTGGAAAGAAATCAACAGAGCTAAGATCATCGAGTCCAGCTCCTTAACCTATGCGGGACACCCCAAGAATCACGCTAAGTGCCTGACAGAGTTGTCCAAATACTTCTTGAAAAGGTGAAGAACCTTTTCCCAATCTCCACCCTGAACCTCCCCCGACTCAATTTCATCCTGCTTCCCATAGTCCTATCGCTGTCCACTAGATTAAGATCTGCTAACCTTTGTGAGGATGTCGAAGATGGCTATGAGGTCTCTTCTCCACCTCCTCTTCTCGAGGCTAAACAAACCAAGTGACTTCAGCCGCTCCTCCTAAGATTTCCCCTTCAGACCCTTCACCATCTCCATAGCCCTCCTCTGAACACTCTCCAACAGCTTAACGTCTTTTCTATATTTTGGAGCCCAAAACTGCACACAGCACAAAGTGTGGCCACACCAGTGCAGAGTAGATTGTGACCTAGTTTAGGTGACTGACCTAGTTTACATGACTAATTTAAAATCAAATGAATAGTATGCTGGAAGCATGCTGTTCTGTACATTGACTTTAGAGGGAAACCTTTAGTAAAGCTTATAGCTTCGGTGTTAGCATCTGCACTGCGGGCGTCTACATTTGGTTAAATAAATCCATCCAGGCTCTATTCCTGAATCCAAGTCACAGTTTGGCTTCTGGACACCTATGGACAGAAATTTCATGGTTCAGTATGTTTAACATGATCCCTCAATCTGCTCCTCAGTTAGATTTACATGTCCCATGATGCAGAAAGTGGCCAAGGAGCAGTAGTTGGCCATGGATGGAGTTAATTGTCTAAATACCTAGCTAAGAGATATCTAAGCTTGTAATTAATAAAAGTATAAAACTTATGTGCAAAATGTCATGTTGATTGCTACTCTTGAAAGTGGTAGATGGTTACATAATGCCTAGCAATTGAATTATTCAAGTGGGTAAACAACACAAGCAAGGAGGTCTGAAATAAATAAAGATTTGCAGAGAGATGCCAAAAGGGAAGAAACACTCCAGAATCCAGCCAGCTGCAGGAGTTGGTACTAAACTGTTGCACTGTGGGATGTGCAGGTTAGCTCCTGCCTTGCACTCCATCAGCATTGGGAAGTGTGAAGGAAGTCCACAACACATTTGTCAGAAAGATTTTCTATTTGTGTTTTCCACAGTTGTTATCTTGATTTCATACACCAAGTTGTGGTTTGTCTTCTTTATCTTATTCATCATTCTGAACACAAATCACACTTGCTGTTTGCTTTTATCCTAGGCAGGCTCATCTTATCTTAAGCTGGATATCTAAATCAGGCAGATCACTTCAGTCCATTTTCCTCCAATTACTATAAAGAGAGGCAAGAACTGCACCTCAGATTTTAGGGTATCCTTTGTGGTTATATACAGATCAATGAATTTGAATCCTGATTTTTTTCATTACTAAAATAAATGTTTTTCTATCTTAGCTTCAACAGCTTTCAATGGTATTTAAAGAATTTTTAAATTCCTGAATCCTTCTTTCTACAGATGCTAGGGATAAGTATGTGCATGTTTTCCTGGAGAGGAATGCTTTATTGAATCATGGCCTTAACAGTTACACAATAAAGAGACCTGACTATGAGTAGCATTTTGCATTTCATTGAAAATAAGCCATCACCAGAATGGAAGAGACAGTTATCCAGCTTTCATTGAAAATAAGCCACCACTGGAATGGAAGAGACAGTTATCCAGCCATATACAGGACCATTATCCAGTAGTTCACGGTTGAAGGTGCATAAATTCTTACTCAGATGAAATTCTCAGATGCAATTTGAGGTAAACAAAATATAGATTTCTGATACACAATTTAACAGCTGTCTTTGCTTAGCATTTTGATTTTCTTTTCTTTCTTTCTTAAAGGGAGCAGAATGTGTTGAAAATCTACATATTAGTGCCACAGAAATGTATTTTTCTTGGCATCCCAGATCCTGTTCCCTTCTTTCCCAAGTTTGCTGTTCTCAGCTTCCCAAGTACAGCAATCCTCCAGCTGCATCTGGTAATTCTCATCTCAACAACAACAACAGAGAAAAAAGAAAAACCCTCATTTTCATGCTAAATTTAAAAGAAAAACAAGTAAATGAACAGCTGGACTACAGTAAATGATTTTTGACTAGTTTAAGGGAATTTTATATACAATCTTCTCTAAGTATTTCCTCCACACCTGCAGCAAACCCTTTTTCCTTCACATCCTATTGCATTCTGACTGAGAATGATGATAACATAGGGTCCTGAATCATCAGTTCATCTGGAAAAAATCCTTCATTGCAAGAAGCGCAGTTAATTCTGCTTTTTGATTTGATGTTTTCCTCCTCTTCCTTTTTCCATGATAAAAAAACAAGGCTCTACCAAATCTTTATATCAGAATAATGAAGAATTTTGTCATGGGGAAAAAGTTTATTTTTCAATAATACTACAAACCAAACAATTAATCTAAAGTGGGTTATTTTCATTTATTTTATTGGAAGTCAGGAAATTCCTATATAAGAATTGGAGGCAAGGAGACACCTGATTCAGGAGAGTGTATCCATAAAAATACATTTCTTAAATGTTCCCCTCTCCCCACAAAAAACCCAGGCATGAATGACATTATTTCAGCATATACATAACTATGCACAGTTTCGTTATTCTCATTAAGAGCTATGAATCACATTCTAGACATTTCTACAGTCCTTGTTGTATTACAACACAGAACCTACCATTTTTCTCCCCCAGTAAACCTAGAAATAAACATTGAGGTTACTTAGGTTTCAGTAATTTAAATGTTTTAAAACATAAAAATAGGAAAAGTGCATTTTGGAATTACACAAAATGATAGTAGACCTTTAAAGGAAAAACTACTTTAAATTCTGATCTTAAGATAACAATATTTTATGAAAAGGAGATTATAATATTATTTTAAGAAACAAAACGGCTTTATTCCCCTGAAAAGGCTTTACATAATCAACTACCACAAGTCATTCACACTCTGTACTTCAGGAGATAATAAATTTTGCTATTCACTGAAAGCTGAAACAACCTATACTTGGGGTTTTTTTCCTTTCTACACACTCTGTCACAATTTTACTTGATAAGTATTGTTACTTCTGTTGATTGTTGAAGTTCTCAAATAATGAGGCTGGTATATCATCTCCTCTAATTGAACAATTTGTCAAGAGTGTTTGCCTTTTAGAATGAGTATTCTAAAGGATGGACAAAAACAATCAGCAAAAATTGTTTACCTTCTAAAGCACAAATAATACTTGTTTTCAACAAACAAACCATAACCAATGGAGAAGTACTTATCTTCAAATGCCATTGGGTTGACTGACATTTCTTCAGGCTTCATTGTTCATGTGGCAGGAAGTAAATAAGTGAGTATTATAGACTTTATATTCATTTACTCTGGCAGTTAATTTACTCTGGCAATATTGCATTCTGAAGTGTTATGACACAGTTTGTACAAAGGATGATAAAAGCTTCCCTCCGCCCCCCACACCAATTTCTAACACTAAGGTACTTTCATTTGTTACATAATTTTTCTGTGATCTCATAAGATGGAAAATTATTGCAGTATATCTACTGCAATATATGAGAGTGTATGTACATGTCTACACATACATACAATTTTTGCCACATTTTCAGACCTGACAACATTGGTAGGAAAGTTCACAGCAGAAGGTTTGATGTGCACTTTGTTAAATTCACCAATAGCATCAGGTAGACTTATCTTTATGAGAGTTCTGCATGACCAGCACCTTGGGCTACAAAAATCTGAAAATGGTTAGCAAAACATGACCTGCTAACCCACAGTGTGAGAGACTAATACTAACATCAGAAGACTTCTGCCAAAAGTGGAAGTGCCAGCATTTATATTTAACAGGCCAGATATCACAGAATCACAGAATATAAGGAGTTGGAAGGGACCTCGAAAGATCATCTAGTCCAACCCCCCTGCCGCAGCAGGATTCCCTACACCAGGTCACACAGAAGCACGTCCAGACGGGTTTTGAATACCTCCATAGAAGGAGACTCCACAACCTGGGATTGGTTCAGTCCTTAGTAGCTGTTCTTTTCTGTTATTTGCAGCTCTCTTTGTACTGGAAAGAAGGAAGACATTCAGCTGTTTTGCGTATAAAAGAGAATGGAGGTGGGAAAACCATATGAGTTATCTTGTGTCAAACGTAAGGGAAGAAGAAAGTGGGTGGCAGGAGTCCCACTTGTTTCAATGGGGCTGGAGTGCAGCCAACCCAAAAGGAGCTCACATTGCTTGCCAGCAAGATCTGCCCAAACATGGCGTGGATGCTGCTGAAAATTTGGCAAGTCCTGAAAGGGCATCCAAACTGTGGCACACCACTTGGTTCTGTCTTAGTCTTTCTCTTCCAGGACAGGTTTGGTTGTTCCATGGGTTTGAATATTGTTTTTATTTGTTTGTTTGCCATATTTTTTTAAAGCTTACCTTTAGAAAAAGCAAAATGTTTTTTTGAAAATGCAAGAGAAATACAAATGAAAAGAGTGTTTGGGAAGTGAGAAATCACCTTTTTGTGAAGATCCTTTTCCTTTCTTTTCAATGAAGTTTTGCCCCATCCTTGAGCATCCACAGGGCAGCCTCCAGAATTTTCCTCCCACCACTTTCTGTAAATTGTTCTGAGTCACGAATTATTTCAGAGGAAGAGAATTGGTTTGGAAAACACTTGAATTTTTTAAACTTTAAAAGATATCAGATTTGATCAAATATATGAAAATGTCAGTAACATCATTGTTGCTTTGCCAACAGAACAAAAGCAAGGCACAGTTGCTGTTTTTCCAGAACATGAGAAATCTTTAAAGGTAAAGTTATTCTTACCTAGACTTCAGTATTTTATTTCAATTATCCTTGTAGCACCATCAGGTTCTAGCCTTATTCACTACCAGCTGAATCAATTGCCTTTCCTGATAAAACAATTTTCCATTGTTTCAGGTTTTAAAATATGTGATTTCACCAAGGCAACACACCCTGACTTCACAGCAAGAATCTTTTTTAAATTACTACATACCCCATTCACCTTCTCTATAAAGAAAAGCAATTTAGTGAGAGTAAGTTTGTTAAATTAGAGCAGTAGGTGCATCAGACACTGGTAGGTTTCTTTAAATTTAAATGCTATGAATCAGTGCAAATATATGCCTACTGGAGAAAAGTCTTCAAATCAGAGATAATATAGGCATGCAACACAGTGATGTTTATAAGGAAAATGATAAACTATTTCTCCTAAAAATGTTCCTCATCCAAAGGGAAAAAGTCTACCTTTAATCAAACTATTCTAAGCAAAATAGTTAAAATAAATCTTTGTTTATTTTTTAAAGGATTCTTCATGTCAGACATTCTTCTCCTCTAAACTGGAAATTAAAGGCCATCGAAGACAATAAGCTGTAACACTAAAGAAACTTGAGGCAATGTGCACAGCCAAGCAGTGGAGCAGGTTGCTGAGAGATGCTGTACAGTCTTCATACATTAATTTTTTTAAGACCTAACTGGATAAAACCTAGGGAACTTGGTCTAACCTCATAGATGACCCTGCTTTGAGCAGGAGATCAGACTACAGACCTCCTCAGGTCCCTTACAGCATGAATTACCCTGTAATCCTATGATTATATTACCTACCTTTTTCTGAGACAAGGTTCATTTTTCTAGGGAATTAATGGCTTTCTAAAGAAGATTACTAAAAGGTACTTTCAGGCAGTTCCCTGGTGTTTACCTCACACTTTAATACGTTTCAAATTGAAGATAACTCTTGTTTTGAATTGTATGCTATAATTGTACATAAAGGCTTAAGCTATGTACAACTACATCAGCTAACAAAAGGGGATCCATGACATTAGTATCCAAATGTGGAAAGCATAAATGAGATTTCTGTGCTCAACTCCAAATCCAGTCTGGGATAGGACACTTCACCAAAGTGAAACATAGGTAATGCTCACATCCTCTGATCCCCCACCGCTTGCTGAGCAAGTCTTTTCAGCAAGGCAGAGATTCCTTTGCTGTGCTAAACATCCAGTGAGTTCCCTTTTAGATCTGGCTGAGATTGTTCTGGAAACATCAGTCAAAGTGACACCACATACAGCTGATAGAAAAATAGTGTCATGTCATTTTTCAGTTTTGGCTACTTTTTCGGGGTTTATACAAGCAGTCAAAGATTAGTCAAATAATTGTTCAGGGCAGCCCCCAATTTGGAATTAGAAGCCATTAAAACAGGGAAAATCTTTGATTTTGTTTGCAAATTGGAAAACATTCTCTGGGTTTGTCTAAAGGTAGCATGGCTGCAGTTGGCAATGAAATGATGCCAGTGTACACTATCTGAAAAGCTGGCTTTGACAGCGCTTTGTCAGCCATTTCATCTCTCGATGTCAAACCTTGCATCAGAAACAGCAGCACTAAGAAAACAGCTGATGTCTCTATTTCTTTTGCCAACCAGAGGATGCAATGTCAAATGCAACATTTGTTTAAACTCAGAACTTGAAAGATTTTTGCTCTCTTGTCTTTTCGAAACACTAGGGTTTACCATGATTTTCTGCTTTCTCTATGTGTCAGAATATGAATAAGACTGTGATTTTGACTAGAAAGCTTATGGGAGGAACAAAAGTGTAGCTCAAGTCCAGGTAATGACATATATTTTCTGATTTTTTCAGGGTGTGGATCTGAGATCTGTATTCACAAAGATCAGAAATATTTACTTCATTAAAAATAAATTTCTCTTATGCTGTCTTGTCTTTACCAGGAGACAGGTGTTATTTAGGTATCTATCTGATTTAAGCACCTACTGTCAAACTTTTAATCTTAAAACTTGCATATTGCTGCTGCCTAGAGGTGCCTAAAGGTCTGCAGAAGCTTATATTTCTGACAGAAAACTTCCCACAGGGACCTAATTTCTGCTTCGAGAAGCTTGACTACATACAGAAGACAGCTATTAGCAGTCTCCAATTTGACAACACTCAATTTCACTGGGCAGCTTCAGATTCTGCAGAGCTAATTTATGCCAGAAATGCTTGTTTAAGTGTTTCCAAAAATGAATATTCTTGTAACATCCACTCATGAGGGCTGAAGATGAAGATGAAATGGAAGAAGGAATTCCAGTTTGATTTGAATCGAACTCTAGCAACTTGCTCTGCTTTCTCAGTAGTACTGGCTTGCCAGAAAGTGCAGCAGTCAGAGACAGCACTAAGCTTACACTGTGACTCTTGTAAAGCCCCCAGTTTACCAACCTGCAGGAAGACAAGGCCAGCATTTAGGCAAATTTACTAAAACTGGGACAAAAATCTCAGCCCCAGACAAATTGCTTGTAACCCCAAGGTGGTTTTTCCATCATTCCAGCTAACCTGAGCAAAATAAGTCATCTGGGCACTCTGTTTACTGTCTCCTACACCTCCAGCAAGCACCTAGCCTGTAACAGTACTTAATGATCTGTCCACTGAAAAGGAACATGTACTCTTACCTTGTGGACATTCACTCATTTTGTATAGGAAACACAAACCCTGAAAACATGGTACATTCAGAAGCCAAACTCTCCACTAGAAATGCAGAAAACAGATCTGCACAAAAACACTATTCCTCCTTTGTTGCTAGTCCTCAGCTGTCAACAGTGTTACCTCACTCCCTACTCCCTCAAAACATGCATAATGTAGCATCATGTCCTCATCATCAAACTGCTTTGCTGTAAAGATCTAGTCTATGGGTCTATGTTACCTACTAAGAGAGACGCAGCCTCAGCCAATTTGCCTTTAGCATCTGGCAAATGGGAAGTTGAGCAAAACAAAATAGCAACAAAGTCACTGAAATGCTGTAAAATAGATAGAAAAAGAGGGAAAATGTCATCTCTAAAGTGACATTTACTCAGAGCTGGGTTGTTTTTTTTTTCCTCTATTCCAGCAGTAGTTTTGCAATTAAGGCATATGCCTTTCTCAGACAATTATTTGGAGTATTATAAAAAGCATTATTATTGTTGTTGTTAATAATAATTTTGTTTGGGTTGTTGTTAAACTCTTTGAACTGCCTGCCAAGCCTGTCTATTGGGGAAAAAAGAATAAAAGAATACTGAAGGCACTGTTTCTTTGAACTGATCTCTGGAGTTTTGATTTGGTGGCAAGCATATCCTGCCATCTGAACTTACTGAAAAATGAGCTCTCACTCTGTGCGAAGTGTGCTCTTAATGCATGAAGATACTTTACTGTATTAGTGACCCAGAACAACAGAGGACAAGAAAATTAGACAGTCTCACCATGTTTAATAGTATTAAGCTTTACTGGACATGAAAACTTAAACCTCTGTAGGACTGTGAAATTTTATGGGATTTTTAATGTATATGGAAAAAAATACATATAGTTTATGCTTCAACATTGTCAGATGTGTGTGCCACATATACACATATTGATGTAGGATTTTTCTGAAATGGTGAGTGTTGGTAAATAGGGCTATAGCTTTTCATCAGTAAATGAAATTTTCCCTGCCATCGAGATTAACCTGCATAAAATTGGATATCCACAGCACACACTTCATCACATGGTGAATCTTCCCATGCACATATGAGAGTGAGAGATATAACAGTAGTGCTTTAATTTACATCTGAAGTCTGCAGGGTCTGGGACAAGGCCACTGTAAATTATATAGATGCCCTAAATGATTAGCAGCCTAAGGATTAACTAAAAAAGGTTACAATCTCAGTTTTGGGGAAATGCAACTATTGGAACTTTGGAGAAGGAACAGAAAGACTGAAATGAAACCACCTCCTCACAGGTTTGGAGCATGATGAAGTTTGTGGGAAAGTGAGGCTTTATAGTCAGAAACACAGCCCAGACTCTTCCTCAGTATTAACTGCAATGGAGCAATGCCAATTCATGTGTATTTATTTCTGAGTCTAGAAAAGGAACATTTTCAAAGTTGGCAGCAAGGTCATTAGGGACATGATTTAGTGGTGGACTTGACAGTATAGATTTACAGTTGGACTCAATGATCTTAAGGTCTTTTCCAAACTAAGTTCTAGAAAACTGATAGTTGCATGAGGAATAGGCCAAGCCATGCACATGTAAGCCAAGCAAAACCAGTTCAACACATATACTAGGAATTTAACAGAGGGCTTCACTGTACAGATCTGTTTTGAAGCTGAGCATTGTCCTGGATACTTTTGGAAGAAACAATCTCGGAGACTGTGTCAGCTTCCACACAAACAAAGGAAAAACACCTCAGGAAAATAAATAAAAAACCCCACAACCAAACAAAAAAACCCCACTGTAGTGCTTGATCAGTCTGCTCTTCAGTCATCAACAGGCACAAAAAGCATCTAGGAAGAGAAAAGACAGCCTTAGCTGGTGCAGTCTCTTCTGAAAAGCTGCTGCCGTGGCTGTTTCAGATGTCAGGGCTATGGCTGCTGATGACAGTGAAGGTGACTGAGAAGGAGCTAAAAATATGAATGCCCAGGGGAACACACTAAACACTTGCTCTGCCTGTCCCTCCAGAGGAGCTAACATCAGTACTAATTGATCCAAATGCTTGAGCTGAAAGTGAATGACAGTGAGAGCTGGACGGGGTAAGGCAAAGCATCCAATCAGAGCCTGCCAGAAACAGCTGAAACTTTTCTGGGGGGTAAAACGTAGATTTCTGTCAGGGGCAAGGATCATGATGGAAGTGGAAATAAAGGTTGAGGAAAAAGAGAGGAAGGGTAGAGGGACAGCTGCAGGCATAGTTCCTCACCGGCTAAACCACAGTGTCCTGCAGGAATACAGACTTGCCAGCCAGGTTGTATGTGCAGGGGAGATCCATGTAGCTATTTCTCTTTCTTAAGAAGGTAGGAGCTTCACTTTCTTACAGAAGGAAAAGGCACAGTCTTCCCCCAGGCTCACGCCATGGATGGAAGCACTCATGTAGGCAGACAATATGAAGAAGGACCAGATTCAAAGAGGCATTTCCAGATGAGAGGTGCTGGATGTTAGCTGCTTTATCAAAGAATAACTACAATGCAGTAATTTTGTGTGCATTTGCCCTCCTGCTTTTATAGGAAACAAGACTGGGCCACCTTTCCCAAGACAAGATCAATTCCCAACAGATGTTTAAGTCCTTTTAAAAAAATGTCATCGATGGAGATATAATTTACCTGCACATTCCAATATTTCACTACTCTTGGAGCAGATCAGACCATTTCTAGTATCTAATCTGAACACCCTAGCTACAGTTTAAGTCTAGTATTTTTCATCCAATCACCCATGAACAAGCAAAAGATTTTTGAACAGTTTTAAATTAAATTGATTATTTTGTTCTTCTTTGACGGAGTTATTTGGAGTATGTGGTGGGTTTAAGGGCTCTTCCCAGCCCCCACACACGGCAGGTAAAGGAGAGACTGGATTGGAAGTTAAAAACTAAAAACTGCTTTAATAATAATAACAGATATAAATGAAACAAATATAAACAGGTACAGGACCCAAGATACTGAACCGTCCCGATGCCAGCTCCCAGTGGAATCAGCACAAGCAGTCCAAAGCAGTGATAGAGCACGCGTAGCTTCCAGCACAGTCGGACAGCATGCAGCTCGGCCAAAAGTCCAGCAGGAAGAGAGCTTCCTCGTGGTCCCGAGTGTAACAAAAGTCCCCCGGAGAAACCCAGCATTCCCCCGGCTTCCCCCACCCCACCCCGGGGGGGTTTTGCAGTGTCCTTGGCTCAGGTCTCTCAGGTTTCTTAAAGGGACAGTCCAGGCAAGGTATGTGTGGGGAGGGGGAACTAATAAAGGTGTTATGTACGTGGTGGTGGAATATCTTTTTAGAAAATACAGTTACTGAACAGAATTAATTCTGTTCTAATCCAAACCATAACAGAGTAAGCTTCCCTTCTGGCATGGCTTGCTAGATTGATGACACTGAAAATCAGGACAGAACAGATTTCATGTTGCTCTACTTGAGAAAAGAAAAAAGAGAATGAATGAATGAAGGAAGAATGCATATAGTATCTAAATGGACAATCATCTTCTTCTTCCTGGACTTGTTGAAGACTATTACAAGAGCAGGACCAATCTACCAAGTCCAACAGACAGGCTGTATAGAGAACTGCAACGACTTCCTTGCAGTAAGGCAAAAATGCTGTAAGCATTGTGTTTAGCACAAGTCAATCAGAAGCAACATAGACCTCCAATTTCACTAAGGGATTGGTGTTCAGACTGCTGAGAGTACAGAGGTGGAAGAACTGCAGCCACTGAAACAGCCCCAGTGGAGACAGAGACCCTTAACAAACAAAAATGCTCAACTTTGCTCTAATGGAGCAGTGAGTAAACCATTCAATCAAAATTCAAATTGGTTGGCCCACAGGCTTGCGAAATTCATCACAAGCAGCAAATACTTTGCAGGCGCTTCCAAGACATGGAAAGGACTTTTTTGAGTCAATGAACTCAAATCTGTTTTAGAAAAAGGTTGTTTCCATCACAAAAACCCCTCCTTGGGAAGGGCACAGGAAAACACCCAGAGAAACAATATTCCAGAAGTGACACAAAACTGAGATGCAGCTCCCTAAGTAATGCATGGAAGATGAATTAGCATCTAATAAGTTTCATTGATAAATGCTTCAAGCATATCATTAAAGATAAGACAGAGTTCTTTGCATATCATTAATGGTGGACAAAATTTTAAATCAGGGGCTGGCCTCATCAAAAGCATAACAGGTAGATAGATTTCCATATAATGAATGCATTTCTATTCATTAAATTCTGCAAGTAGAGAAATAATGAGTAGTGGAAGTGCTCATTATCAGATACTGATATTTATAGAAAACCACCACATTGTGGGAAAAAAATATAGCCCAAATCAATATTTATAAAGGACTGTTTTCCTATAAAGTGATAAAAACTTTGCTTTTTACCATAAGTTCTCTGTTTAAGTATCCTCTTCTGTATTTTAATCAACACAAATCCACTACGTTTACTAACAACCAAGTAACAAAAATGCTGCACTCATTATTCCTTTGAGGATTTCAGTCCCTTGTTGGATAACTGCAGTTCCCAGTACATTCTGCCCTGTATTTACCCTTTGGTGTTCACGGAAATGCTTTATAGTTCACACACACAAAAAATAAAAGCAGCTGTGACTTTAACAAATGGAGCCTAGAGAGATATATTTCCAGGAAGAAAAAAGGCTTTGAGCAGATCATGCTTAAATTATTACTATTCTTTTCCTGAAAAAAATGTGATTGAAAGTGACCTTTAGGTAACTGGTATCACCCAAAGTGAAAACAAGATTATTCAATTAATACTTTATATAGTACAAAAATGTTAGGCCATATCATGGGATTTAAAAGCTTATATTCAATACACAGAGATTTCATATTCATGCAAGTAAATCCTGTGGGTGCAGAGTGAAACACAAACCATGGTATTTAATGAGATTCCCTATCTGAAAAATGTGGTTATGGCTAAACCCCTTCTCCTTTACAAGAAATCTAATATTTGATTTAGGTTAATGATGCCTCTTCTCAAATTAATCTTGTGTCTTTAATTATTCAAATCTTCAGCATTACTGAAACCATTCTAATTATTCCCATTGCTCAGTGGTATTAGCAAAAATTATGCTTAAATTTAAAATCACTTTAATGGGGGCCATTTTATTCTCACACTCATTTGACTATTTAAAATTTCACCTCTGAGACAAAAAAGGTTGAGTGCAGCCAACATCTCCTTTATTAAAATCATCATCTTTGCATTTTCACCAGTAACTTAATAAGAAGCAAAGGAGACTACTCTTATTAGATTCTGCCCCTACCTTTCAACTACTAAATCCCACCCCTCATATTATCTCCTCATTTATGCATTTTAAAGTTTTATGATACTAATATTCTTTTATGATCTGTTCAGTTTATCAGCTGGCAAGGTTTTATGTACCTTTTCCAGTGAATTGCCATTGAGAAATGAAGATTACTGTTTTTTTCAGGTAAATAAAACAGCATATGAGACTGCAATATTAAAAGATATTTCTTTCCACTATTATTTCAAGATGCCAGAATACACTGTGTAAATATAAGTTCTAAATGCGGTAGAAGGAGACACAGGAAGAGAAGAGAGGAAAATATTTTAGAAAAAGTTCCCACTGCTTTGTACTTAATGTTTTCATTTTTATCATCTGAAGAGAGCTTGAATTTTAAGACATAGAACTTCCTTTTAGCATGTTTCATTTTGTTTAGTATCTTTGTCTCAGTTAGGGACCTACTGCTGTTTTCAAAAGTCAGATTCTGTTCTGATTTCCTTTGTATTTTGGAAGTTTCAGCTAACAACTCCCATGACTGAGTCATCCAAAACTGGATTCTGATCACACTCAGACTGAACACCTTCTTATGCAGAAGAAACCAGACAGCACTGGCATTATTCTAGCACTTGAAGATAGACATCCATAATCCTAGGCCATATTTTCAGAGATGGGGGTGGACCTGACTGTTTATAGGTGAAATATTTATCAGTATCATAAAAAACTAGGCAATTTCTTCATGAAAGCAAAAGGTAAAACGAAAAGTCCTCTTGACTAGTATGCAGTTCATGGCTTCTAATCTAGCTAATACATTCAAAAGCAAAGCAGGTTTATTGTGGCCAGTCTGGACTTGCTAATGCAGGTAATACATCTTATACATTGCCTGTCTTTCTGTGGATGTGATATACTGCTATGTATTGTTTGGAATATTAGGTCACAAGTCAGATGCCATCAACTTCAGAAGATGTGTATTGATGTTTATTGTTGCCTGCAAATCAGGAACTGGAAAATTATTGTGTCTGTGAGTTGACCATTACCCAGCCACAGATTCTTCCCCACTTTCTCTCTTTCCCATTTCTCCACTGATTGCTCATTGGAGAACATCAACTCTTCAATCTCCTACACATTTAACTCATGTTTTGAGATAGGCTAGTGAACTCATTTCAACCCCTCTAATCATGTGCCCTGTTATTGTCAAGCTGAAAAGAAGGAACATGGAGCTTTTGTTCCCCTGGGTTCACTCCCCAGAGAGGAGCCCTAGTGGGAGTATCAGTTGGCATCATTATGAGTGAATTTTTAGTAATTGCATCAATATGTACATTCCACAGTATCTGCTATTCTGCAAATGAATTAGAAACACATCAGAGTTTGACAGAAGGAGCAATAGCCTTCTTTACTTGCCTTGCCATAACCTCTTTCTTAAATAGATTAAATCCTTACTTATATAGAGCAAATCAAGATAATAACTTTCTTGGGGAAAATTGTCTAGAATAATCAGATTTCTCAGGGGAAGATACTGATAATCAAATATATGAGGGCTGGACCTCTATCTGACATTCACAGATACTAGCTATGTAGCTGAAACCCATTGGAGTCAGGGTGTTTCAGCAGGTCTCTCAGATACATCAATCCAATTTTCAAAATATTTCATTTGTGTGGATTTTGCTGGAAGGCTTTTTTGTTTTGCATTGTTTGTTTTGAAGATAAAACATACCTTGTTGACAGGAGGAAGTTGCCAGTTGTGAATTCATTTATTAGTCACACATTAAGCATTGCCTGGCATTTGAGAGCTTAGAAAACCCGCAGTGCCAATGGGAATGAGGAAAGGGCAGTGCTCAGAGCCCACTTGGGACTGTCAAAAAAAAAATCGTCAGTGCAGTTCAAATAGCAGTGTTGCTACTATAAAGCTAGTCATCATCTGACAGTGCCATAATGTTTGGAAGAGTCCAAAAGATCAGATGCGAGTCCTTTCCTGGATTATTATCACCTTGAACTTGGCTACCTACTTATTGATCCCTGGATCTCTAAAAACATGGTAACACCTGATCTGATATGCATTTAAAACTACCTTTCATAGAGTTCTTAAATGTGGACTATTGATTTGATAGACTATAATAACAGCCCTCCCTGTCTTGTCAATACATATGTATGGACTCCTAAGAGAATTATTGATCCTTTAAACTCTAATAGATCTTGCATGCTTATGAACTCTTTCAAATATACACTATTGACCTGTATGTCTCCACTTTGTATATGTGAATTATTCTTAGGAAAGCTTTAAAACATTCATTATTGACAACTAAATACATCACAGTAGAACCTCTGGAGATCCCAGCTACTTCTGTCAGAACAGCTGCCCTGAATTCACACTGAGAGTCTCTCATTTAGGTCTCAATTTTTCGGGTTTCAATTTTTCAGCAGAAATCTCAAGTATAGGACAACTTCTGTCTACTCAAGATCTGTGTTCTCTCAGTGTTTTAATGCAGTGTCACACACAAGTGTTCAGTGGAGCTCAGCACACTAAAAATAGCTTAGACATGATCATGGGGAATTACACACTACCACCTTTTCTTTTGCATACTAATGACTGATTTGACTCACATATATATATATATATATACACACACACACACACACAATGGGCTTATTAACAGTAGGAAATGATGTGCTGATTATCTGCACATATGGGCTAAGAGCAAGCATTCAAACCTATGGACAAGTTCCTCTAGCAGGAAGGTTTAGGTAGAACATCCTTTTAAGGCACCATGTGGACTCTACTGTGTAGACTGCTTTGAATTCTTATCCCCCTTATCTTTTTGTTTTAGGACTTTTTGTTCCAAATTTTCTTTAAGTGAATGTTACAGGAGTCAAGAAATTTCAGCAGCAGCTTGCAAACCAGTTCTTTATTATTTCTTACAAATTCAATGTCTGTTCCAAAGCAGCTCAGTACTTCATGCAAAAACATGGAGCAGTAGGTTCCATTTGAATTACCTTGTCAATAAGGAGTTTCGGGGGGGGAAAACACACAAACTTTCCTGAATTTCATGTTTAAAAAAAACCCAGCAACCTGACAGCTTTTTATTTTAGTAAAAATCCAGTTAAAACCTTTCAATAATGTCTATGTTTGTTAAATGAAAAGTTTCCTTTTTGCTTGAAAATTACTTGGGAAATTAAACTAGTTTTATGTAAAATAGCATTAAAAGCACAGAAACACTGCATGATTAGTTTCTGAATGAAACATTTTCAATATTTCTGAAATTTATTGTGAACAGCATTTTGAGATCTACCTAACACATAAAACACAAACACTCCTCCTGCCCACAAAATACTTGTCCTTTACTCCGCCATACCCAGGGGGCAACTCCCTGAACTAATACACTGTCCTAACCTCTCACTTAAGACTGAAGGACAAAGCTCTTCCTTTCAAAAAAATGATATTGTGCAAAACAATGCAGAAGGAAGAAAAGCTCACTTTGCATTAAAGAGTTGACAATGCTAGCCCTGAGCCTGGTTGTTCCCATTTCTGAATAAAGAATTTCAAAATCTCAGAGGAGAACATCTTAAACACCTTGCTAGTCCCTCCTAAGGAAGGGCCCTGCTCATTTGAAATTTCCCCAGCAGCTCTTTCACCTTGTGCTGACCTCAGATATTCACTGGGTAAGCTGTGATAAGCAGTTTCCTTTGGAAGGGCTTGTGTCTCTAATGATTTTATCTGTGGACTATTTATTGTAAACTGCATAAACTGTTCTTGGATTAGTCGCTGAGGTTAGGTCTCCCAGCTCCCACATGAGAGTTCTATTCCCTAGGGTACTTTGAGAGCTTCACCTTCCGGTTCAGTGATCTAGACCCCAGGACCAAAGAGTGTAAAGTAGCTCCACCTTCAGCAGCACCATGAGTCTGTGCCAGTATCAGCAATGGAAACTGTGGGCAGGTATAGTCCAAAGCACTGGTGGCTTAAAGGGTCCTGGGGAGAAAGGAATTATGTCTTCTGTAGCCATTCCTATAGCAAATGACATCTGGAAAGTGATGGAAAAGGCTATAAAGTAAAGGAGGAAAAGACTATGAAGAAAAGGAGGAAAAGACAGAAACCAGGGAGCTTGTCGGAGACTCCTGTAGCATGTTCGCAAAGTGCTGGGCAGACAGCTACATGCCTTTGTACATGGGATCCCAAGTCACTACTACAACTAACTTACATTTTAACTCAAATGCCTCTGACCTCTCAACTCCTTCCCTGTTATTTTTCAGCAGACAGCAGTGCACTGTAAATGCCTAATTGTGGATATAAAGAACAATCTATCTGTAGGGAATTTCCCAGGAATTAATGGCCAACTGGGAAAAATCTGATGGCCCGAGGTTTAGCCAGAGGATATTGCATATATTTGGTCATTTAACCATTTGAATGCTGCTGAGCATATTGTGTCTATGGGGTAGAACACATTATCAGATGCTTCCCTTTATACCAGACAAATATTTCTGAGTCTGTTAGCAAAGAGCTGGGGCTAGTATTTTAACGAAATGTTACTGCACCTCCCACAGTAACACTGAAGCTGTGACAGAGTAGAATAAAGATTCATGAAAATGCCCTGTGCCATACTCATTATTACAGTTATAAAATTAAAATACTGGGTAGGGAAGAAGTATAGTAAGACAGAGTTACACTGCACTTAATAGGGAATAACACCATTAAGGACAATACACTTTCACTACATTGGAATCAGAATTGCCCATTGTTGAATTTCTTGGGTGATGTTTTTCTAATCTGTAGTATATGTGCCTAGCTGTCATAGTCATGAATCCTGTTGTTCTGGGACCTGTGCACAGAATAAAAGCCTGGTTCTTGCTCCAGAGAGTTTACAATATAGTTTTAACAATCCTTTGCTGAACATCTCTAAATAATTAATTCCCTCTAATCTACATTAGCCATTTCAGTTTACCTGAATTATTTTACAGTATTCTGCCTAGCTGGTAATCATCACTACCTTTTAGAGTAAAATGCAACCAGCAGTAAGTTTCATAAGCTTCATGAGCTTTGAATAGGTGGAATGTTATACAGCTTATTAAAGAACAAATTGCCTACAGAAAATTGTATTCCCTTCTATTTCTTATCTTAAGCAAAAAAAAATCACTATGAAATAGCACTGTATAAAAAAATTATTTACTTTTTTAATACCAGAGTTTAGGGGGAGGAAAAAGCCATATAATTAAATGTTTTATGTTTCTACTAGAATATTTAGATCTGATGTTAGTACTGGAGACAACAAGCTAAACTCTGATCTCAGCTGACATAATTTTAAATCCTCAGCATCTCCATGGCTCTTAGTGTAGTCACTCAGGATTTGCACAGGTGATAGGTCATCATCTGGTCCATGTATACATGGGTTTCCTACATAACATTTTCAGAAAACTTATAAAACTTTTTTCACTGTAAAATTAAAGACCATGGGGTACCTCTATTTCACAAGCCAAAGCCCAAATTATTTCTAAGCTCAGAACTCACCGACATAAATGCAGCCTTGGAGCAGATGTCTATAGCTATATTATAAAGCTTTGTAAATGACAGGGAATTTAAGGGTGGATAGTGTTGCTGCCATTACAAGTGAAGAGAAGGGAAACTGCAGGGCTTGTTATGGAATGATTCTAATAACTTTTCAAAAGGACACTGCTTTAACCTCATTATTTTTTAAATTCCATTGAATTTTTGCATCTTAATACCAAAGACATTCTTGTAAACAAAAAATAATAGTCAGTCCTGCTTTTGCTATATTTCAGCCTCAGTAGAATTATTATCAATTTTAGGATCAGTTCTGCTATAACAGCTTAACTCTATCTTTACACAGCTAGAAGTATAGTCCCTGCTGTTTGCTATGGTGCACCCATGGACCTTAGCTCCTTCAATTTCTGCTAACAATCAGGGTCATAGCTGTAAGAGCCTTGCTTGTGGCTGTATACTTTGTAGCCATATAAAGACCTTCAGACCAGGCCTGGGACTGTATGAAAAGGTCAAAAGGAACGAAAAAATATTTGCATTCCTCCATGCTCTACCAATGCAGGAACATGTCAGGTCATTGTTTCTGCATCCACACATTGGACTTGTCCCCGGGACCATGATGAAGATAGCTCATCTCTCTCCTCATTGCCTGCCTTGAATGAATAGTACTCATTCTTCTGAAGATGTCAAAGGTGCTGTCATGCAGCAAACATCTTCAGAGCTTTAGGTTACACCAGAAGCCTCTGTGGCCAAGCAGGCTCTTTATGCTGTGTCTGCACTGCAAGCTATGCCTGATCTGTTACCATAAAGCCATTCATTTCCTCTGTGTGGGACAGTGAACGTCCTTATAACTGTTCTTTCTTTAGGGCTTTTACCTCTTTAGGGAGATGTAATAAAGTCAATGAATTATTACATTTATTGTATTTCAGGAGGATCCTTTTTATCTCCTCAGAGTTGCATTGCATTTGAGGCAAGCAGCTGCTGCTGAGGGACCTCCACTTTGATATTCTGACCTGGTGTTTACATACTGGAAAAAAACGTTAGAGGTTACATGGCCTCAGTCTCTCCTAGTGATTTTATCCTATGGTATTTCAGGTAGTTATTGTTAAAACTTACAAAATTGCAGTTACAGGAATGGAATTGAAATAGTTAGTAGACTGGAAAATGGAGGACAGCTATCTCACCCAAAAGGAGAAGGAGAAATATTGTGTGGTTTCATTTTGGCAGTTTGTTTTCTGTTTGCGGGTGGGGGCTTTTTTCTAATTTTCCTAATGAAGCTAGACCAGCTGTCTGAATACTACAGAGGCTCAGAGAAAATTGCAATTTCCCTACTTTATACTGACTTGATTCTGTGTTTTAAGTCTAGCCAATGTGGGAAATGGTAATAGAAATCACCATAAATTAATTGCTCTGTTTTCAGGCTGTACAGAGAAAAAATAGTATTGGGTATAACAGAATGCATAACAACTCATGAAAAAAGATGCAGATATGTGTACTAAGTTACCACCCTCTCTTTTGTCAGGAGAATAATTCATTACCAAAGAAAATTTGCATTCTTGAATCACTTCTCACAGCCACATTTTGCTTCAGCAGCCATCTTAGACATAGATCCTGGTGATACAGGTACTTACACATATGTTTGATTTTGCTGACAGGAATGGTTCCAAGTGGCTTTAATGGAGTCATTCTAGGAATATACTTTTTCTGCAGAAAAGTATGCAACAGTATACATAGCTTGTCAGATTGGGTCCACAATTATAAACCATTATTTTGATTCGCTAAAGCAAAGATGATGTTGTCAATCTACCTTGCCTTACCTTGAAGATCCTTATCTCCAAAAAACATGCTTACATGTAGAAATGAGACTGTTTTCTTTGCTGTCCTCCATATAACATGTAACAAAATTATATTCTGCAGAAAGCACTCATGAAGAGCAATTTTTTTGGATGTTCTGACCCACTGTGCATATCTCAGGGTCTGCTTGCCATCTATAGCCTCTTCTCACTCTGCCCCATATCCACCTGGAAGAAGACTCTGGCAGTTCATAGTTTTACCATCTTCTCCAACTAGATACTGCCATCTCAGTATCAGAAGATCTGATAAGATCTGCCCTGTGATTTACTCTAATAAAAGCCAGTGGAAACACAAAATAAATGCAGACACAGAAGTACGCTACATGTATAAATTAACTTGATTCATCATAATAAGGCTGACAAAGAACCACTAAAATTGGCCCCTCAAACCAGCAATTAAAGATTTATGCTGTGCACAAACACACTTATTAATGTATTATGCAAAGTATCCACATTTTACTGATTATCATGATAGATTACATTTCAAATGTTTAGGCTAAAATACCCACCACAGACACAAAGACTGGATTAGTTAATCATATTGCTGGACTTGTATAGATTAATCTCCTGCCATGGTTTTACTTGGAAGTGTAAGGCTAAATTTCTGTATCAAAACTTTCATTTTTCGAAGCACAACAATTAACTGTGAAACATGGAGGACAATCATACCCCTTTCTTTTTCTCCTTTTCCTTACTCTGTCTTTTTTCAAATTTGCATCTGAACCAACAAAAAAAAAATAAAGAAAGAAAAGAAAAGAAAAGAAAAGAAAAGAAAAGAAAAGAAAAGAAAAGAAAGAAAAAAGAAAAGAAAAAAGAAAAATGAAAAAAGTTAAATACTTCATCAATACAGGAGAAATGTGTAGGTTTTCATGAGAAATATTTAATAGGTTAAGACAAAATCTTTAATCAGATGAGATCTGAAATAGGATGCGCCAGGTCAAAGGGATATTTTTAACAGATAAGTGGTTGAGTAAATTTTAGTAATGAAGAAGGGGATGAGAGAAGACATCAAATAAGAGAGAAAAAGAGAGAAAAGTATTAAAATCTCCTTATTTTAGCCATGACTTTAGTATTATAAAGTAATCTCACTGTTTCCTACCTAAGGTGAATAGACTTACTGTCATTTTGTTGTTGACTTCTGCTCCTGAGGTGATACAGAATGGTCCTTGTCACAGAGAGGACCACAGAGGGGTCTGGGGTTTTTAATGGCTCATTGTTGCTTTCACAATCGCCCAAAAAAGGGGGGTGTCAGTGCTGCGCAGGTGTGTATCAGCTTCTTGGGGTGAACATTGGGATAATATGCTTGATTTAGGTCACCTTCATGTGGTTTTCACAAGTTGTGCTGTTTGGGATGTGCAGGAGAAAGCAGGTGTAGGTTAGTTCTTACTCAAGGCAGACAAAGAGACACAGTGCCTTCCTGGGGTCTCTCCATGCACACCTCAAACTCCAAATAGGGAAAAACCTAACATAAAAAAAGACCTCATGTTCAGTTTTATGATCTCAGTGCAAAAGTAGAGAGGATCTCATTAGGCTGTGCACAAATTACAATTTGTGCACAGCTGGATAACACCCATAGGTGTCTTGGAACTGACCGTGAATGGTGAATGTTTCTTTTCTTAGCTTGCGGCCATCTCTCTGCTTAATGTTTTGTGATATTTCCTCTGAAATACTAACAACTAATACCTACTGGTTTTTTATTTTTCACCAGCACTTCTCAATCTGTGAAATAAATGAAATATAAGCCATGACCGCAGTCAACAAAACAGAAATACATTTATGGTTTCCTTTAACACTCTGATCACTTACTAAGATTTAACACAACTGATGATCTCAGGTTGTATTTATTAAGATAGCAACTTTGACATTACAGTCTGCAAGCATTTTTCTGGTAACTTTCCTTCCTTAAGAGAGACACTGTACAAATTCAGTGGGGAAAGCTTTTTGCGTCTGTTCTTTTAGTCCAAACTATTTCCCCTTTGTTATATATCCCTTTTCCTTCTGCATTCCTTTTACAACTACTACTTTTAAGAATAATAGAGTTTTTAAAACTTAAGAGGCTTTGTTTGCTACCTGTAGGGTTTTTTAAACTCTTTCTAACAGATCATCATTTCTTTCTTGGACTGGAATAAAAACATCATGGAGATATTTCATTCTGCAGCTCACAGGTGTAAGTCAGCAATTCAAGCACACTAGTTTTAAAGCAGAGTAAATTATATGAGAGATAAGTATGTAAAAAGACAGGAGAAGGGTTTTTTTCTGAAAGAGTTACACACATTTAGGTACCAAAGAGAATGGTATATTTGCAGAAATAAAAACATGCTTGATGTGTCTTCTGAGGACCATGCCAGACAAAATTGCTGCATAGATTTTTTTAGAGTTGGTTTTAGAGTTTTCTTTGTTAAGGCCACTTGTATTCCTTTTCCTGCTAATTAAAAAATGTATCAGATATTGAATTTATACTAATAGCACACAGAACAGTAATAAAAAGTAACTAAATTTCATCAAGGAAAGAAATGAGGACTTGTACTCTGGATCACATCACAACTTCTAAACTTCGCTTTGTATAGATTACAGAAGGTACTGGTTTTGGCTTGGGTTTTGAAACTGGTGGAGAGTTTTGATTTTGTTTTCAGGAAGGCACATTTTGCATTTAAATGGAAACTTAGTATAACTACAAAACAGCTCAGTGCAAGCTGCATTGTCATCTGAAAAGTGTTTAATTCCTCGTGTTTTGAAAGGTTTGTAAAGGTACTGCACCTAAGGCCAGCCAACAACAGAAGCAGTACAAAAAGGGATGGAGTCCTGAGAAAATGCATGTTCCTAGTCTGTCTATTTAATTTGCTCAGCTCTACACACACTAATCTGGGCAAGTATAAGGCAGGTCTATCCCAAAAGCTGAATGCTCACTCTAGCAGAGTGCTCTGTTCAAACTAAAGTGCTCTGTCATGGATCTATGGCCTCAGCAGAAATGACAGGCAGGTCTCTGGGCATTCTGTGGTAGATAAACGATGTTACTTAAATTCAGTAATTTATTAGAAAAATGAAACATAAATAATTCAGATTTCTGTTCAATCTACATCAGTTTGGTATTTTAGCTTTAAAAATGCTTGAAGAAGGAAAAGATTAGGGAAACAGTGAATCATTACCCCTGGTCTGCTGGATAGGACCATCGAAGAAAGAAGTGTCATTGGCTGTACCTTAATAATGCAAATGTAAAACAATTTTCAGTCTTTCCAAAGTTATTAGGAATATATGTTGGTACTTATACAATTTTTATTATTTAAATTTAGCACTGTAGTAGCAGCTGGTGACATTAAAGGTCAGAATCCCAAAGTGTTCTGCATTGTTACAAATATACTGTAGCAGACAGTCCTTTCCTCAAGTGGCAGTCTAAGTAGTCTCAATTAAAAAAAAGATTATAAGGGAAAAACAGACATTGAAGGGACTCATCCATGCTCATAAAATTTAGGAGGTCTATGGCAGAACCAAGACACTTTCAGGCCTCCACACTGTTAACGCTGTACCTTTTCAAAATTCTTCAAACACTAATTTGCATATTCTTTATAACTTTCTGGGTTTCCCTCAAGCTTTAAAGAAAAAGCCTTACAAGAAGGTTAAAGCCAAGGGAATCTCAGTGTACACATGGCTCCATCAGCTCCCACTGTTTCTATGGACACACTAGTTAACTCCTTGACTTTTTCTTGATGGTGTCCTATTAGAAGGATGTTTAAGAGAAAAATATAAAGACAATGAGGAAGCAAAAGTTGGTACTAGAGAAGTGTAGGTTCTGTGAAACCCAGTGGAGGCTTCTGATATTTTTTTATTATGCCTCTAATAAGTAGATATCATTTCTTTATCTGTTCTAAATATTTTGATCATTTACCTTTAATCTCTGTTTTATTCTGTCAGAGTATTTGATAGGAGTATTTGAGCTCTCAATTAGTTGTGTAAAATGGGAAACTACTTTGTCATCTCATTTTTAATCTCTTTTGTTTCTGTAAATTCCAAAGACAAAAGTAGTAGTACCTGAAGTAAGCTCCTGGCAGTAGCTGCAGCCTTTTATGGGCCATGTTCACAGCTATGCCCAGTCTCTGATTTCTTCACTATCATCATTTGCAGCATCAAAGGGACAGTTAGGTTGCTTCTGCTCTTGTTAAAATAATCAAAGCAAGTTCATTAAATTATATATATACATGTGCTTGACAGTGTGTTTTAGATGTCTTCCTTTAATACCCAGTGGAAAGTAGTTCGCTTTGATATAATTAGCACTTACCATGTTCCAAAAATTGAAAAGGATATATTTTTATAAAGTTATTTTTTGCAACTCAGACTGAACTGTCATCTCATTTGGAAAATGGTTAAAACAGTTAACCCTTCACATCACTTTGCAAAACAAAATCTCAACAACACATTTCATTCCTACAAAGAAAGAGGTGATTTATGAGGTGATTTATGTATGGACTTCCAGGACACTCAGCTCACTGCTGGACTTTGAAAAGCCTTTGTGGGTAAAGGGAAGTAAAGCAGAACTGATTGAAGGGTCTCTGTGGTCAAAAATAAATGAAATACCTCTGCTGAAGTCATAACAATTCTAGAGATCCTGATGAGTCTTTACTATGAGGATACTAAAGCTAAAAATTTCAGTCTCAGACAAACCAAACTGCAGCCCTGACTGCCTCAAATCTCACAGGAATATAGGCTTTGAAACAAAAACATGACTTAAGATATAAACGCCAAATATGCATTTTTTTACAAAAGTAGGGCAAACCACCACCATGAATCTGGACATTTCAGTTTAGTCACTCTGGTGGTATATCTTTTTATTAAATCACACCCTTCATATCTGAAATAAACTTTTTTTTTAAAAAAAAGTAATTTTCTATTAAGTTAAATAACAGGACTATTTCAGACCTTGTTTCCTCACTTCTGCAAAGAAATATTTCATGTTTAGTTCTCTTAGTGGCATCATAAAATTCTAATATTTGTCCCTCTACTTTCAGGTTTAAAATGACACTTCAGAATAATTTCTCTCTAAGATAAAAAGTTAGTTTTCTCCAAGATGAAAATTACTTTCATAGAGGTCAGTATCTAAAATAATTGTATTTCACCATCAAAGCCTGATATTTTAGGTATATTTATAGGGGAATAATATCACAACAATGACACCTGGATTATTTTATGTGTTGTAATTATTTTTTATCCAAGATCTTGCCTTCCCTCCACCACCTACCCTCCCTGTTGCTATTTCTTGCCTGTAGTATTTCGTTTTCATAGCAGTATGAGGAAACATTGTCAGGAAACAAGGCTGACCTGGGCCCAGTTTAGCAGCTTGTAGGAAAAGAAGAAGTAAAAGAACAAGAGTTAGGATTTCAATGTGAGCCTAAGAACCAGGAAAGTTTACAAATATAATAAGATTGTGATTTTTTTGTTGGCATTACACCCCATCCAGGAGTATTGCAAGAAAGTTAAACTTGATATATGGGGAAAAAGCTCTAGGTGGTCATGACAGGGGACTTTTTATGTTACAAAGACTGATTGCAGGAGTTGAAGTACTGCAGGTGAAACTGATAGCTGGACAACAGATTTTCAAAGTACTCAAAAATCTACATTATAATTTACATTATTTTCAAGATGCTGTGGTTTGTAAGAGTCCAAAAGGGTCAGTGGTCTAAGCTAAAAGTTTTAAGCAGTTTACTCCCAAGGCAGAATACAAAAAACTTAACGTATTCCCTATCTTTTTCTATCAATGTGTACCTCATAAACTATTGACTACTCTGCTCCCCACTATCCTCCTAATTTGTCTCCATCCATTATGGCCACACCAGCCCTAGTGAGCCAACAGGCCAGGACACAGCCTCAAGCATTGCCCTGCAAAAGCCAGGATAATTTTGCTGTTAAGGACAATTCTTGGAACAGCTTTTACAAGCACTTTCCTGAAAAATGATACTTTACCAGACAAGGGATATTACTGTCCCTAAACTGCTCCCAGTAACCAGTTTGGATAAGATCTCCTTACTTTAGGGAAAGAGAGTTTATCAGTATCATACTGATGATGTCACTTGCACTCAGGGACCAGGAAAAGGTCCTGAATTAATTTGTTCAGTTGTTGTCTCAAAAGGACAGAAAAAGAGTGAAGCTGGTGACACTGAATGATAAGGGAGTCCAAAACAGCTTCAGTGGGTTCCACTCTTTCTCCCAAGACCCTTTCTTTCTGCTGATATTTTTGCCAGAATAAGGCATGATCACAACATGAAAACTTCATCTTACCTGTCAAACAGACAGTGTTTTACATTCTGTGTGATATCTATTTAAATGGTGAATAACAATGTTTAACGCTCCAGCAGAACATCAATGCACACCACTGGCTAAAAAAAATCAAAAAGTACAGAGCAATAGTACAGCCTTGTACCACAGGTGAACCCATATCCAACATCATATTGCTCTGCTTTACCCTTTTGAATGAAAACATCAAGTGGCATATGAAGAACTGGGAACCCATGTCCTTATTAAGCAGCAAAGAACAGTGGATGACACCTGACTTGTATGCTACTACTCCAGCCACTTTAGCTATAGATTGTATAAGCAGAATTTCTCCGTCTACTCTATGGGTTCCTGTTGAATATTGTCCATTTTTTATTCTTCCCTACCATCTGTCCAGGTGTGTCTCCATAGCTGGAGTGTGTTCTTTGCATGTCTCTGAACATTCCAGGATGGAAACTTATTTTTGTATTGCTTTATGAGCAATTGTGAGTTGTTGCAAGCAATTCTGTCATCAGCCAGGGGAACAGGGAGACAGAAAAGTATTTCCAGTGGCCACCCTTTACTGTATATGCTGGTACTCAGAGACTTAAACTAGGTCTCCAGAGTCCTGAAATAACACTCTGATCACAATACCTTCTTCTCAGCCTTACCTTGGATTCAACACAGTTTTAGAGCAATGAACTCCCTCATAGTAAGGGCTATGGGGCTGGGGATCCACAGCAGTAAGCATTGATTGCCAAGCAGCCAGCAGCAAGAAAGCTGAGGTCTCAGCTTTGCTGGGAATCTCAGCTGTTGAGACAGACAAGACTAGGTGGTGAAATGAGAGAGACCGAGTCAATGAAGAGGCACAAAGTCACACTATGTCAGTCACAGCTTCAGCCCTGTCCTTCCTCGGAAACACACAAGGTTTGGGCATCCATATAGCTCTTTAGTTAAAATAACAGTGGTTTAATAGGATAGAGTTTATAGGAAACTGAAAGATGTCTTAATAGGCCTGTTATGTGTGCTCTAGGGACCTGGGATAATTAGGATTTCCTAACAAAGCAAGGCAGCAGGATAATTGCATGTCTTTTAATGGAACACTGGCCAAGAAGAATTGACCTTGACTATTTTTTAATACTCTTTCAGCTAGAGCTGGAAATGATTTCTCAGTGCAGTTTTGAAGTGAAACTATTTGTATTGACTGTGAATATTTGTCAAAATAAATTTTAGAATGGATAAAAAACCTATTTCTTTTCTTACAAATCTCAGACATAGAAGATGAACATTAAAATCTGAAACAACCAACAATTTGAACAGACACTTCTAAGAGGTTTTGGTTTTCAATAAGTTAGGTTGTTTACTGGTTTATATTCTTAAGTTTTTATTATTAAAACTCATGAGTAGCAAGAATAGTATTATTTTACAGTGTTGTTTTCAAATAACAATGGAAACAATTATTTTTAAAAGACAACATTTTTGCTTACACCTGCAGTCGTAGTTATTACATATAATCAATATTGACCAGCTAAGCAAAAGATTTATTGCATGATAAATTAACAACCTTACCACAGTAACAGTATTTTGCCTAGTTCCAAAAAGCCTGAATTAATTCATGTCCTTTGGGAAAAAACAGGTTTTAAATTTACTATACTCATTGCTTACAGATCAATAAACATTTCAGTAATGTATATGATTTCTGATTGTGATGGATGTAATTTTAACCACCGTGATAAATATGAAATATAGTCACCATAAGTATACTGAAAATGTAATGAAAGGTGAGGAGACTTATAAAAAAGGAAGGATAGTAAATGCCAAGAGAGTATTCCTATTAGGAGTCAAAAATAGTGTCATATAAAAGAGACAAAGTTAAATGCTTCAGCATTACTGTAATTTCATTTGAGAAGATGAAATGAGATTGCTAACAGCAGCTACTGCTGGAGGGTTGAAGATGGTTAATTAATTTAAGCTAGCTAACAATGACCTCAGAAGTTCACCTGTGGTCCAGTCTTGTTCCGACTGAAGACAGTGACAGCAAGATCAAACTTTTCTGATATCAGTGTGATGTTTACCCAGTTCAAAGAAAGAAAATTATCAAAGCCATAGGAAATATTAGCCCTCTCCTAAGCCTGTGCTTTTCTCACAGCTAGACTGAGCATGTAGGAATTATTCACATTTCTACATTGTTAATTACTACTATGTAAAAAACATTTTCATCAAGTTGTTATTGTAAATGGGATTTTTGACTAATTGAATTTCCTCAAATAGCTTTGTTTCCATGGAAATGCATTACTTTCAACAAAATAGAATTTCTAAAATCAGAAAAGCTCTTTCAGACATCTGTATGTCCCAGTTCTCCACCAGCCACAATTCTCATGGGACACAACACAGTTCACCAGCAAGACAGGGTGCAATGGCAGTGCCTGTGGAAAATAGAGCAGAGATCCCAGCCTGAGGGGGTCATGAGAAGACTAGGCACCTTAGTCACTGTGTCAGTAGTTCCCAGGAGATGGTGTGGTGGGTTTCACAGACAAAAGCTTTTTCCAGGACTTCAGTATCGGTGTTTCTTGTTTGGAGGGGAGAGATGTTGTTCTGGGTGTTTTTTCCTTTTGTGGTTTTTTTTTTTTTTCNAAGAAATATAATTTTATAATTGTAACAATAATTTTCAGATCCTGTTTAGTAGAGTATTTATCTAACACTGCATCACTGGGAGGGAGTCTCAGACACTGATTTGAGGTCCACAGTACCTCAGGGACACAGTAAGAAATACCTTTGAGTTTAATATTCAAAATTATTACTATCAATCTTCCACTCAAATACAGTCCACAAAGACATCCCTCTGAACACTAGAGTAGTTGAGCTATTTTCACTTCCAGCTTAACTCTTTTTAAAACCTGTTTGTTCCTGGTTTTAAAGAGCTTTTCCCCTTCCCTACTCCTTGCTTTCAACCTGAAGTGGTAACTGTAACATCCTCTGCTTAGTCATTTAAATATCCGGGATGTTTTAGTCTCACTAGCAAAGCTTCCTCCATTCCTCTGATCATCCCAATAGCTCTTCTCTGTATTTGTCCCAGTCTGAGTTTATTCTTTGTGTATATTTCTTAGGCAAGACATGCCCAAACTGGTATATGTTATCACTTCATATTTGTCTTGAGATAAACTGCTTCCTCACTGAGCTGTTTTTCTAACTCAAAAGCTTTTTGACTACTGCACAAATTTTCTTACTATTTACTACTTAATGACTATCTCAGAGTCATTATGTTCTTCATATGTCACATCTCTTTCATCTGTATGAAAGATGTCTCTGAACTTCACACCATCAACAAATATCATCAGCACACTTACACTTCTGGTGGCAAGGGCATTTCTGAAAAAGTTAAAACTCAATCCCACAAAGAACTTTTGAATTACTCTGGTGGTAATTTCCTACAAACCTGACAGTGTTTCTGTCAGTGCAACTTGTTCTCATCTTCTTCTACTCATTTAATGCAATGTGTTACAGTTATCCTATAACCTCGAACTTCACCCTCTTAACTCATAATTTCCCATGCGCCACTATGTTGGGTGTTTTCCTAAAGTCCAAAAAAGAGGCTATCTACTGCATTTTCTTTTCTAGAAAAACAGCTCTCATCAAAATCATGACAATCTGGCAGATCCTCCCTTTGGTAAACCTCAATGGCATTTTTCAATATACCACTGTCTTTACTCTTCTTACAATTCCTTCCCACTTCCTAAATATGACTACATGCATTTATTCCTCCCTAGTCATGTTCTCTGCCCTTCCCTAATGATCTGATTGGCTAAAAATGTGTGCTAGTAAATCTGCGATTTGATAAGATTTTATCACCAAATAATTTATTGACTATTTCTTAGGAATAAAGTTAACCTTTTTTCCCTTTTCTGTTTAGTGGTTGGGGAAGAACAGGGTAAATCCATTAGTGCCACTATAGTCAGGGTTTTTCCTTCTCCAGTAGCTGAACCTTTATTTATTATTCATTATTTCTTAGAGAAAGAGGGATTGTTAAAGGATTGTGCTAGTCTAATTACATTAAACAGGATCATATTAACTGCTGTTCTTCGGGAGCTAAAGCTTAGAGTTTGGGCTGACTCTTAGAACTACTTTAGCTAAAATTGAGTGACTTACAAATTCTAGTAGGAAAAAAAGTTAAAACGCAATGATACTTCTGTAGGCTTGCTGGTTTGAGATTGCAGTGCCTATAAATATACCTTGTTCAGTGGCATGGAGATCAGATCTCTTCACTTACTTTCATGGAATGTTTGATTTGGAATAGGACACACAGATGTTTTGAGGAGTAACCTAGCGCTACTGTTTGAGGATTTCTATTTTAGGAAAACATTTTCAAACCTGATGGATTCAAGAAGTCCCAGGGGCCTGAGCAGTTCTTATCCTCTTTGCTCCTTTAGAGACTTACTCTTTGTGCTGAGCATATAAACTCCACAAGTATCACCTCCCTAATTGTCAGAGCAGGACTAACAGAAGTAAAGATTTTGACAATTTCAGTTACATAGCTGTGAGTCCTTCTACTGGGAAATACAAAATTTTTCCCCAGTTCAGGTGCCAGAGCACTGGAACAGACTGCCCAGAGAGGTTGTGGAGTCTCCTTCTCTGGAGATATTCAAGACCCATCTGGATGTATTTCTGTGTGACCTCGTCTAGGGAATCCTTCTGTGGCAGGAGGGTTGGACTAGATGATATTTTGTGGTCCCTTCCTGTTCCTAGCATTGTGTTTCTGTGAAATAATCAAACTATATCAAGAAAGGAAACACTGTCATTTGAACTGTTTAATTTTGTCAGAAAACACTATTTTCTATGCAAAGAACAAAGCCTCTAACGTATCAGCTCTCAAGCAAATTTCTGTATTGTAGCTGACTTGATTTCAGCTGGATCTATACATTCCAGAGTCACTTTCTAAACCTCGTGGTGAAAAAAGGATTAATGTCAGTCTATTTATTATGGCCAGACAGAAGCAGCTCATTATGCCACATGACTTCTACAAACTATTCTGCAGTTTGGGGTTTTTGTCTTTTGGTAGCAGAAATACAGGAAACACTTTCAAAAATTGCATACAGAACAGGCTAGATAAAACACTGGTGGTTTTAATTGCTGTTCATGATCAATAGATTGTTTCAAATATGAAAGATTGTACATACAAAAATCAAATTAAAAGGAAATGAGAAAATATGAAGAATAAAGTCTGAGGAAAAATACAGATACTGCAGTAAAAAGATTGAAATAAAATACAGTTTTGTAATTACATGCAATTATCTGTGCCTATATAGATTAAATTGCTAATTCACTATTTTCTTACTGTTATAAATCAGACAGGATTTACTTATTAGGAATTTTAATTACGCATTTACAAACCTTTAGTCACACATAGATTGTATGGTTCTACTGTAGGGCTTTTTGTGATAGATTTTCCATATGAAATAGTCTATTGGTCATGAACCAAATAGAAAATAAAAAATCAATGCTTTCTCAATGTGTTCATTCTGCCTTGTAATTGGTATTTACAAGCTAGTGATTATTCTCTTACAATCCAAAAAAATGTAATGGCAAACATTAAATGTTTCATAATTTGTATGCACTGCTCCTTACCACTGTATTCATCTCTAGTGTAAAATTTAGCAGTCTGCACTGAGTGGTTGATGGTCCAGATTGTTTTCCCTTACAATTTTTTCATGGCTTTTTGTTCTTCAGTTACAAAAAACATTTTAATGTTTTTTCCATATTTAAGAAAATACTAACTTGCCAGCTTATATTTAATTTCATCAAGCTTTTGCTACTGCATTTGATTTTAAAAAACAGCTTTGATGACTAAAGTGTGGGTCTCCTGGAAAATGAATATTACAAACACAGAGTAATGTATTCTAACAGTGAATAATGAACAGCTAATAAAAATATTAAACAAGAAAGGTGTCAAAAAGGTGTTTTAGCTATCATTAAAAGATCACACTGTCTTCCTTCCTCTGTTACATACAGTAGCCAACAGTAAAACTTGACAATAACATCTTTACATGTAAAGAGACTCTAGTATCTGTTTCATCTCTTTAAGTCAATATTAAAATCCTAATGATTATACTAAAGGTTTCTTTGAACAGTATGGTAATATTCAAGTGTATTTGTGACTGAAAAATAATTATTCTGTGTTTGCACAGAGAAGGTAAAAGATTCTGATTATTAAATGAACATATATTTTATCTCTATATATTCCTATTTTCCAGTCACCTGAAATTGCTGAAGGCTGTGAAAGCAAGAAATTGTACCTCCGCTCTGACCAGCTGTAACTACATAGTCTTCCTATGTCTTTTTTTTCAGAGGGACACCACTTCTGAAAGTTATAACGGAACATTCAAGTCCTTTCTATCAGGGTATCACTGCCCACCTATCCTTGCTCACATCACTGTCACCTTTTGCACAGGTAAAATTTTTGATTACTATCCTTAACAAAGACCCTCTAAAACACACTTTGCAACACAACAAAGAAGGTCATGTAAGCCAGCCAATAGCAGAACTGTTGTCACCCCATTTATCACTGGCTCAAAAAGCAGTGGTATGCCATAGAGAGTGTTTTTCAGCTTGTCAGAAACTTCACTGGATTCATCTCACAATACTAGCACTGAATAATATCTCTACCAATATTTCTTAAAAGGTATCTGTCAAACTACTAATAATCCAGCAACTTTTTACCAAGAAAACATCAGTTAACAGACTGCATATTGATGTGTGCTTTACACCATAACACAGTAGTTAGCATTCACTGAGATGCAGGGGAATTTGGGCAAAGTTCTCCTCATAGCACAATGGGAGACAAATCTATCCAAAGGATTTCATAGTCACTGAAATACCAGTTAATCTCCGTGAGGTGTCACCAGAAGATGATGCATTTTGCATGGCTAACTAAAAGATTTATTTGGTCAAAGAAGCACATAGAAAGGGAACTTTGAAGATGTTCCCAGGCTTCATCCATTTTACAGAACTGAGAGGTAATCATGCAAAGAACCCCACCACCTTATCTGATGGCTTATTAGGGCACTCCTGTAGGTTACTGTTAGGCCTCCTTCCCTGCCTTTTTTAAAGCATCTTCCTAGAAACTACAGTGTAGAAAAATTTGTCTTTGAAGACTCAGCAGTAGTCATTGCTCTCCCCTGATTTCACTATCTCTGTCTGGGGATAAGATGGCTCACGGACCTTGTCAGAAGGTTTGCACATCTTGGTAGAATGCCATAGCTCAGGACTTCTTTGTCACTTGCTATGTTAAAGGAAATATATTACCTGAAATGTTACAAAAGCTAGCAATTACTTCTGTCAAATTGCTTTCTATTTTAAAGATATGAGTTTCAAGTATTCTTATTAATTAATACCACAGACAAAATAACAGAAATAATATTAATACATGTCTATATTCCATAGCTCTGAATAATTTTAGATATTATCATAACAAAAAGATGAAATTCTTTAAAATTCTAGTAAATATGAAAGAAAAAGTGTACTGTGTAAGAACTTCAGATTAAGGTCATGTTTTTCAGCTCAGCCAAAACAGTTCACAGTAACCAGAACACATTTTAGTGGCTCCACCAGAATTAACTGCTCAGGCTGAACAAATAATCTGTTTAAGAATCACTGCAACTTAGCAATAGTGCTCAGAATATGGATCCAAAATAAAGTGTTATCTCTATCTCCCACTGCAGGGGAGAAGATTGATGCAAAGGAGTTCAGCAAATTAAATGTGAATGGTAGCTACACCGCACTCTCCAGACTCCAGTGAAGTCCCATTTGAGCAAGATTTGGACTAGGAACAAATCCTAGTAGAAATCTGAAAGCAGTAGTTTGGTAGGTGGATAGAATTAAAAACCTGTAGAAGAGCTGTGAAAATACAGAGTCAAGGGGATCTATGGTGATCTCAGTGTTGCCACTATAGACGTGAACAAGCATTGGTCTGTTTAATTTAACAGCAGTGTCTCTAGGGTAGGGGCCTGCGCATAACTCTGATGTCTCTGTGAGAAGTTGAATCAGATCTATACTATAATCAGAATTCAGTTTCTTTCAGACTTTCTTCCCCAAAGATAGCACCATGCAGAGTACTTCATCTCCCATCACATTTGTTGAGGTTATCAGCTGAAATGAGGGCCTAAAAAAAGAGGTGTGACCAAGGCCTGTGAAAGTTCTCTCCATGAAGTTTACACATGTAAAAAATCATGTAGGAATTCTACTTTTATATGAGTAGAAACCTTGAAAACTATCTCAGAGATAAAGACCACAACAGCCTCTTCCTGCTTCATATAATCCCAAATGCCAGACAAATCTCATCATTATTAAGGCTCCTGAAGTCTGACAATATGTCAATTTAGTTTGAGACAACTTGTCCATAATTTCTTACACTCATTTCTGATACATCTAGTGCTTCTGAAGAATCAGTAAAAGATTCCTGACAACTTCTGATACACTTTTCAAACCTCAGGGAAGTATTCCTCCTTCTGAACCTTCAAGTCTGCCGTGGAGCTTCCTCAAGAACAAAACTCACCATCCTTTCTTGATTGCCCATTCTGGTAAGACCACATCAGAAGGAAGAAAACAAGTAAGTTTTCTAAAGTTCATCAGTAATTATCATACAAAAGTAGAAATTGCCTAGACTAATCAGTTCCAACAATCATTCATTGATCCAGCAGTGTTTGAGCATGCATTACAACTTTGAAGTTTGTAACTTGGAAGTTTTCAGGGCAGCATCTCTCCAGAAACATTGATCAGGTATATGTATAATTCAAGTCAGAACTTCAAAGCTTCTGTGAGGAAATCACTTCAGAACAGGAGTATTTATGAGACATCTGAATTATTCCTACAGTGCAAATGGACAAAATGAAAATAAGACGAAAAGCTGAAGTGGATGAAGAAGAGGACAGGATGGATAACAGAAGAGATTAATTAGAATATAATGATGAAAGGCAGATTATTATTTGTGATTCTTATAGAGTATATTTTATATATATAATCAATCAATATACATCAATCTATTAATCAGTACATGAATATACTGCTGTAACAATTTCCACCCCTGAATATACTGAGTTATGTAAGAATGTTTTATAGTGACCTTGTTGCCATTAATTTATTCCACAAATCATCACTCTGTGCCTGTGATAGCTTGTCATGATCCTGGTCTTCACACTGTCTGAAGCAAGGATTATACTTATTCTCTTCATTTGCTTGGTCTCTAAGTAGCAGCACTAGAAACCACAAGATGACTTGTGGTTGACTAATTAGAGATGTGGCTAATAAGGTTCTGCCAATATTTTGTGCCTTGATAGAGAATCTGATCTGTTGCTCAAATGTAGCTGACAAAGTAAAAAGAAGAGTTGCAATAACAATTCAACTTAAAAGATCAAAATGGGGATTTATGGTTCTCTGCCTAAAACTACACCAAGGAGTAGAAGCTAGAGCTGAGTAAACAGTGTAGAAAAGACAACAATCTTTACCTAAACTTGGTTCAAGTTAGATCACACTGGACATTTTGCATAAGACAAAATATTTCCTGATAAAGAGATCATAAAAATAACAAAAGTTAGAGTGGTATAAGAGTCATGTATCAAAGGAAAATCATGTAAAGGAAATCCAATTTCATTCCTGTGGCCACTGGAATGTAGATGTCTGCTAACTAATAATTACCTGGAAGTAACTGATGGGTTGAATATGTGTTCCAAATACACAACATACAGAGTCAGTCAGGGAAAGAATACTAATTTTTTTGTTTTTCTAAAGCTGAGGTAGACTGCAAAGTCCAATGAATTAAACCATATTTTCTCTGTATTGCACTTAAAGAAATTTCTTCACAGAGAAATGTGAGTTTTAAAAACAAATGTTGCTGCAAATATTGTTGCAGCAACCTACAAAACAGAAAAAAACCCTTTTTTTTTTCTAAACACAGCATCTTTTCTTTTCTAGCTTTCACAGAGTGATAACATTTCAAATTGCTATCAACTCATTTGATCCAAACAGAAAAGATTTAAAGAATCTTTCTTCATATCCTGCTTCACCATGGGTCAGAAGCATCACAATACCCACCTGTGAAGGAGCTGTATGACCATGAGGGGAAAAGAAATCTGTACCTATCACTAACAGTTTTATGAAATGATGGGATACATTGAGACAGTGAAATGCTTCTCTGTTCATTTTCAAAGTGCTTATATGGCAAGAAGCAATGCAGAAGAAATATTAGCAAGTAGTAGAGGTGATTGGAAAGAGTTCTTACATAGTGAAGAGATTTTTATTATTTCAGCTGTATTTGGTTTCACATCACAATTACTGTGTCCATAGTTGCCACTAAACAGTGGAATATGTGGACCTCAGAACAGCTGAAACAGCAAGTTCACTTAGGGTGGGGAAGTGTCTAAGCTGAGACACTGGGTTATATCATGCAGAATCAGAATATAAACCCTGCTTTCACACGTCAGAGTTGAGTTTGTTACTATCAGCCCATGCAAAAAGGGTTTGCCTAGCATGCAAGTCTCTCCCACAGAAGAAAAATATTTTTTACCAAAAGTGTCAGCAAAAGCAATCTGTGCTCCTAGGAGCTTAGGTTTCTATGGGCAGTATATTTCATTCTCAGCCAGCTCTACTGCACCAATAGCCACTCTGTGCCGGTACAATAACTTGCTGAGATTCTTAAACCACTAAGCCAGTGCTTTATACTGTTGTGTTTGAAAGGAATAAAAAATGTTTTTGCCAGTATAGTTTGTTTTATTGGAAGAAATGACATATATTATAGCACAACACTTTCCTTTCATGGCACAGGTTTTCTCTACAGAAAAAGCGTTTGCCACTAGAACTACACCAGCTTAGCTACATCAAGAAACTTGTTGTAATATATAAAATGCCTGAGATAGACACGATCAGTGTAAGAGGTGATTTCTGGTGCAGAAGTGGAGTCCTTAAAAAGTCCTTAACCTGAAATACATTCTTAATTGCAAATTTGGTCTTTCTAAAGTATCATAATACATGGCACCATTGCAAGAGGCAAAATATGCTGAAAAGAAAGCAGTCATTGTTACCAAAATCCTCTAGAATATAAAGTCAAGAACAGTTGAATAAAGTGAACAATCTAGAAGAAATGCTTCATTCTTGTTAAAGTTACTGTCATCAATGCCTGCCACTGCATTGCTGGCCTTTACACATGGTTTAGACTTTGGGCTCATTCAGTTAGAAAGTGAATGGTAACAAAAAAAAAAATCCTAGAAAAGGCAATTGAGAATGCAACTCAGAAGAAAATATCAATGGAATATTTTCCTCTTAGCCCACCTTTAAGTTTTGCTGTTTAGTCTGCCTTCAGGTTATAAGGAATTATATTTTCCTCATTTTTCTTTGTTTCCTTTCAGAAACAATATTTTAGGGTCTAATAGAGAGGAATAATGGAAATATAGAGTATAAGAAATATTCATAACCAAATGGGTTGACTTCACTTCATTGAAAATGTGAAATGAGTGTCATGCAGGTCATTAAGTATTCTCTGGTATATAACCAGTCATATTTTTCAGGTTCTCATGGAGATGTTTTAAAATATTAAACAAATGCAGAGTTATTCATTGCTGTCTATTGATCCTTCTGTATTTATATCTTATGTTTAAAAAACTACCAGCCAGGAAGAGAGTGAAAACAAAACTAACTGGAATGAGATGACTAATCTCATGCCATGAGTAACAAACAGTCAAAATGAACTGTGCCGCTTCTGTGAAAGCAGCCTGTGCCAACAGTGAGCGGTTAAGAATTAACGTCCATGAGAATGTGCTGTGCTCTCAAAATCCTGCTGAGCATCAGCATGTTCCCAAAGTCCAAGATAAAGCAGTCAGGTTTAGTACAGAATGCTCCTTGGCTGAATATCTGTAAACACTTAGGGCCAGATGTCATCTGGTTCAATCAAGTCTTGATTAATGAAACTTGTTTCCATAAGGCCCTGCAGAAGGGCCAGAACTGCTTAAGCCTTCAAAACATCTCTCATTGCCCATCTATGTCCAGAAAAATCTATGCTGGAATTTGTGATTCAAATTCTATTAAATTTTTTTGGTTTTGTTTAAATGCTTTTTGAAAAACAAAAAGGCACTAACTATGGCACCAAATCAGCTTTAAATTTTGCTGGTTTTCCACTATAACAAGATGTGAGACAATGTCTTGGATGTGATAAATATAAGTTCACAACAACAACAGTCCTTTTTCCTAAACTGAGTTGATACAGTAGTCCTATGCTTCCCAGAAATACTTTTAAAGGAGGCAATTGTTTTCTTTTCTGAGATAAATTACCACTTGTACTGGTCTGTACCAGTGTTAGAAAGTGTCCTTCAAGTTCAGTGAGTGAGCCATTCAAAGAAAGGAAACTATACATGCAATAATATATAAATGCATGATAATCATGTGTGAATAAATAAATCAAATGGATCTAAAATAAATGTTCTCTTTTAAAAATGTATTTACTTTTTTTTAATTACATAAATTTTAGCCAATGATCAAATTTAAAAATTGACAATGAAAGTGCTGCCTTAAATCAGAACTATGAAAGTTAATGTCACGAATAAGTGAAAAAAAGATACATGTCGCTGCACTGAAGTCCAGCTCTGGTAGTGGAGTTATCACAGTGTGACTGTTCCTTCTGTAAAAAAAACATGAATCACAACTACATAAACATGCTTTTCAGAGGAAAGGAAGAGTGCTCTTTTCTCAGCTTGTCAGATACTGTTCAGGTGTAAATCAAAATAAATCCTATGAAGCAACAAGAACAACAGACTTACCTTGGTTGAGAACGAGGTCCACAATATTTATTCTATTATCTAATGAAAAACAGAACTAAATGATAAAAATAGCTCTAAAGAAATTATGAGATTTTTCCATGTTATAAATTAAACCAGTACATGCTTGTGGAAAAAATGAACAATTTACATTTAAAAGGGGTTTTTTTCTACTTTGAGAGACCAGTGGAGCTTGGTTATGAGATTGTTTTTTCTTCACAATTCAGAGTCTCTATGGCCTGAGCTACTGTGTTTCAAAGGCTTTACAGAGAAGGTGCCCAACCGCTTACACTGATATTGTGCACTAAAGAAACATTGAATGTTTTACAGGAGGGAGCATCTTCACTTCCTTTTACCTCATGTAACTACATCTGAACTTCTCCACAAAAGGCACAACAAATCCCAAAATAACAACAGAGTCACAAGAGCAGAAACTTTCTCTAACTTTTCTGTCAGGAATTTTCATGTTTACACAAAAAATTAAAAATACATTTTCTAATAAATCATATTCCAGGGTGTTTCAGATTTGGT
Organism: Galbula dea; assembly: GCA_013399015.1. NCBI lineage: Eukaryota > Metazoa > Chordata > Aves > Piciformes > Galbulidae > Galbula > Galbula dea. Next base: position 510,403 of record VWZX01001712.1, read on the forward strand.
TTTGTTTTATTCTATAAGGAATCACAGGTTTGAATGGACATTTGGAGGTGAACTGTTCTTAACAACTGCTCAAAGGGCCAAATTAGATTAGACTTACATCCTGTAGTAGTCAATTCAGCAACAATAAGAGGATAAAAGACAAATCTAAAATAACTTTGAAATTTTATGTGCTGCATTAAAAAACTTTACAACAAGCAGAACTGACAAGGAAATCTGCAGAGTTGATCCTCAGACACAGCTAAAGAGGTTATAAACAGCTACAAGATGCATGCTAACAAGGTGTGCACTATATTGTAATGAGGACATCCTTCTGGAGCATCATGAAAGTCCTGTCCAAAGATATAGTGCAGTATTTCCAGGACTCAGAAAAGTATTTGTTCCATAAAATAATATACAACAGGATCAATCATGCAGCAACTAGGAGGCATCACAGTCACATAGTGAGCTTGCTTCCAATTTACTTCCACCTCCAAAGGTCAGATTTTCCATCTTTTCATTGAATATGAGAGGGTTGAGTTGTTGTTTTCTAAATTGGGAAGCTAAGCACCTATTCTATTTTTCTAAATGTAATTTTTTTACCTGTCTGTTAAATTATTACATTTTGTCCATTTAAAAGAATTTACCACAAACACAGTGACCTATAAGACATCAGGTGCTTGAAAAAGCCTGAAAACTTCTGCAAAAGCTATTAAATATTCAGATTTTTTTTTAAAAAGCATACTTTAATCCTGGTCAAAGTTGCACATAAACATACAAAACAAGGGTAGGCTAATGTTACATGTCTGGCAAGTGCTTCCTGTATAGGATACTAAAAGATGTAGGAAACGTTTGGAAAATAACTATAGGGTTGATCTCAGGTCTGGAATAAAAATACCTTGCACTGACAGATTTAGAGCATACAATTTGTTGAGTCTGTCAAAAGGAACAGGAGCTGGAACTTGATTATCACATGGAACTACTTTGACAGGAAGAAAGTAGGTCCAAACACCTTAAGAATCTGCAGAAAAAGTACACTAAGAAACCAGATTTGAAGACTAAAGCTAAACAAATTAACATTTAATAATTCAGCATGCATTTTCTCATTTGGTTTCCAAAATAAAGGAATTGTGTTCTCTTTCTGTCTTATCTGTCTGTGTTTACCTGTTCATGCTTGAGCCTTTTGATAAATTGCCACCAAGTTTGCCACAAAAGTAGATTTGTTATCTCAGAAGTTCTGTCTCAGAAATTACTAAATCTCCACAACCTGCTAGAGGAGAAAGATTGTGTAGATCCTCCCCAACAAGGGAAAGACATGTACTTAGCTCCCATTAGACACCAAAGAATCCCTACTGGAAGAGCTGTTATCCACACCCTAACTGTAAGAAAAAGCTTTCTCTAGAGCTAACATTCTACTACACATTGGAGAATCTGAATTTGAGACATAAATATACGGGAACACCAAATGTTGTTTCTACTACTTGCAGAATTAGTAGCTAAAAATGAGGATGATTAAACTCTGGAGTAAAATAAGGGAAGAAATACACCACATTAATTTATCACTATTTTCAATACGGTCACATCAGATTAGGGGTTTTTTATGCACACATAGTAAGAGTTTTTCTCCTGGACAGTTTCATGTGTAGGCAGAAGAGAGTATCAGAGGATAGAGGAATGGAACAAAGAAGCATCATAATTGCAGAGTCATTATCTCATGGAAGCTGAGACCAAGCCCAAGTTTTAAAAGCAGATTCACCTTTTTTCCTCTCTCAGGCAAAAAAAAAAGTATTTAACTGTTTCATGCAACTGCCATAGTGTCATCCAAGAAAATCTTGTCCTTGAAAGTGAAAGGCAGTCTCAGGTTCTAAACATGCCTTATGCTGCTCAGCTGAATACTTCAGCTACTGGCTTAAATGAACTACTAACTGCAGTTTCTCACCTTGCTTATGCAAGGTCTGATGCAGCTCTGAAGATGCATTGCAGATGATGAGACAAAGAATGTCCAATTTAAAGTAAAATACAAATACAAATAAAGTCCAAAGGACATTAGTCGGATTTGCAGATTTGTGGGTTTGACTATATGACTATGCCCAAACCACTGTCAGAGACAGCACTTCACATTCCAGGTTAACTGACAGTGAGAGAAGCGTTTTCAGTAACACAGTGGTGCTTAAATCTTGTGCATGGGCTAAGAAGCCTATACATGGTGTTAAAGTTATAGATCACACAGCTTCTTCACACATCTTCACTTTACATATCTAGAGTAATTTTCCTGGTTTGCATTGTGTCACCTGGAATTTCATGTCAAATTAATTCTCCCCTGGAATGCCTTCATTTTTTTGAGACTTGTCTTTCCAAAAGGCAGTCTCCTGATCTGTGCAGATGTTCTGCATTCACAGTTGTGATATTTTTGGCACAGTATTTGGATACTGTGATGAAATACATCCCACATGAATAAGCCAAATTTACTAGGTATCCAAATTTCCCTGGGGAGGCATGTACATCATTATCTGTCTATAAAATGTCTCATCCATGCATTGTATTAGCTCTGATCATAAATATATTTTAAGATCATGATGATACTGAACAGCATTGAGTCTCATCTGAATATCACCAGAAGCCATTGAAAATCTTTCAGTCTATGATTCCGTTTGACCATTGCTTCCTCAGATTTGCTAGTTAGTGAATTCTTAATCTATTTAATATGTGCTTGAGTGACAATGTAAAATGGTAATTTTTAATCAGAATGTCATGCAGTGCTATGTGAAGTTTTATTAGAATAGAGCAATTACTTCCCTTTATCAAACAAACCTACATTTTTCTTAGATTGGACTCAACATCATCATGTTCCTAGATTTTATAGAGATTCCTTACTCATTACTGTTAGATGAACTGTAACAAATATTTCTTGGCAACGATGAATTGATCCAAAATGTCCTAAGTGGCCAATAGTCCTCATTACACTCACTTATAACAATAGCAAAGAAGTTTTATACTCGCTAACCTGTAAAACCAATGTTTTCTTTACAGCCAACTTTGTTTATCTTTCAATATGGTTCACTTACTATTCAACAGGTCACTCACTCACTAACACCTACAGAATACTGCTACTTGAGAACTGTACAATACTGGAGTAAAAATATGTGCTGCTATGAAAAAAAAGGGACATTTTAAAGGCTAAAGGATTTCCTGATTTGAAGTAGAGACTAGCATTAGTGTCTGGTCATTTTCTTTTGCCAACATAATATTTTAACAAGCTATGAAATACTAGTCCTAAACTAACCTGCTTGATTCATCACAATGAATTTTTCAGAAGCATAAGCTGATATTAAAATGTCAACACATTTTCTTCTTTGTTCCTAAAGATGTCAAAAAGAACTTCTGATGGTATTTCCACAGTCATTAACAACAGCCAGAAGATTCATGGTAAAACTTTAAATTATTGACTGAAGAGAGATCAGAAATCATTATGTAGCATTCAGTAGAGGCTGATTGGAAAGATCTGATCAGCATTAGTAAGTGTTAGATTTGGTAAAACTTGCCCTTATAGTGTAATCAAAGTCCTCTCTCTTATATGAATGACAGCAACAATCTATTTCCACAAAGACTTGTAGCAAGATTGCAGCAAAAAACCCCAGTGTTCGAGACTTTGTTCCTCCTCTGATTGGGAGGTAACAGTTTGCTTCACAGACTACTGATTTCTTTGCCACAGTAGTTCCATTAATACCTGTCTCTTGTTAAAAGGTTGCATACACCCCAGACAAGAACAAATTCAAACACAGAAGGAAATAACACTGAAGATCCATCTATGTGAATATTCCTCCTTATTTTTTTTTTACAATAAAAATTAAGGAGAACAGCAGAAGCAATTGTTTCTTGCTATCAGTTTGACATAATACAAACCACGTGGTTATGGAAGAAGTATAGTATTAGATATCCAAGTATTCATTCAGCCTAGTATGTGCACTCATGCACTGGAAAAGCAGTGCACAAATGCAAACACAGCTACAACTGGCTGTATCTTGTGTACAAAGATGGGCAGTAACATGGACAGAAGGATATTCAAAAATTCATTCAACATTCTTCATTTCACTTTCTCTTGAACACTGGGTTCACAGACATTTATGACACTCCCAAAACAGTGCACAAAAATACTCACAGAAGAAGCTTTGGTTTCAAAAATGTCCAAAGAAAGGAGAATCCTAACACACAGCAACATGCTTTGGGCCTTTCTGAGGCATAAGTGTGGGACACAATTACAGAAAGTGAAAAGTACAAAGAAAGTAATTAAGATGTTGTGAATTTTTTTTTGTGAATATAAACAAATTCTCTAGTGTCACCTTAATAATTTGTTATTGTATAAAGTTCATAGGAACTTTTTCTCAGAAGGCATTCCTGACTTGATATAGGAAGATACTTGTGATTTGGGGCATTAGTCAGTGAAGAAAAAGAAACAATTCACTGCTGTTTTCTATTCCTATAGCAGTTCACTGCCATTTCCTATTCTTAGAGTACCATAGTATTGCAAAACCATTATTGACAAAAGCTGCTAAAAGTCAGTATTCGTATGAATGCATCTTTCCCTCTTTCACACAGAAATTGTCAGCTACCTATGTGGTTGCTCCTGTCTCTAGGGTTCTCTAGCCAGAGCCAAGGTAAGCAGGAAAGGAAAGGTCTGCAGTCACACAAACCTGCTCCCACATGGTTCCCATAGAACTTTTCCAGTGATGCAACTTGTTGTACTGTACATTCCAGATGTGACCAAAAGCAAAAACCCTGGAGACTTTGATCCTGCAAGCAACCTGAAGGTTATTGGAGATCAAGCTGACCACAAGAAACTGCCCCAGGAACATCTCTCTTCTTGTGGGATGATACGAATAGTAGTAAAGGATAGTTGGCACAAGCTGTGAAAATGCCATAAACTGTGGATAGAATTTCACTCTGTCTTTACAGACAATGACAAAAAGTCTAAGGCAATGAAGAATCAGGGTAGTACCTTTGGTATTGGCCATTTAGACTTCTGGCCATGTGATTCTCAGTATGTCACATTTCTTTTTTTTTCAGTCTGATGATGTTCATTTTCACCAATGACCTAAAATGCTGTTTCGTAAATTTTTGAAGATAACATTTTTGTCTATACTTTTTATTTTTAAAGTTTTCACAGAAAGAGATGTGTTTTTGCAAAACTTATTGATTTTCCCTTTCCCTTTCTCTCTGTATGTGAAAGTATTTTCAGATATTTTCCTTTTAGTAAGTTTTCTATTAACCTATGAAGTCACACTAGAATGCTTTATAGACAAGTCTTGCTTGGTTAATTATATTGCAGCAAACTGTCTTATGTTAATGAAAAATAAATATTAAGCCACCTTAGTCCCAAGATATGTAACTATATTATTAATGACTCTTTTTTGTACCTGACCTTATAAAAGATAGTTGATTTTGTTGTTCCAAATAAGTATAAATAATTCAAGAAAGTGTTTTTCTAAACAGGTTATTACCTATGAAGATGTAGCTTTTAAGACAACTTTTATCATAAAATATGTATAACTGCCACATATATTATTAACAGATACCCAAAATTGTTAACACAGTACCTTATTACCAGAAAAATAAATGAGAATTCTGATATGAAATTCTGTATAAAAAAAAGATGTGTGAAAGCAGACTGCTTTTTTCTTAAATGTATCTGCTTTCCCTTCATGGGAATTTAAACAAACATCAGTGTAAGGGCTTCATGATGTTTTGTCTCATTGTTATAAGTTTGGAGATAGCAGGAGAAGATAATAGCTTGTCTCACAGAAAGGGAGAAATTATGTCTTACTGGAAGGGAAAATAAGCATATTTGCCATCAAGAGGAAAATCTGCTATTTCATTCCTTTAATGCAGTTCATATTATGACGGTCACAATGTCAGGATTAATTAGACCAGAGAGTGGTGTAAATGCCAAAAGAAAAAGTTTCCGTACATCTGTTCTAATTTATTTCATAGATGTTCCTTCAGTGACTAAGCAAGAATGTGGCTTGGGCCATCTGTGACCCAGTTAGAGAAAGCAAGGCAGCTTGTTGCCTTGCAGGTGCCAGGACAGGACATGTAACAAGAAGGTCAAAGGATGTCCTGAAGAGTGCTGGGCTATTCCTGCTCGTTTTACACAAGCCTCTTACTAGAGAGTGGCAGCAGAGACACTCAGGTGACCTCAGTGACCTAGAAAGGGAAACTAAAAGTTGGACCTTCTCAGGCAATCCCTTCAGGGATAATCTTCAGCTTGTTAGCAAAGGAACAGGCATATTGATAAGTATCCATTTATCGATGTAGAAAGAGTGCCAAGAAGAAAATCAGTTAGGAACCCTATGAAAAAATGTCATCTTACATCAACTTTAGACAGAACTTAAGACACCCAACAGGTAAGAAGGAAAGTTTTATATCAACCTATATTTTCAACATACATTTTAAAAAAATGAGATGGGGTGCTTTACAGTATGATACAATGGCCAATGCACAAAAGCTGTGTGTGTTTGATTGGCTGTCTATGAAGTGGAAAGAACAGAGCAGACAAGATAAGCTAGCAGAAATTCCAAGTGTTTTTCAGATGTTGGGTCACACAGAACTTGCAGAATAACAGTTAGGAAAATAGTAGAATTGTAGTAAATACATTTCTCACATGGAGCTGCCTTGCAGGTGCCAAAATTCAGTTAAATTAGGCCAGTAAAAATCTGTGGGTTTATCTGGTAATGATTAACAAAAATACTGACAATCAACACAAAAGAGGATTGCAAAGCAATAAGTTTTAAAAAGTAAATAACAGGATAAACTATTAGGGAGTTGAGAAACTTCTATGTAAATAGTCAACTGGAGATGAGTTTGCAATAAGCAATAATGGCCATCAGAAAGTCAGTGCAATTTTCTGTTGAATAAACTAAGGGATCACGTCCTGGGGTTTTAGCTTTTCTCCACAAGCTGGGAAAGAATTTAGAGAGGTGTAATTAACAATCATGCTTCTACAGGGATTAACTGAGGAGAAAAAAATAGTACAAGGATGGAAAAGAATGAGCTAACAGTTCTGTAATGCCAATAAGAGAAAGCAAGGTACTCAGCTTTGTGGGGGGAATAAAAAAAAAAAAAAAAAAAAAAATGAAAAAAAAGAGAGGGAGAGGTTTTAATAAGGTATCCACATGAATGGGCATAACTATGAAGGAACATGATCAAAAAACTAAAGGATATGAATATAAGAATAAGGGTAGGGAAGAGAAGAAACTATATGAACCACAGGAAATTTAAGGATAAGCGTTATAAGAAAGTGTCCCACAAGTAGAGCCTATGAAAGTGAAGAACAGACGCTTCAGGAACTGCTGAACCACGTGTCTACAGGTAGCTCCAAAGGAAGCATTAAAAATACAGTCTGGCGGAGCTAACAAACTTTCATTACAGGTGGCTAAGCTAAATAATACACATCTAGAGGTCATTTCCACCACTACTTTTCTAGAGAACTTAAGTGAATTAACAAAATATTTGAACATTCTTTCAAAAATGTATTGAAAAAATCAACTTAAAATTATTGCGGGATGGATTTGCTTAACTATTACTAATTTGTTTTCCTAATACAAGTGAGTAAAAGGACCACGAAAAGATCCTACTGAAGGAAAAAATTTGAAATAAACTCCTGGATTTTTTTACAGGTTATGGAAGTACCAATTAATCTTGACTTTTTTTCATGAAGGTCCCCAATTCGAACCCCCTGAGTTCTGAATTACTATGCCACTGTTTTCTTCCTAATGTCTGCAATGCATTGATAGTTATAATGAAGCGAGATTGATAGAAAGCTGAAATTTCGTAGCAACTCAGCAATTAAATTGCACAACTAGTCTTTGTTCTACTGTTCCCTGGTGGATACAATCCTGATCATTAATCTGCATGTTGATTATAGCCTCTCTGTGATATTGATCTGTGTTTCACAGTTCTGTGATTGCAGGAACATGTAGTTGCCACAGGCAGCTACAGTACAACATACACTTCGAATTAATGCTGAAATATTTAAAACCAGGAAAAAAAAAAAAGTGGTCTTTACACTGATTTGAGCTTATGTACTTTTGCCATGGCAATGCTTTTTTTTTTTCCCCTCTGGTTGCTATTAAAACAAATTAAAAATTAAACAAACTTAGGCAAAATAAAAACCAAAACAAATCTTTAGAAGTTACTTGACTTGGGGTATTTCACAAACAGTTTTCTTTAATTGTTGAACCAATTTTAGGTCTTTACCACAGTTTCTTCCTCTTGTTGAGATACATTTTTATGGACAAGTATAAGGAAGTTTATTGTTTGTCATTTATTTTTGAAGACATACTAAAAGCATGTCTTTTCCTCTTTCATCCCTGTTCCATATTCTGAATTTTTATTTGGATTTGTTCTAATGTGACAACTGTTTATTTTTTGCACAGTCGGGTGGAATAGTCATGTGTGGATTCACTCATGGTTGTACTGGACAATTACCCTCTCAGCTGTCTTCTTTGTGAATCTATGCCATCATATATAAGACCAGAGGTGAAAGCTCCCAGCTGGAAGAGGCACTCATGTCCCACCTGGAAGAAAATTCAAAAAGTGTTGTAGGGGGACAGTCTGAAGGAGAGACATTCTATATATAACTATAGAAAGAAACAAAGAAGGTGTTATAGAAGATATGCAGGAAAGGGGAAGATGAATCTTAACACCAAGGCTGCCTGGAAAAAGCATGTAACTAACAGCATGTAGCAGCAGAAGAAGCAGGGCTGATATCGTCAGTGTTCACCTAACGAGTTAAGTTAAGCCTTGCCCCTTTGAGACATGGCCCACTATGTCAGCAACTTTCCTCTACTGAAGCAGAGAAAACACTCCTCAACTATTTTTCTTCTAGATTTCTCTTGTGATGAAAAGAGAATCACTGCAAAAAAGAAAGAAAAGATGTTGAAAGGAAAACAAATGGAAGAAAAGTGATGAGGGATTAAAAAGGGACCGATGGGGGAAAAAAAAGAAGTGTGAAATGAACAGAAGCAGCAAAGCACAAAAAACAAAGAAGGCAACATAACATTAACCAGAAGATGGAAAGGTTTTCTGAAATATCCATCTTTAAGAATGAAGAGCAAAACAGATTCAGTACAAAATCTGTGGCTATGAGTAGGCTAACTATAATAACACACTATCCCAGTCCTGAAATATGAATGCATTTACATCCCGGGGATTTCTCTGTCATTTTGAGCATTTTTTTCCTGCATTGTATCAGGAAGAACCTAAGAAATCTTTTCAATTATTTTTGCAAACTGCTAATATACTGCTACAGTAAATAATCACTAAGTTACAATGCAGATGTGAAAAATTTAGGTTTGGGTTCTTGCTTTTACTAGTCTTGTGCAGAGATTTGTACAAGGCTGTCATATATTTATAAGTGTCCTATGAGTATAGTTTGCACACTCTGAGATCCTTATGTTAGGCTTTTTCAGGGTGACTATTTGCAAAGATTATTTAATATCTTCTTTTGATGTGATTCCATGTTATATGGATTTAAATTATTTAAAATATGCACTGGGTCAATAACTATGTGAAAGCTCTGCCTCACTTGCGATGAAGCTAATAGCTGAGGTGGTTTAAGACTCTCTTAATCACTGCTTAACTCAACACTTCACCAGGGATTACCGATCAGGCTTGATTAAAGTGAACCCATACCTTGGCCTCTGGAGTTTGTAACTTGACATCTTAATACCAGCAACCTTTGGCAGAGAGACAGAGCAAGTAACTGCAGGCAGCAGTTTCTTAAACTGCCAGAGCTGGATCCATCAGAAATTTTCTGCTTGAGAGTTAATTCTCAATCCACTGGTAACAGTACTCACCTGAGAAGGGACAATCCCAAGTCACATCACTTCCAGAGTTAATCAGAACAGATATATGCCCTTGCTTTTCCCAGAGAAGTGTCCTGTGTATGACAATATCCAGTTCTGCTTTTTAACCAGTACTTCCTGTGGATCACTGAAAATTTTCCCAAAAAAAGCAGTTTGACAAAACAGATCAAAGTCCATGGTGTGTTTACACTTTAGGGGAGAAGTGTGGCTTGCTTTCTGCTTTCTGCCCAGTCCCTGAAGCACACAGACACCTTGAGCACAAAAACAGACAGCTCTAAATGAGCTGAAGATTTTCTCTGACAATATTTTTGTTAACAAACCTCTGGCTGTACTTGCTTTTCATTCACTGACTGCTTGATTCATTGCCAGCAGTTCCCTGCCAGTGGAAACATCCACCCTAGTGAATGGCCAACAGCACTATGCCTTTAAACTCTGGCCAGATTTCACAGGGCTTAGCTGACAGGATCTACCTAGAAAACATGCAGGGTCGGTGCATCTCCTGGGTACAGCAAGGGCTATGGCTGGGACCACCACAGTACCCAGACCCTGCTGGGTCTCTCTGGTAGCAGAAACTGCCAGAGCTTCCACCCCCTGGTAGTAAGCTTCCTAAATATGCACCCAGTTTTGACTCTTTCAAACTAATTGCATTTTTCTCTATTTCTAGGTATGGTCATTTCCATGCCTGAGTTTTCTGCTGCTATTCTGCATTTTGTTTAGCCAGTTCTTGCCTTTTGTTAATGTTTCTGTGTTTTATTTCACATCTTCATAACATTTTCCTCAGAGGTCATTTTTTACTAATGTTCTATATTCAGACATTCTCATTTGTTGGCCTAATATTTGTTTTATGAGTCTCCACTTGTTTTTTTTTATTTTATTGTTATTAGGTCCATTCTTTCAGTGTTATTACCATTTCCATCAGCCTGACCTTATTCTTTGGACTACTGCTCTCAGCCTCTAGAGCAACACTTCCTCCTGGCTTTGATACTAAACTACCACTTTCAAGTGAGGCTCATTCAAATGGTAATTGCAATTCAGATTTCCTGAGCTTGATATTGCAAGCCCCAGAGTAGTTCTTGGGAAAAGAAAGGCCACCTGAACTTGATTAAAGCCAAAGGAGTTGGACAAGCATCCTGCAAGTTGTCTGTTCCTGCACAGATCACCCCTGCTTCTTCAGCTTGGCAGAAGTGCCCTATCATCTTACTGCTGCTTCCAGTGACAATCTGTAGGGTAAGGCACCAAGCAATGTCATAATGGTTGGCAGAGTCCAGCATGAGTCCAGAGGTTTCCAGAGTCCAGTCTTGTTTGTATGCAAGCAGATGCAATATTTTACCTTGGTTGTTTCCTTGCTTTTGACAGATGTAACTTCCACTTCTCTAAGTTTAATATTAACCATGCTCTGTGCTTTGCATTTGCTCATACAGCCTCTCTGTGATGATGCACTTTATCCTTTCTTTTGTTTATTATTTTAAATCCCTTTCAAAAAGCCCAGCCAGCCTTACACCCGGAAGGTTGATTCACCATCTGTTCGAAGCGGAAAACATCATGGTAAATAAAATTTGGGTAAGGAGGCTCAGAGTAAACAGGCCAAATCTTTCTAAAATGTTGGAGGTGACAAAGCATCTTAATCATCCAGTTTTCTATGTATTGAGTACAGCCATTTGCTTCAAAAGTTTTGCCAGTCCTTAATTTTGAACCCTTTCTTTCCTTTCAGCTATAGCAGAGGTGAGATATGACTGGGAGACTTAAGGAGGGAGGAGGGAGAGTTAACAGGTTGAAGGCATGGACTTTACATAAAAGCTAGTGTTACGTATTTTTCCACATCAGAAGACAAAGAATGGGCACTAAAATGACCTAAATATCTTTCTTACAAATAGGTGCCTTAGGGCTAGTGGATTTTAATCTCAGATGTGCACTGCACGTGGTTGTCTCTCTCAGAAAATCTGATGTTCTTAATGCTTGCACATGTGAAGGGCTCATATTCAATGCATTTTTCTGGAGTACAGAAGTGCCTGGAGTTTTCAAATTAGACCTTAAATTGCAAAATAAAGAAACCAAATCTTGATTTACCCAGAATTGTCTTTCACTTGTTTACATTTAAGGGGTGTTTCAGCCTCATAATTTGGAGGACTAAATTCATCACTTAATTATTGCATGTGACCAGGTATTTATCTTCCAGTTTCTAACATAGTGAAAATTATGCTATTTACTTGAGAATTTAAAAAAAGAAATCAATATGTTCCCATGATAAACATACTATCTATCCTTCCTCACACTCGGGAAGCCAGTCAGGAGAAGTTAATTGCCTAGACCCAGCAGTGCAGAGAACAACATTAATAAATGGGGTGTACTGGCTTGTATAAAGGACAGATGTGAGTTTTCTGCTCCACTGTACGATGAATTAATTCTCTCTCTTTTCCACTGTTTCTCAATTTATATATCACAGTGACCACTGAAGAGCTGCCTTTACAGTCACTTTGGCAAAGTGTTCCCAGAGCCAAACCCTGGGCACATCTTGTGCTGCACGGCCACTTCCTTATTCTTCAGTACTCATCAGTTGAGTCAGATCAGTCTGGAAAAATGCCCAAATCTGAGGCAAAAGCGAAGTCTAATCTGAAGATGGGAATATCTGAGCAGCAAGGATGGGAGAGATTTGCAAGATGACCCATGCCCCCTTTCACCTGCTGTAATCCACAGACACTTTCTCTCTCTCCCTGTCTCTCCCCTCTGTGTCAGTACTTGCCCCTGGAGACTGCAATTTCTGAGGTCTATTGCAGCTCTTAACAAAAAAAATAAACTTGCTGCAGAAGAAAAGGTAGGATCCAGAAAGCAGTCAAAATGGGATTTGGCAAGTCAGATGGTGCTTCAGGCAAGAGCAACTTCTGGCAAAAAGATTGCATAACCATCAGCTGTGCAAACATGGAGCTGTTCAGGGCACCTGGCTTTCCATTTGGCTAAGAATGGGCAAGACAGCACTAATAGTTATCTGGCTCCATGGTTTCTGCCCACCAGAGCTTGTGCTGTCCTTTATGTGGATGAAAGATTTCAGCAATTGGGCTAGCCCAAGGGGAAGCAGGGATCTGGCATGCCTAAAAGAATTGCAGTGCTATTGTGTTTGGGAGAAAGAGAGTCAGCAGTGGCATGGGCTGAGACAGCCCTAGCTTCCTAAACCTGTTCAGATAGCTCTCACCCTCGGAGGCACAGCGCAGGCCAAGAAAGATGCAGGCTATTGGGGACAGGAAAGCTGTTAACTCACAACATATTGGTTACTTTGTGGGAATTTCCTGCATGGATACTGTTAGCCAAAGAGAGCAAACACCATCACATTCACAGAAGGGTTTATGAGCTGCTATCCGAGGAGTTGTTGTGCAGTAGCTATGTACTGTGCAGTACTTTTATCATTATTAAATCTTTTATCATGTAAGGGTTCAAACTTTTTAGATATTTTCTATCATTTTAAAAGGCAGAACTATGAAATATTACCCTTCCCAGCCTTCACTGAAAAATAGTCAGACAGTATTTAGAAATATGTTGGTTCAGCAAAATGTACTTTTGTGAGAAAAATATTTTTGTCTAAAATTATAGAGACTTCTCAGTCTGATATGCAGAGGATTTGTGCAGGCTTGGGAGTTGTCTAAGCACAAATAGAGCAATGTATTTATAGATATAGATGTAGATTTACACATTCCACAGTATTTTTAAGAAGTCACTTTTCTGAACATCTCCCTTTAAAGTTGCCACTCACCAGGGACAAGATGTACCATTCATCAAATAATATCACATTGATTTATTCATTCTACTGTTCTAATCTACTGTTCCTCACATACTTCCCATTGTAAGTCTGTGTGATCCTGCTGTGTATCTGCAGGCTAGATAAGGTGTACAGAGTATGGTTTGAGGCACTCACACTACAGTGCTCTTCCAAGATCATTCAGGATCTTATCTGAAGTTCAGCAAAATCAGTGGGACTCTTGACAATGAATTTAGTGAGGTCTGGATCAGGTAGTATGTGCAAAGACTCTTTAAAAAGCATGTTTGCAAAGAAATTTGCTGAAGCCATCCCTGGTACTGTTTCAAGACTAGGCAGTGAAAATACAAAGTTATGTTTGATTACACATATTTTCCAAAATTTTTTTTAAAAAGACAAATCACAGGCCAGTAACAAACAAGGTGTCTATATTTCATTTTAACATGAAAAATTTTAATAGAGAATGCTACCTTATCTGAAGGTATGCTGATTCCATGGAATAGAATTCTGTAGCAAGTATAGTATTTTCATTAAATGTTAGTCTGTGCCAAAGACATATGAAAAGCTTTTAAAAATTGCATTGGACTTTCCCATCAGGTCTGTCTTGTCTAATATAACATGTATTATTTCATTAAAATTAAACACATAGCCCTCCTCTCACTGCCTTGTCTCTCCCTCCTTGCTACTACTACCACTCTAGCACCACTCATGTTAAGATTTTCTGATGTAAGAGAGCTTAAACTCACACCTCCTGAGGGTATCAAATTAAAGAGCTGCGGTCATAATTCCTCATTCTACAGGGAAAATATGATCATATCTCAAAGAGCATCCTTCTTATCCTCTCATTAACACATGAAGAAATACATACTCACACTAATAGAATTACAAACACTGGCTAATCTGTATTGCTTTCTTTCCTTTTCAGATATCCTTGGGGATATGTCTTGTTCTACATCCTTTTGTACCAAGCATTTTTTCTCCATTTACAATGAGACTGAGTCCATCTTTTGCATAAACATTTATTTATACTGTTTGTTCTCTTTGGAAGTTATATTAATTTTGAACTTTATAGCTGATTAGCCCTTATACACTCTAGAGTACTTGCTTGACATACATACATGCCCACACTTAGAGATACTTTAGCTTTGTTATATATTATTATATATTTATAAATATAGACATTCTAGTAATTCCCAAAGTCTCCAGTGAGGACTGACAAATTGTTGTGGTTTGCACTGTACATACACAAAAAAGACAAGAGAGCTATCCCCCACCCCTAGGCAATATGTGCACTATAACTGTGTAAATACATCAGTGGGCCCTTTCATATTCAATGGTACAATTACATCCCATATTCTCAGAAAGCAAACAATTCTACTGCACATAAGCTACAGTATTGCATTTCAAAATTAAAAAAAAATAAAAACCACTAAAAAACACCTCTTGCCAAAACCTGATGGATATTGTATCTAGTATGTCACTTTTCCAAAATAAGTGAATGGAGTCTTTATAAAATGATTTTGCCTAAATCTAATGTTATAGGTGTCCTGGTTTGGGTTGAAACAGAATTAATTCTGTTCAGTAATTTTACTTTTTAGCTAAAGCTCCTCTAAGAAACTGCACTTTCTGAAACTAGCAGCATGTTTTTACAGACACTGCCAGCTTCTAGCAGTGATAAGGCCTAATGTTTAGATTTACTGCCAGGGATTGGTATGCAGAGCAAGGTCACTGCTAAATCTTGTGTCGCCTGTTGGGGGGTGCAGGGTAAAGGCTGCACCTTCAGGGAGGAGCAGACAGGGCAGATGACCCTAAACTGACCAACTAAAGTATTCCATCCCATATACGTCATATTCGATATATAAGCTGGGGGTCAGTCCCCCCTTGCTAGATGATTTTTCCTTGGATCTTTCTTTGTCAAATCCTTCTTTGATCTTTCCTTGTTGGATTTCTCTTGGGGGATTCTGATTCCTGATTTCCCTTGTGAGATTTCCCTTTCCTGACTCACGGATTGCTGGATTGTTTTCCTGTGCTTCGGTGATCCCTAAGTTCCTGCATCCAGTACCAGGATCCAGCCCCTGAGCCGGACTCATCTGCTGCTGAGGCCTACTGCCACAGTATCAGTGGTGACGTAGTTACCATCCAGGGGTGTTTGGGTTCGGTATTGGGTTCTGTACATATTTGTATATATTTCATTTAACATTATTGTTATTATTAAAGTAGTTCTAGTTTTATTTTCCAACCCACAAGTCTCTCTGTCTCTCCCTTATCCCCTTTCCCTTCCTGTGGGGGAGGGCGAGGGGGGTAAGGGGGAAGCATCTGTCATTGGGTTGGTGGTCAGCCCAACCTTGACCCTCGACAATAGGAAAGACCTTATCTTCTTTCTGTGCCATCCTGCTCAAAAACAAAGAAAAAGCTCATCCCATATATCTCATTTTGATGATACAGTTTATCATTATAGTTGTAACTTTGTTTTACTTCTGAACAATCCATTTCAAGTGTTAGTGTAATTATCAGCCTTTCTGTGTATTTTTTCCTTGCCAAAAATTACACAGCCATTTTAGGCAGCCTTTACTGTGGATGAGCTTATGCTGAGAGATAATTTAGATCCGCAGCTTCTTCCCAGGCCCTGCTCTCCTGATCTCATACAAAAATGTATCTAGGTGCCTAAGGTCTTTCTTCAGCTCTCTTTTGAAGTGAAGTGACTAGGGAACGGGAGCCAGGTTGGGATACACCCCACACTCCATGAGCATGACCAGCCAGCTTTGGCTTCCTCAGCCCTCAAAAACTAGCCCAGAAGGCCTTGCACCCTTACAACCCAGTCCTGCATACCCCTGCCATGCCATAGGGCACATAGTATACACTAATGGCATCATGATAGAAAAGAAGTGAGAACAGCTTGCTGGGCTGTAACACAGCACTCATATTTTTCCAAACATTTTCACTGAAGTGAAGAAAATACACAAAAAACCCCAAGAAATTTTATCCTAGGGCCACGCTACCCAAAGTCCAAAGAAGACAGAAACCTAGTCCAGAGAACGAGAATGAATATAAATATACTTTATAATTTGACCAGGGAGCTAGGCACCATTCCCTGGAGTAGATGCCCTTTCAGCAGTGTGGACATAATCTAGAGGCAGAAGATGTCTGTATGGCGCCATCCAAAATATGAAGATTTTTTGGAAACCAGGCTGGGCTGTTAACTGAATTATCTTCCACATAGGCATTTTAAAACAGCCACAGAGGCTGTCTGCTGTGAAAAAAGGTGGGGATTTTCTGCAAGGCTCTTAGATACCAGCAGCTTCAGAAATTGAGTCATTGCCCTCAGAGGTAATGTGGAGAAAAAAAAAAAGCCAGTCACGGAAATGTCACTTTGGTCCTTGACATCTTCTATTTCCTCCTGAATCCTTTGCTGAGAAAGCTCTGAAGGGCCTCAGGACCCTGCCTCATCTATGCTCTCTTCCAGGGAAGTATCAGTCATGGAGAATGCTCCTGGTGGTGAGCAAGGTCACCTTCTGGCCCAGAGAGAGTGAAGGAGCAAATCCAGAGTGAATTCCAGAGGGACACCTGTAACAGATGCTACAGCTCAAGAAGACACCTTTGAGATTTGGAGTCACAGGCAGAGTCATACCAGATTATGAAGAACTGGGATGTTATCTCAGAGTCCCTGTGCTCTGCTGCCAGAAGCACAGGGTTTTCCTGACTCCTAACCATGGGGCATGTGTTAGAAGATATAATAGTGTGGGTAAATGAACATGGAAATACATAAATGTGCTGAGGTTTATGCAGTTCTTCATATGGTTGCTGTCTCATTTGTATCACATAATTTGGACTGATTTTTCATTACTATGAAAACTAGAAACAGATAGTTTTACAAGAGATTGTCATCAATAATTTCTAACAGCAGTTTTTTGGTTTGCCTCTACTGCTCAGTGGCTGTGCATGGTCTGAGATCAGCAGCAAGCCACTCAGAACAGCTAGATTCCATCCTGGTAGGAAGTGAATGAGCATCAGGATGATCTGAAGTGCCTAACCACAGCTAAACAAACATCTGACAGACGAAGACAAAGAAAGGACAGGGTAAGATGCAGAGTCTTAGAGGCATTATTTTATTTGAAAGAAACAGCCCAGCTATTAGTTGGAAAAAACAGAGACAGAAGCTGAGTGTCTCACCTTGATGCAGTGTCCTATCCTATGCTCGATGCAATTTTCAGTGCATTCATAGTTTAAATGAGTAAATATATTCCATTAAGATTAGTAGCTCAAAGATGTGCCAAATGTTACTGAAGAAAGGAAGGTTGCCATGGTAAGAGCACACACTATTTCTCTGCAATAAACAAATAAAATCCAGGTAGTTTTTGTGTGTATATTACTGCTTCTGGAAGATTCAGGAACAAAGAAAATCTTATTCCTAGCTATATGAAAACAAAGATAAACATGACTTATGTTACTGCTTGAAATAACCAGTAGCTAAAACAAAAAATCTTTAATATTATGTAAGTCTCATTTCAAGTGCTTAACTGACAGGAAATGGGAAAATGAGGCTTAGGGTTTAATTTGAAAACTGTGAATAATTAAAAAGTTTGAGTAATTAAATTAATGTCAGTTAGGAAAATCAACAGTATTGCAGAAGCTTGAGCATAAATGTGAGTTTCCTACCCTCTCTGATTTTTACATATTGGTTTGATACCACCCAATTTCAAAAGAGTTTGTATATACTATCTGACACTCAGACATAAAAAGCATGACATCTATAATCTTCATATCAAGTACTGACCATATAAAATCTATTTATGATGCACCAAGGCAAGATTCAACAATATCCTATACACTTTAGATATTATGATTGATATTCATCTCCCCTCACCTACCTGTATGCATCTGTTCTGCACTCTTATAATCTAGATCTCTTGCATGAGCAACATAAGCAATATATGAACACTTGACATAATTTACGTATCCACATTACAATGAGATGAACAAAACTGTATTTCTCTCCATTAACTAAGAAAAGACAAGATGACAAATTCAAATCTATTTTTCTTGTTGCCCCTGTTTGCATAGTATTAAACTTTAAGTGCCCTAAGTAACTTCATAATGTATAGTCAAGACAAAAAGTCAAATTTAAGGTCTCAAAGTTTGATATTAAAGTTCCTGTTCAGATAATATTAAAATCGGTTTCGAAGGGTTTGTCATTACCACTTTTAGGGCTTTTTTTAATATGATTACTTACCATGTATGGATTTACATCCTTGTATTTAAAAAAACCTTTAATTTGTGTTCCTCTTGTTTTAGTAAGTATGAATAAGATCAGTGAAAGACTGGATTGGTATTCTAATATAGTGGCTAACGCTTTTGTCCCTTTTACAGATATACTTTTTCAAAATAGCTGTATATACAAACAGCCTGCAATGAGAACCTTGAAATTACACTTGTGCACCATAAGAAAAAAATCAGGATCATACCTTTGAAAAGAATTTTCCATCACTCCCTCCAACCTTATTGCGCTTTGATTTACATCAGAGAACCATACGAAAAATCTCAAACTGGATTCCTTCTGAAGGAAACTGAGCCAGAAGATGAATTTCAGCAGCTAGCAGGCATTTATTCCATGGGAGCAGACCTGATCTATTGTGAAACAAAATTCCTGGTGTTACATCCAGCTAGGAAATTCTGCTCTGGCAGGGGGGGTTGGACTAGAAGATCTTTCTTCCAGTTCCTAACATTCTGTGATTCTATGATCCTCTGTGTAGAGCTGCTGCTCCTAACACACCACTTGCTAATTCAGTCTTAGTCAGTGGTTCACTGTGTCACATTTTAACACTGTACACTTCATGTGATGTAATTCTGAACTGTATCATTCTTCTCCTTTGCATACATGCATGAGTTAAACAACACTTCGGCAATTTCCAAAGAGATGGTACTGCAGTTTTACTTTACCATAGGTAATTTTCTGCAATGTAGAAGGGACAGCAATCCTTTTGTGAGACAAGATGCCAGAATTCAACCTACACTTTCTTTTGATTCAAGAGATTTTACCATTTGTATGACAAAGTAACTAATTTCATTAGGCAAATGGGATGATAAATAATATTAGTGCATTCATACTTTTATCTTTACTTCTGAAACATTCTTCAAGCCTTCCGTCCATTATCCTATCAATAGTGGGATATACTGCCTCTGCTGCTGCCTACACTTGTGCTCTCTCCTTTAGGACTCAGATCGCTCAAAATATGGCACACTGCAGAACAAATTTTGCCACTCATTAAAATATTTGATCCCTAAAATTTAATTTTGCCAGCTTACACCCTTCTTTCTTCCATGGTATGTATTGTTGATGCAGATGGTAAAAATATTTAGAGCTATATTTTGACAGGATGTAGGTATATTTATCCTCCAAGTGCCTTCCTTTGTCACTTCAGGATGTGATTTATCTCACTTGCTTTTCTCCGCACCATGTGATGGAGAATGTGAAATTTGATTCTTGAGTTTCTGCACAGTAGTAGCTTGTTGCAGACAAGCTTGACAAAGGCTGTGTTATTATTTCTAGTGTAATTAGACTATTAAAATGATTCATGTGCAGTATTTCAGTTGCTCATTATTTTGCTTCATTCTTTTCTTCAGTTGATTAAATCTCTAGTAATCAAAAATGTTGCATTTTAGATTTACACTTATTTTAACTACACTTCATTGCTAGGACTGATCATTTCATAAAAATCGATTGAGCAAGCTGCTCTAAATTCACCAAATTTAAAATTCACCATATGTTAATGCATAAAAATGCACTTAGATGATAGTAACTTTGTATAACTCTGCTCCCAGACACTAAAAAGAAATTTACAATTAACCTCATGGGAAAAGAATTAGGACAATACCTACTGAGTTCTTTTGGAAATCATTACTGTTTCGCCCAACATAATGAAAGTAGAAAGCAATCCCTTTGAAAACAGTTCTCTTAGAGTCCTAGAGTCAAGAAAGAAGTGAGAATGCAGGATGCTATGGAAAGAATTGTACAGGATGTGCTCTTGGAAAGCCTGCAACATAAAGTAAAGTATGTCCATAGGCTCTGTGAAATCGACTTGTTTAGTTTTGGTAATAATAGGAAGTAAGAGTATAATTCAGAAGTGATGCAAGGCTCAAAATTTGTTTTCATAAAAGCCCTTCTCTAGGGAGGAAGAAAATAATTAAAACCTTAGTTTTTACAGAAAGTATGGATAGCTGAAGAAAAATGGGATTTTGAAGGAAAGTCATTAATCTTGGCCAAATTATTTAAGAGAAAATTAGTCTTCCTTTGCTAAATGTGCCTGCTTACAATGTAAGAAAAAAAGACTATATTAACTTTTACTTTGTCATTTTTGCTTAAAAGACAACTGTTGTGGGTGTTGCTGATTATTAAATATTGCAAAATATTATTCTTGCAGGCAGATAACCTACTTTTGATGAATTGAGTCTGTCTGGTAAGGCAAATCTCTGGGAACATTTTAATGTCTTCAGTCACAGTATTACTATTATTTGAAAAGGCAATAAGTCATCAGCCATTATGGCATCTACTGCCCTTTGGAAAGTTTGGGCTTGATCCCATGGTCTTCAGCAGATATTAATTGGCTAAGCTATAAATATCCAATGAATTCAGTTCATCTTCCAAAAAGAAAATGTGGGCAAGGGCTTTTCTGCCTTCTGATTCCATCTGCAGTAACTGGTAACTGCCCTATGCCTTTGTGAGTAGTGACAGGACTCGAGGGAATAGGCTTAAGCTGAGCCAGGGTAGGTTTAGATTAGATATTAGGAAGAATTTCTTTACTGAAAGAGTGGTGAGATATTGGAATAGGCTGCCCAGGGAGGTGGTGGAGTCACCATCCCAGGAGGTTTTTAAGAAGAAGATTGATGTGTTTCTTCAGGGGATGATTTAGGGATAAGAGTAGTGTAGGGCTATCGGTTGGACTAGATGAT
Organism: Galbula dea; assembly: GCA_013399015.1. NCBI lineage: Eukaryota > Metazoa > Chordata > Aves > Piciformes > Galbulidae > Galbula > Galbula dea. Next base: position 531,934 of record VWZX01001712.1, read on the forward strand.
CTTGAGGGTCCTTTCCAACCGTAATGATCCTATGATTCTGTGATTCTGAAGATGCTAGGCATGATCTCCCCCACAATACAACCAACTTGTGAGCTTAAACCTCACTTTCCAGCCCTTTGCCAGCAGACATGAATGGCAGCAGCAGTGCTTTTTCCCTTCCTTGACAGTTTTGAACCTTCTAGAGACATTGTTCAGGGTCATCTCCATGTTCTTTGTAAAGTAGAATGAAAACCCTCCACGTTAGAAGGCACCCAGGAAGGTCAGCCATACAACGTAATTAAAGACTTCTGCAGTCACCACAGACACACATAGATCTTGTATGCTGCTTTTTTGCTAGAGTTATGTTCTCCAAGGCCAGTGCCTCTGCCAGTGCCAGTGCCAGTGATCAAGCATCTGAATTCATTTCATTTCTCCAGTGATTTCTGTTGCCCATTTTCAAAGAATATATTACTCTTGGTTGAAGTTCTAGTTAGGGTAGTACAGATCACAGCTCTTTCATAACAATGTTTTGGAACATCAATGGTAGATAGTGGATTATTATAAAAATAAGGACAGAGCCTGTAATTACAAACACAATCAGGATGTTGTCAAATTCATTCATCACACACCTACCAACCCAACAGGAAATCTCCAGGGTAGCAACTATTCCTCTATCCATCAATTTTCACATCTTCTTTTAGCTTTCAAGTTCGAAACAGCAGTACTAGCATCAAATGATAAAGGCATCATGAGGGTGATGCATGGAGTTCCAGAAACATATACTGCGGATATGACTGATTTCAGAGATTTACATAAACTAAGTGAAGAGGTTGTATTAAATCTGGTGGAGCCATTGTCTTGATCTCCCTCACCAAAAGAATCTCACTGAGTTATGCAGTCATTTATCAGATGATATTGTAATTACAGTAGTGTCAGCAAAGGCATCTTGGCAGTCTCCACTGAATGCACAGTTTGTACATTTTTGCAGAGGTGCTGTTACTGTAGCCAGGATTGTCTGCTGGAAGCTGTACAAAGCTGGTAGGCAGAAATACATCTTTTATTCAACCTACTGATAGATTTGGAGAAAATCTCTAAGATTCCAGGCACAAAAGCCCTTCTTTAGTATTGAAACAGAGCAACCTACAGATAAGTTCTAGTTGCCTCTTAACTGTGATAATCAGTCAGACTGGGAAAATGGTTTATTGAGGAAGAGAAAGGAGTTCCAGTAGTTCAGCTGCCTTTGCATAGTGCAGCCCTTAAGCTGACAAAGCTGATTACAGAGGGGAAGTAGAAGTCAACTGCTTCAGGTCAGGCTATGAGCTGGGCTGGAGGCACCAGAGTGCTGCACTATATCAGCAAATGTCTCTTGAAAGTCTAAGGATCCTGTTAAGTGCTCTGAAGACAAGTTGTGTCCCTGCTGTATTGAAAGTGTTTCTTTTGCAGAATACTTTGCATGAACATAAAGAGGCTGGGGAGGTGTTATACTTCTGTTCCTGGGTCAGTATCAGTGACAGCTGGATAACAATGGCATCAGTGACAGCCTTGCAACATGCAAGGAAATCTACTAGCAGATATGAGAAGGAAAGAAGCATTAAGTAGTAAGTCACCTTCTCCCTGCCCATTATAGCGTGTAAAAACAAAGCAACTTTATATTCAAAAAATAACTTATAGCAAAGGCTCTCCAAACTTTTTTTCCACCTTTCAATACTCAGACCTCCCAATATCCCTTGGGGGAGGAAAGTATTATTATGCAAAGGCTAAATGACTTGCATTCTGCTAAGGATAAATGATTTGCCTAAAGACACAGAACAAATCAGTGGCTTTGATTTATAACTCTGATCTGGCCTGACTGCAAGGGAAGACTTCTGAATTCACATAGAGCCCCAGATCCCACTGGAGAAAAAGACAGTGCAGGGTCAGAATCCAGCAGTCTGAGCCTCAGTACTTGATTAGGTGCAGGCAGTCACCCTTTTTCTTGCCCAAGATACCATTTCCAGAGTAATGTCTGCAATGTCTTTGCATTATCTATTTGACAGGAAAAAAAAATATAGTAAAAACACTATATTGTGATAATGTATGTTTATATGCATTGCCACTCTTCTTAAAATTGTGTTTGAGCAATCTAGTTCTAATATTTCTTGTTTCTATAGAGCTTTTTGCTAGCTAATTTTGTAAGTGTGTCTGATCGGGCTCATTTAATTCATCATTTTCATTTGACTCATTAATCTCTGCCTCTCCTTTGAAAGATAATCTGCATTTAATGGGCATGTTATGTAATATGCAGCAAGCCAGGAATATCTTGTACACTTTCAGAGGGCAATATTGTAATGTGTCGCTAGATTTATCTATGCATCAAAATCTCATTTTTGAGATGCCCAAACTGCTTTCAATTATCAGTAGGGTGAGTTTCTGAGCACTGCTACAATTTGCTTCTGGGAGAGTCTGAGGATTAGAAATTAGAGTCATGTAAGAGTTTTTCAAGGTATAGCTGCAATCACACACAGAAAACTAAAGACGGGAATAAATTAAAATTAAATCATATGCTTTATATTTTCTTATCAATATTTATTTACCCAAAGTCCATCCCTTCTGGCAAACACTATGTTAATATTGGTCATAGGCTGATTCCAGGCCCTGGTAGAGGGTCAGTAAGCCCAAACCCTCCCATTCCCCATCTTTCTTGCAGCTTTCAGTAAGGACAGCAAGGTCTTTGCAACTCTGTTATTGGGAGGTAGGTACTATCCATTTCCAGTGGCAGTTGTCAATCTACACACCTTTTAGCTAGTGACTGAAGGTGTTTGATGTTCTTCAAACATCCTTTAAAAAGACAAACTGACAGCAGCTGGAAAAATATAAAGATGTGACAGGGCAATACATCTGGTCCATTGTTGATTTTGATTCAATCATTGTCTTTGTAATGTTTCCCAGACCGAAGAGTCAATGGAAACACTGAGAGGGTACCTGCAGACTGCTCACCTGTGTCTGGCATTCCTTTTCTTAACTTTATCGCATTATTATTACAGGAAAATTCACCTTGTCTATTCTAGGAACTTTGGGATAGCTAAGCTATGATGCCTCTTCTCTCCCTTTCCTATTGCCTCTAAAGGAGCATATTACCAGAGCTGATGTAAGAAACCAGATACTAAACAGATAAATGATCCAAATAATTCAAAATGACATTTTAAACATTCTTCTTATAGGTATTAGGACTACTTTTGTTTTCAGATATAATCATAACTTCCTCTCCTCTACTGTGTTTATGTTACTCATAGACTGTCCTAGTTACTTTCATTTAACATTTTCTTGATTATCTTATACGTATTTAATGTACATATAAATATACAGACACTTTTTATTTCCAAAATATCTTTGCCAAGGACTTCATTTTATTAAAAGTTGAGACATCTAATTAGAACAATCAAATACCATCTCACTAAACTCTGTCTTGTTTCTCATCTTGAATTCTTTCCTATTTATAAAATTCTTTCTAAGAATAAAAAAACATATCCAACTGCAGTCAAATCAACATTGGTAGACAGATTATAACTCCTTGCTTGGTGATCTTATGCATTACAGTGTGATCCCATAACAGTACTACTTCATTTTGCTACTATAACTCATTGCAGGCTTGTACTTAACTTTGCTCTGCTAAATCCTCTAGACTATTTTGCACTGGTGTTATTGAGGTTTCTCCAGTCTACTGAGTAACTGAGTTTGTGAATTATTTTTCTGACAGAATTAACTTGCATTTAAAGGTGAATCTTATTTCTTGACCATTATTCAATTCTTTAGGTAAGGCCTCACAAATTTTCCCCATCCCTACTGTTGTTAACAAGTGCCTCAGACTGTAAGTTTCATTAAGAGACTACGCTTCCCTTTCTTTCTGAGAAATCATTAATGAAGATATTAATACTTAAGCAAACCCAGGCATTCACAAGATATCTCATCCAAGTCGTACAGTTTGCCACTTCTCATTATCTTTTGTTAACCATTCTTCAGCCAACTTCAGTCCATGTGAACATGTTTGTCCCCGAGCCAAATTTCAAAGCTGCTGTCAACTGCTTTATTAAAGTACAAACAGATTATATTTTCTGCTCTGAATTCATCCAATAATTTTTCAACTCTTTCAAAAAAAATTGAGTTTATATTGCAAGATCTGTACTTGGTAAATTGACACTACTTGTTATCCTCCAGAAGTCCAGAAATGCCTTTCCCCCCCAATACTACTTCTTTAGCATCTTAATGATCAAAGTTAGACTTATTAAAAGCAATACTCTGGCTGCTAGGTGTACATAATGATTGTGTGTTGCCACTTTCAATTTTCTGAAGCCCAGTAGTAGGTAATAATTTTTTTAACATATTCCTCCGTTTCTATTCTGCCATTTGCCTGCTATGTTTCTATAACAATGGTTTGAAATGTGTGTAGGGGCTGTGAAGCCTAAGGCTGCATCTTGCTTGGTCAAAGGAATGGGTTCATCTTCTTACATAATTTCCAGTTTATTGACACCATACTGTACTTACCGTACTGTTCCACTTCCATACTTCTCTCTCAGTATCTTTTTTCACTAACTACTTATTTGTCTGGTGCTTTTTTATTGTCTCAGATTAAATTGGTGTGTTAAGCCATTTCAGTCCAATGCCTTTATTCAAGGCAATGAGCACTTTTGTTATTGTTATGTATTTATATTTCTACAAAATACCTTTTTTTTTTTATACAGCCACCTTGCTCAAAATACATTGCCAATTGCCTTCACTATGAAGAAAATCATTGCACCACTTCATGTTTGCCACTATATAGTGCTTAAATACTACTCTTTGTATGACGTAAGACACTGCAAACTGAAAAGACCCAGACAGTATAAAGGATTTTCTATATCAGACATCTCCCCTACTGTGGCATCAAACAGACAGAAGAAATTATATTACTCATGAATAAAACAAACTAAAGCCTTGCTCAGAGATGCTTCTGCTTTCTTCCCTTGGAGTACTTCAGGAGCTACAATATGTTTGGCCAAAATCATTCCTCCTTGTCTGTACTTGAGTAATGTCATCAGGGAACAGTCAAACCCTAAATGCTAATTAGGTGAAAAAAAGCTAATAACCTACATGTGGTGTGGGAAAAAAAATCTGGGTTTACATCAGGATGCAAGAAAGAAACAATTTATCAACTTTGCAGCAATTACCTGCTATTAGAAGATTGTCATCTGTCAGAACAGTGTCTATCTTCAAACATATTTTGACTAGGATATATTGCTTCCCATCTAACACAACTGACAGAGGTCTACAAAAGCTGCTTTCAAGAAGTTCAACATTCACTTCAGATTATGTCTTAATATTTCCTATGTATATTACCAGTAACTACTGAAATTCATTATATTCACTTTTATGTCTGCCTTACTGCATTAATTGTATATTTTATGATGTGATTTGTTACTTTTTTTCTCCATTCTGACTACCGGATCCCTGGTAACTAGCTCAGATGCAGACATCTATCTAGTAGACAACTGAACTTAGCAAGTCTGACACACATTGTAGGAACCAGGCTCTTTGGAAGTAGCATATTGCACTGCTTTGTCTCAACTGTTCAAATCCCTCTACATCTGCTAAAATAGGACTGGATAGTACATTACTTCCAGGACACATGGAAATCCCAGTCCTGCTGTGCTTTCAGGCCAGTGGATACAATTCTTCTGTCACCAACTCTGATGCAAATTAGAAGTTGCTAGCATAATGTGGAGAGAATGAGTGTACTTACTTATTAGGAAGACAACTGATCTTGCCCAGCTGAAGGTGAGTCAACTCTGTTTATTTGAATTCTTTGACTTGTCTGTACCTGCCTGCACCTAACTTTCTGAAGTTAGTAGAGTCAATTCTCACTATATATTTCCCTTAGTTTGATCAAATCTCATTTTTCACTCAGTTTTTCAAACATAGCACAATTAGCATTTTGTACCTTTATGTCCCATTCTGGTGAGCAGAAGCTGCAGGTTAAGCATATGTAGGAAGAAAGCAGCAGAATTGTGTCCTTTTATGCCCTAAACAAATTACTTAGACACTCAAAATGTGTAGCACCATTTTGTAACCTATTACAAAGTACAATTGCTGAACACAAGTGAAATGCTTTTAAAATTGTAATTGCAATTGCACACCTAATTTTAAACCTATGACCTTCATTTTCCTATTACATGTGCATTTTTAAGTCCTTAAACTCCATAAAAACTCCACAGAAACTCCACACAGCTATATCAATTAAATATTTGCCCATTTTAATTTAGGGTCATACTGTACACACAAAAATAGTAAAATACAAAACCATAGATCCTTTTGAAATTTTGGTGTTGAGCAAGGTCATAGAAGAATAAATCATGTAAAGACAGATGCAGAGATAGGTTTTATGAACCATGATCCTGATATTTTCTCCTTAGTTTTTTATTCATCTACTTTTCCCAGGCTGAACTATGAGTTACTGGAAAACACCCTCAGTGACAGTGAGATTTAAGGAGAACAAAAAAAATTCCTGAGTCTACTCAGTTAACTCCTACTGAATTCTGAGAACTAATATTAGTTTGAGCAAGAGCTCTCCAAGGCAGTTCATATATTTTAATACCGTACAAGCACTCTGCCTATGTGGTACAGCATAGAGCTTACACTGGTTTAAAACTAAAATGAAAAATCAGCAGTTGCATAGCACACTGGGTAAAATCCTAAACACAACTCCTAGCCCACCAGCCTAGACCATTTACAGTAAGGCACTAAGGAAGTCTTCATCTTTTACTGCTTCTCAAACTTAGTCACAAACTTCATCACATTTAATGGTAATCATCACTCAGTGTTTACCTCAATCAGAAATAGCTTGTCTTAGAGTTGTTGGTAACTACAGGAGGAATGTTTTAAAATGGATGTGTTTCATTAATCTTATGATATTGGGCAGTGAAGACTTTTTAACATAAAAACTAGAGCGCTCTCCTACCACACTGATTGCACTGGACATTATGATAACTGCCTGCCATTAAATTACACCTGTTAATGTGAAGTAACCCTCTGTACATATTTTTTTTTCAGTCTTTTAATTCAGCATTTAGCCCAAAGTGCCTTCTTTGTAAGCTTTTCTTAGAGCCACAGTCCTGATTCTTGCTTTTGTCTTGGCTTTTTGTTCATTTGCTTCAGCTTCTTTTGTTGGGGTTTTTCTCTGCTGGCCCCTTTTAGCTGCACAAATCTTCAGAAAATAATCAGGAAGGACCTCCATCCCCCTCCCCAAACTGCTTCTGCTTTCCAAGCTGATGTACTCTCCTGTGGAGGAGCTTATCTGCCCTGGGGTTACTTACCTGTTTGGGTTCACCTGCTTTTGATATCAACCACACAAAACTTTGGCATAGGCATTTTTGAAGAACAGGCATTTTGAAAGGGACAGAACTGTTCTGATCTCCCCTCGTACATATGGGAATACATGCTGATTTTGTGCTAAGACTTCTATTACAGCATCATTACTCTAACTTCCATAAAAATGTGAAGTGTGTCAATCAGCTAAGCAACTGAGTGGGATGGGAAAAAATGGGTTACATCCATGATGGTAGAGCAGAAACAACATACACTTTTGGTATCAACTATAAAATGTTAATGGATCTAAAAGTGCATCTCTGAAAATATTACCATTTATTAAAATCATATTTGTGAGCTATTTCATCTTTTTAAGGGACGGATTCACAGTTGTGCTTGTGCTTCTTCCAACCTCTTGACAGTTTTATTGTTGAAAAGTTTAAGGTACACCTCATAATTGTACTAGGAACATGCATTTATCACTGGCAACAGTTCTGTGCCACATGAAATGAATTACTGTAATAGACATGTCAGTAATAGCATCTTATTATCCTCCCCCTCTTCCTCCTCTTTCTTTTTCTTAACTTTCTGCAGTGAGCAGGTCAAAAACAATGGTAAGCATAACAGACAGAAGTGGTTCCTGAGTAAGTTCGAGAAGCAAATAGATGTTTGCTAAAACTAATGCTGTAGCTGTACAATCAGTAATTAACATCATGTTCAATACACTGCAAAATGAAAGCACTATTCCACGGCCCAAGCCCTAATGCTCTGCTTAGGCCCTAGCAGTTTAGCAGATAGTGAAGCATTTTGGTGGGTCAGGGGCAGAATGGTTAGCACCACGGAAGATCAAGGCCACTTAGAGCCTTCTGCCCTGGTTTCGTCATTGCAGCCCTTTAATGACTGCTGAGAGGCAAGGTGATATAAAGGCAAAACCACACAAAATATACCCAGGCTCTACCTGCTGTTCTTACTGCTGTTGTGGCCTGAGCCTGAGAAGAAGAGCAGCAAGACTGTGACAGAAAGAGGAGGAGCATCAAATCTCACTATGGCCCTGCTGATGCAGTTCTCATTCAGCCTTGTACCATTCGTCCAAATTCTACCAGCTTGGCTTGGACAAATTGGCAAGACAAAAAGACAGCATGGGCTGCAGTCAGTACGGGGGAGTTTCTGTAGCTTGACATCAGCCTGAAGATGCAAACACCCACTATTAGGGTGCCACCTTTTAACCATTCAGCAATTTCTGTTTAATTAGATTTTGGGCACAGTAGATGTGACTGCTACCTCAATGACTAAGTTTCAGCATAATGAGGCTTTAATTTCCCAAGCGCATCCTCATTATTTTACATCATTTCAGCCTTACCTTCATTACACTCTTCTGACAACTACCTTTGTGCTCATTTTCCCACCCTATCTATAATACAGCCTCAGCCATCAAAATGCATCGTTCTCAATACTGTTTCTCTATCATGAGGTTTATGTGCCTGGTTCTCAGAAAACGCAGGATTATCACCAGCCCACTGAATCATTTCTTTCCACTCCCAAGGCCTTGGTCCTTGCAGTATGCAGGAGTCAGAATGCCTCTGACAGCAGTGGGACTCTGCAAGGTGGATTATATGCTGAAAAAGCATCTTAAAGGAAGATAGGTAATTTTTCTAGAAATAGGAGGAAGAAGGGAGTTAGTTAGCAAAAGCTGATTTTCTGTTATTAAGATAGCAAATACCCCTAAGTCAATTTACAAACCAAATGCTCTAACTTCTCTCCCTCCTGCTCCCTCCAGCTCAGCTGCAGAGCTTTCAAAGCAAATGGGTGCCTTTAAAGTTCTGCTCTTACTGAAGACACTGAGCTGAGAGCAAATAAACAGCTCTTCATTTGGTCTTGTATGAAAACATTCAACTTGAAAGCAGCTCATCCTCTGACTGAAGTGCTGCTGATTGCAGTGGCTACACTGGGGAAAAACAACAAGCATGTTCTTTTTGATGTTTGATTAAGAGATGTGCTGCCACTGGGATTTCAGAGGGAAGTGCCATTTTTCCCTCCTCACATCCTGCCTCCTCTCCCAAGGATGCTTCCAAGGTGGCTTTGCATTTCATCTCAGCTGTTTCAATACTCCTGGAGAGGTATATGTATTAGAAAAGGGAAGGACAAGGTCCCTTTTGGGGGGCAGTACATCCCAGCCTTTCATAGATCATCCCACACACTAGCATCCCCTCTTCCTGTGAAAGCTGTCTACTGGCCACCAAGCCACCTCCTCAGGTCTCCTGAACTGCTCCAGACTTGAACTCAGGAAAAGGAGATATGAGAGGTATATCTCCAACCTCTGCTGACATATACGCATATAGGATGGTGAAATCTCTATCTCAAATATAATACAGTGAAGTGTTTAATGGAAGGATACTAGGAATACACTCTTAAGGCCCCAGCTGAAAGCATCAAAGTTGCCTGTTGTGCTTTGCAAAATCAGGACCATAAAATTTCCTTCAGCTTTTCAGCAGACTAAGATGTGCACTACAGAAGAAAACATCTTTATTTTTAAAGAAAAAAGACATTCTGGCATTGAAAGGTATGTGCTGAAAAATGCAGGGTTGGCTTTTACTCTCAGTGATGTCAATGTCAAAGCTCCAATTGACTTCTGTGGGAACATGATTGTATCCAATGGGTAAATAATTACACATATTTCACATCTCATTGTTACTGAAAACTGTTCTTCAAAAACCGAAAATAATAGCCTGAATTCAAGGACTCTTATTAAAAAGTCATTTGAACTGCATTTCAATTGAAATCACTTTTACCAATGAAAAGATCTTTTTTTGCTTACTCAAAATTTACATAATTAGAAAAGCACAAAAGATAGACTTTGCTCTCTATTCCAGTCTTAGTCCTGTTAGTCTTGGAGTGCTTAAGAGTACTTCTAAGCACAAATTTTGTATTTTCTGCAGATCCCTGCTTTCTACTAGTCCCAGCATTTAATCTGTTTTGAAAAATTCCTCATGTCAAAAAATACTTTCTCTTGCATGTTTTTCGTTGTAAAAGTTTAGTGTATCTATCCAGCATTATTAAACTGTTATCTCAACTGAAATGGGAACATAATCAAAAGGCTGGGTATTATTTATCTTAGCCATGTCTCCACGTCAGAAAATTAAGACAGTGATGAATTACACATTACTATACAAAATTTTATTATCAGAGACAAAATTCAAATTTGTTCTGCTTAAAATACAGATGATAAAGTTTCTCATTAAAAAAAAAAATCCATTTAGTCAGTCCTTAGATAGAGTGGAATAAAACTTTTATGTTGAACACATAGAGGTCCCGTATTTATAGAGTAGTTTTTAAAGGCATATCATAGAAAAAAACTTTTGTGGTAAACTATAAGAGAAATTTGTGTATTTTATTTGGCTAATGGTTTAAATTGCTGATTAGATCTATGTTCACTAATAAACATTCTAAGAATAATTCTGCTTTTATTCTCAAATTCTAGGATGCTTCAAACATTTAATGAACAATCTTGTTAAATTTGGCATTTTTAGGTATACTGAGAATCAGTTATCTCCTCTCTATATGCAAAATACATTTTTTCTATAAAATGAACAGAGAGGAGAGCAGCTGACTCTCTGTAAAGTAAACTGAGATTTTAAATTTAGCCAAAAGACATCATCATATCCTGCAGAAACAGGTTTCTACCTAAATGACTTTCCAGAAAGACTCTTTCAGCCAGATTTGATACATAATTCATAATTTGAAGCACTTGATTAATCCCACAGAAATCAGTGGCACTGCCTCTGTGCCCATATATGTTGCTGAGTCATGGTCAGTACAGCCTCATATCCTGCCTATGTCCAACTGCTTTGCTGAGTTGAAACTTTTGAGTAAGATCTGTAAATACAAATAACCAAAGAAAGCTCTGTCAAAGCAAAATGGCCCAGAATCAGAAGCTATTCATGCATGTATATATGGTACATAGAGAACTGTGACATTATGCAATGATCTATATTTCCTTTAAATGAAAATGGCATTCTGATCTTGCAAACACTTACTTGTGTGAAATCGTTGGTGAACAGCATTTAAACTGACCCAGCTCCACCTCTTATTTGTCAAAGAACTGAGTTCCAAAGAGTATAGATTTGAGAAGTGATGAAAAAAAATATGTTCTTCTAATTACAGTATTCAGAATTAATCTAAGGCTGAGACAGAATTAATACAGGGAGTCATCCATTATAATCAGCATTAATAGCTGCAGGACTTCTTTCTTCTTAAGGTGTCAAAAGATCTTACATGTAGAGTCTTTTGGGAAAATAATGCAATTTATTATCCAGCCTTTATTTTCAGTAATATGATCCATTTATGTCATTGACATGTCTGTAGTGGAATAGATCATTAGTTTTCAGGGAACTGGTTTATGTTTCTCTTCTGCAAAAATAGAGCAACTGAACACCTTTCAGTAAAACATCAGTCAGGGAGCTACAATCTCTGTTTTTGTAAGGCTATACTTCTCACCCACACCAAAGCTCATTGTCCCTCAAACATAAAAACAACATACCAAAATTACATTTACACATATAATAAAGCTGTCTTTGTACAGGGTAGTTATACAGTAATTACAATGATGTTTCCATTAGAAACTGTCAGAATATTTTTTTCACAGAGTGCTAAGTCCAAGGAAGTCCATCTTCACTGACATCTACTGTTAGCAGGAAAAAGAGAGGGTAGTAGCCACTCTTCACAGTACAGTTTTCTGCAGTTCTCCAAGCATATTACAAAGCTTCAAGATGCTGGAACCAATTGTAAAGTATTCTAACAAAAAGTAAAAGAAAAACAAAAACCATTTGTCATCCCATATATGCTACTGAAACATAGATACAAATACATGAAGCATCCTGTACTCCAGCCTAACCACGACCTCAGGGAGCTGTTCTGAAAGCAATGGGTTAGATCCTCAGCTGTAATTCATATCAGTCACGTCAACGGATCTACCTTATTGGCCAACAACAGAGAGTCTGCAGCCACACACGTGTCATCAGTTTGGCTACAGGTTATCTTGAAATTACAGAAATGAACATATTAAGTGGATTGAAATGTCTCACAGAGAACTGAGACTGAATCTTGGCTCCTGGCCTTCTCCATGGTTCCCAGGCTATCCTTATTAGGCATATCCAAGGGATGCTGTCCAGGAAACACCAGGGGACACTGGCTAAAGCCTTCTGGCTTGTGACTGCCTGCTGCAGTCTGCTCTCACAATGCTGCTCACCTCGATGTTCTCTACCGACACAGCTTTGACACCCTTAGGAAACAGTGCAGGTAAAATAAGTAAAGCACTCAGAAACACTATTTGGCAATGTTAGACTTACTTCACTAGCTACAAATCAGCCAAATACAAATGTATTTTTTTCTGAGAAAGGACACTGGGTCTGATACACAGCACTTGCTAATGTGAGTGATTCTCCTTAAACTCATCTCAATGAAACCAGCTTCATATGTCTTTCATAAAATCTGACCTCAACTGTGATAACATAGGAGTATTCTGAGGTCAAGGTACCCTCCACTGTCAACATGGGACATAAGATGGAGCTAAGTTCAACCAGCTTCTTCAAAATATACTTAATTTTAAAAATTTACTTCAGCTAGGGCATGTGCCTTCCTCCCCTTCCCTCTCACTGAAGGCTTAATTACTCCAGTTGTCATGGGCTACTTGCTCACAGTGGTTTCACTGGATTTCAGCATTGGTCTTAAGATAGGCAGAATATAACACAGTCATATAAGAAACACAGTTTCTTTTTTTTTACAGTTTTGTATGCAAAAAGGGAACTGCAGACACACTAGTGCCATACAGGTTTGCACAGGCATTTATAGCATTAATATAGTGACTACTATTACTATTATTAATCCTTCCAAACCTTTTGTTAGAAAAAGGCTCAAGAAACTCACGGCACATTTTCAACACTAACAAAAACACCATAAAGGAAAAGACTGGCTGTGTTAATATGCACTGAAAAATCAGAATATTTCTTTACCATTTGAAATCACTTATGAAGAACTTATATTTTAAAATTCTAGACCTTTACACTTTAGTCAACATCTGGGATGACCACAGCTCAGGGATTAAGATTTTTCTGTGTGTTGCAGGCTCACTTTGTTTCCTGCTACCACAAAGGAATGACACAAATCTCTGAAGATCACCCACAAACCATAACAGGCAAAGGGACCCTGCGTCCCTCCTGTCTAGCTGAGAGAAACTTGAATGGAGCCTTTCTGCACTTCAGTGGTTCCCAGCTGCCTTCTTGACCTGGATGAGTTAACAGCAGCAGCAAGCGGTACGGTCAGCAGTTCTCAGAGCGCTCCATTGAAAGCTGGACAAGGAGCTGCCATTCAGGCTGTTCAGAAGCAGGATGGTCCTTCTGCTCCTTCATGGTCATACTGACACTGTGGCTATAAACACTGCTTAGGACAGGCAGCCTGTTAAGGTGAGTACTCGTAACTGGAGTGGTGCTAAGTTGATTATATACATTAACAGTTTTCAAAGCCATATTCCTTTTCCTCAGAAAAGAAAGCTGCACATTCAACTCAAAGTCTATTTTCATTTACTTCAGTATCAGCTGTTATCACGTGAAATATAAAAACCTCATTGTGCAGGTATCTAAACAAAGGCACCCTCATCTGCAAAAACTGTCCTCACTACATTCTATCCAAACAATAAGACTTTATTGATATTTTCTGGGAAAATGATCTCCTATGAATATACATACAATTTCCTTTTTTTATTCTTTATTACTAAGGATTTAATTGCATGGTTCAGGATCTTTACTGTGAAGACACCCTTCTGCATCAATGGAGTTATGTCCTTTGGCACACTAAAGCTCAGTGAAATATCCACAACAGACCAAAAGCTACACAAAATTTATCCTCCATTTCCAACCTGGTATCGATATTCTTGCCATATTCACTGAAAAAATCATCAAAGGCTACAAATTTGGATGTACTTAAGAACATACTAAGTTTTCTCATCACAATCCATCTCCAAGTACCCCTGGTAACAGCAGAAGAGACATTTTGTTTCAGAATGTTTTCATGTTGTTCTGCTCTCATCACAATTAGTAACTGCTATCATTTTAACATCTATTAGCAGTGGATATATGAATAGTTCTACCAGCTACAAAGTATTCGGCTGAGATTTTTGTACAGGACAGTGTTATAAAATACAATATACATTTTTACAATAGGTATATTGTTATGGTGGCATAAAATCATGATTATTCATATATCTTCCTATGTGATTTAGTAAGCCATATCAATTAATAACTGCAAAAAAATGTGAGTCATAAAAAGCCTGATTAGAGACAGAGGCCTCATGAAATCTCTATAAAAGGATGCTCAGAGCCTGGGTGAAGTCCACATCCACACTGGATCCACATTTTGCAGCATCTCCTCTCATTAGAAATGACAAAAATAGATCCTGAATTTGAAAATAATGAGAAGTTTGGGGCATTTGGCTTCCTAATCACAATCCTCTAAATCTCTAAAAATGGGGTCCATCTTTACATAAGGACAAAGAAAGAAAAGGACTAGTAAAGGAGAAAGAAAATCAATAAGATAAATAGATTTTTCTAAGCAGACTGTATGAGAGTTTTCCATGAGGCATCAATTATTCTTTAACACACAGTTGTGTGGAACTTCTTATTAAAAAAAGTTTCTAAAGACATATAGTTAAATGCAGAGGGTTGAATATTATAGAAAACAGCTATAGTTTTGTTGGATTTATTCCATTGAAATTTAATCCTGCTTCAGTATGGAGCAGCAAACCACAAAATATAAAACTTGAAAGAATGGGGAATTATAATGGAAAGGTCAGCTCAACCTTAGCTATAGCAGTAATGCCAACATTACCAGAACATAACAATTATAAGTGATACATCAATAGGTATGTATTCAAAACATACATTAAGGGCTTGATATCTGTGGTAGACCAGTTGCTCAAGGCCACTAAAATATTCATTTACATCCAACACCAGCTAAATGTGCAAGAACTTCAATTCAAATGAGCAACAGTGGAAAATTCTGTGCACTGTGACGAATACACAGGCTGAAATAAACTTTCAACTTTGGAACACATTGTTAGCCTGCCCTTTATCAGTGGAAAGACCAGAAACTTCTATGTGCATGCTGGAGGTATGTAGTTTAATCTATGGTGCTGAAAAAGAAAAGTCATCAAAGACAATCTTGAATAAAATTGCAAAGGGACTGACCGTTATGCACATTTCTTTTCTCTGAAATCCTCAAAGTAATTCACATTTGAGGGCTTGGCTTTCTGCACACTCTTTGGATATCATAGTTTTGGCCTTCAATACAGGGTAGAGGTTACATTATTTAATATTTGGCTTGCTCTATTATAGCAAATTTGCATGTGATTCTGCTCAGTAGCAGTTAAAAATGCGACGCTACATACCAGCATTGAGGTTGAGTTTGGTCAACCACACAAAATAACACTTTGCACTTTTAAATGCCTTTCTTCAGAGGATGTTCAAGTGCTTTGCTAACATTAGGCAAGCCTCACAACACTCCTGTGAGGTAGGTTAAATACAAAAGAGGAGGAGGATTTCACACAACTTGGACATGATAATGTCTCTGGGCATTACACTCAGTAGCACTGCAATGTAACACAAATGGTTTGGGCTTACTATGAGGCAAAGAGTTACTCAAAAGTATGAGCGCATAGGACTCCCTCTTCTTTTGGCTATATGAGGTCAAACTAGCATGTGGTGCTACACAGCACCAAACAGCAAAGCAAATACCCACACAAGGATTTCATGTACCCCATCCACAAACAGCACCCTCTGCATAGTAAAAGACAAAAAATGACAAGCTCAATATGGCTGGGACAACTTAGTTATGGGATGTGCCTACCAGTTCTTGAGCAGCAGAGTACCATGGGAATGAGAGCCCAGAAAACAATACTGTCTCCACACAACTCTGATAGTATCTGAAGATCACAGATGGCTTCAGTTTTGTTCTTTTTACACTAATGTTTCAATTCACAAATTACTGAGGACAAACAACTGCAATTATAATGTGTGTTGGTAATTTCCACACCTTGTGAAGGAAATGACCAGATAAAATGGCTGTTCTCTACTTTGGCTGGCCACATGTTTCCAGCATACAAAGCCATGATGTTGATGAAATGTTGATGACATGCAGGGTCAGATGGTTGTGATAGGCTGGGATGTGACAAAGAAACACTGTTGTATGTCCACATTGCCCTATGAAGCTGCTGCAATTTGTCTCCCAAGACCTCTGTAGTTTTGTGGACTTTCTTCTCCACAGTGTAGACATGGAAGAGTATTTGGTCCCCAACAGTTTTATCCTCAACACTTAGCACCAATGGTGTAAGTAGTGATTGTGCAAGTAGTAGTTCCACTGTGTCACTGATCTTTCAGAGTAAAATTTGAGAAAAAACAAATAAACATATGCTTAAGCAAAGCATCACTCATCTAACAGTCTATACGAAATATAAGGAAACAGAAAGAAAAGAGTATTCTCAGTATTACCTAGTACAAATAAACACACACCCCCTCCTCTCTCTCTTTCTCCATATTTCACTTTTCTAATTTAGCATAAATGGTACATCTCATATTTGCAAAAGTATTGCCCCATAGAGAATCTGACCTGTCTAACACAATACACTGCTATAGAGGCTGGTCTACCACATGCAAGACAGCCCTCCTGGGTAACTTCATGTCTCTGCATGCAAGATAGTCTCCCTTTTTGCTAATTTCCATTTGAATTGTATGTTTATTTATAATATTTGTGCACTATTGATGCATAACTTACTACTGCACAGGTTGGGTGACCCATTGTGAGTATCACTGCCTTGTAAAATAGCCAAGAAGAGGTGGTTCACAGATTCTGTGCAATCAATGCAAAGTTCCCCTACAACACTGCCAACCACACAGAATCACAGAATATTAGGAGTTGGAAGGGACCTCGAAAGATCATCTAGTCCAACCCCCCTGCCACAGCAGGATTCCCTAGACCAGGTCTAAAACCACACTGTTCCACTGGTCAGTAGTGAATAAATGTACATTATTTTAATGAAGATGATATCTTCCTGATTTTCTCTCTCTCCATCCCCCTCCTCAAATCTTTCTCTTACTTCTTTGTCTATATATTCCTCTTATTTAAATATGGAAATACAGAGACTGCAGATACAACAACTAGAAACTCAGAAAATGAGCTGGCATCTTTGTAATCATTTAGAGACAATCTGAGTGATAGACCAGTTGGTAGCTAATGGGAAAGCTGACTTTACATCTCACACTGCCCCAGGTTGGAAGCCTTCTGCACTTCCTTTTCCTTACTTTCCTTTTGTTCACTGTAACACTGATTGTCGTTGATAGTCTTTGTGCTTTGTATAATGCTCATCTTTGATGTAACTGGAACTCACATACAAAACGTGGCTGTTACACATAAACATGCTAGAATACAGGCAGGAACGATATAAGCATGCACAAAATAGTCTTTGAAGGGCTTTTTCTTTGTTTTTCTTCAACATTTACATGCACCACTTAATATCAGTTTGGTTGTGTACATTGAGGACTGGATTTCACAAGCATTCATGATCTTTTCTTCTGAAAAGCTTCTTGACAATTTCACAAGAGCCCAGTGTAAAAAATATCCTGCAATAAAAAAAAAAAAGAAAAACACCTTCTCCCTGCAATCTGATCTTGTCTTTGTGATTTTAATATTAAACACTTCTAAAATGTCTCCTCTTCCCCCTGCAGAGCTTCATGTCAAATGGCCAGATAGAATGAAAATTAGCGTGTCAAGGATTTTCTTAGCCACTGGAATAGTTCTTCCTTATAAAGCCTTTGCCACCGCACATTGGCTTCCACTGTTTCGACGGCACGAGAGAAAGAGGCTGCAGCTCCCCCTTCGTAACTTTTGATGAAGTTCTTTAGCTGGAAATACAAGTTAACTGGTTAAATTTGCAGGAACTACAGAAAGTAAATATTTCCAGTGCACACAAACAAGTCAGGCATTTAGGACAAACCACCACGATCACTGTTGAAGTAAATGTTTTATCATGCATAAAGATTTAATAGGAAACGTAATAAGACAGCAGACTGTCAATTAGATGTGATACAATTGCTTCAAATTGCACTGGAAGATATTGACATGTCAGTGCCATATCACATCAAAATCATTACCTTCTTCTCTCCTGCATCCCAGCTGCTGCACTCCATAGACAGCTGGGTTCCTCTAAACTTTTATTTCTACCTAAGAAGCCAAACTGGGAGCACTGGAAATGCTTCTAATTCAGGTTTATAAGCAAGTATCAGAAGAAGGAAGCCTTAATGCCCTTTGGTTTTATCAAGCTTCACAACAAATGTATTTCATTTTGATTTTTAGAACCCTTTTGATGATATAATACAGGTTGGTGGTTTAGAAAAAGAAGGGATGGAAATAGTGTGAAGAAAATGGCAAAATAGCAAGTGGGCACTCATTTGAGGATTTTTGAATGCCCAAAACAGATTCTTCCCTTATGAGAAAACTTTGATCTTTTTCCAGCAGACTGAAAAGGCCTCTGCTCTTTCCTTTTGTATACTTAAATTACAGCACTATCACCTGGATTATTACAGCTGATGGCACTGCTGTGCTTTGAATTACTGTTCTTTTTAAGTAAGAATTGCAAGGCTGATTTGCACAGTAGGTTGCTGGTTATGTTGACTTGTATAAAATTAGGTGGTTTTAGCAACACTTATTCATAACTAGTTAATTTTTGTTTCCTGGTGACACCAACTTCACCTTTTTTATCAAAATCTAACTCCCAACAACATCTCGTTGGGCATGGGCTCGAAACTGGAAAGACTAATACTGCAACTGTTTCATTCCCCTCACAGTTAGAAGTATGGGAAGGACCTGGAAACTATCAAAATCAGACTTTACCTAATCTCTGTATGCTTTATACCAAAGTGTTCACAAGGCAAGTTTCTTTTCGTGGAATTGTAAACAATCAGCCTGACAATACTATCATGAAGGTGGAAACTACTAGTTCAGAAGGCTTCCTTGTGCAGTGCTGATACTCAAGTCTGGCCAGCACTGTCTTTCCCACCTGGGTAGCTTTCAGGAAACCAGCTGCAGCTCTTCCCTAAATTCCTGAGGTCACTAGACTTGAGTGCAGACAAATGGTTAGGCACAAAATATCCCAGCAATCAGAGTTCAATTAATGGTGATTATGCTGCATAAGAATAATTCAGTCCATTTGGGGTAATGTCAAGCAGCAGCTAAGCAGCACATAATATAACCACACGACTACCTCAGTCAGGGCAGATGTTAAGTTAAAATGAAATATCTTTGCAATCTAAATAAGAAGTACCTTATTAGCGTTTAGAACAAAATTACTGGTCAGAATATCAGCTTAACAGCTTTTTTCACGTGGAAATACTGTAGGCAGAAGAAAAACAGAGAAGGCACTGGCAGCTTCTACTTTCAACACTGGGGTTTTTAGGGCTGCCCTTTGCAGCACAAACTAACGTGGATAGAAAGACCTCACCTTTAGTTTCTCAACCAATAGTCAAGAGGAAAAAACAAACCTACATATCCAGCCAAGCAAAGAGAAGTGTCTGCACTATCCACCTCCTGACACCACTTCCATGCACTTGGATGCCTTTGCAATCTGCTTCTCATCCTTGTGCTGCCCAACTGCAGCATAGGCCTGTGACTCCAGCTGAGCAACCAGAACTCCTGGACAACTGACACCTTATTGCTCCCACCCTGCTCCCTGCTTACAACAAATACAGACTCATGTGCTGAAATTAATTTAAAAATTACCTCTCTTAGTTCTTCATCAGTATTGAGGAATTCTGTGACCCCACTGACAAGCTTTGAATTCATAAATAATGCTTCTCCGTACCTGCAAGGGCAAAAGGAAGGTCACAGAGAGTTAATGTAAGTACCAGGCCAACTGGTATTTAGAAAGTAGTTTTCTGTAAGCAAGTGAGAAGGCATGGGACCTATTCTGGGGGTCCAAGGGAATAGCACTGGGATTAGACACTGGTATTCCAGTGCTCTGTCACCCTCACTGAGAAAATGTTTTTTCTTGTATTCAGTAATGACACCGAGCAGCTCAAAATGCAGACACCAAAGAAGGAGTAGAGGAGTAACTATGGACAAGTATTCTGAGGAATCCTTCTAGCTGTACCATTAAAACAGACTTTTTGTTGTGCTGCAGCCTTCTCTGCATTTTGTATTCATCCACCTCATCTACATTACAAGTAGCCTCTCAATAAGTGAACTGAATCAAATTTTCTAGTTCCAGTACCCGATAATTAGAATAACTAATACTGATAGAGAATAATGCTGTTAAAATAATCCCCTGGGCCATGATGCAGCATCTTCAACGAATCAACCTGGAATGAAAATTTGGAAGCTCGGGCAAAAATATTTAAAGGGCAGGATACTCAGCAGCCATCAGCAACAACCTTCTGCAGGTAGTTGCTTTGAAACTGGCCATTCAAATCCTGTTGTTTCACTTGCTTTTCCACGATTTTTTTCAATCCCCCAAATGAAGCATCTACATCACTTATAAGATTAACCAGACTACTACTGAAGTTTCATTTCATGTTAGAGGAGTTTGTGTTGTTTTGGGTTTTTTTCACACTCTCTAGCATTAAGAATATAATTCCATTCAAAATCAAAGCAGGAGTCTTGTTCAAGTTAAACGTCATTCAGCACAGCAAAAAGCACTTGACAAGTACTTATCCTTATCTTTATCTCTACACACATATAAAGCAGTATCTAGCTAATCTGAACATGATTGTTTTTAAGATAGGCAATCCAACTCTCCTGTCAGTAATACCAGCAGACTTCACTGCAATTAAGTTTATCTGGAGAACAATTCAGTTTATATGCTGCTTTTACAAACTGATTCAGAGGAAGAATTCAAAATTCAAAGTGAAATGAGCTACTAGAGTCACAGCTTTCTGTTCTGCTTCTATTATTCCCAAATTAATCGCCCTTAAATGCTTAGGTACTGTAAACCACAGTGCTTTCAATAGCAGGGGGGGAAAAAAAAAACAGAAAGAAAGGGAGAGGGATAGCCCCAGGGAGAGGGACAGAAAGAGAGAGAACTGGGTTTTCTTTGAGAAAACTCTGTTTTGGGGAAGGTGTACACTGTGTTGCTTGCTACTTTGAGCTTTTTTAAAGGGAAACACAGTCATAGGCATCAAAAATCCTACTCCCTGACAACTAATAACTAAGAACTCATGGACATTTCAGCAAAAACATTTTTCCAAAACTTCAGTCACACTGACATATACAGACATACATAGGCAAATACTTCCTATGGGAAGTATGGATTTCATGGTCCTCTAAGCATGTTTAGGCTTTCTAACAAAGCCTTTTACTATTACAGTTTCAGCTTAGCCTCATAATTGACTGCTTGGAAAATTGCAAGCTCCTCTGATGGAGGCTTTTCACAAAGTTACCAATCCACTTTACCGAAGCGACCTCATAAAAACAGCTGCAGGAATTTTGGTTTTCTTGCAGTCGGTACTGTAGCCACAATGCAGAAGAAATGGCAGAATTTATTCCCCTGAAAATGACACCTTCATGAATAACTGCTGATTACTGCTCATTATGCATACCTGACAAAAAGTCAGCCACTAACAGCAATTTCTAAACAGGCTCTGCTAGCAAAACTTTTAAAAAAGACACCTCCCAAAATACTATTTTGCAGGTGTGACACATAAGAATAAATAGAAAAAGTGTTTGGTTTTGCAAGTGTCACTCTTCACACCCTTCACATGAAAAGAAACAGCACTGCAGAAGCAGGGCCTTACATGCCCAAGCTCCCTGGAAACATCCTGGAGTCATAGAATCTCCACCTGCTTCTTTACCTCTGGGAATGTGAGCCTCCAATGACTCACATTCTACAGTCTTCGCACTTTTGTGAACTCAATTTGAGAGGCAGCATAGTCCATTTACCTTGGACAGATGTAAATGGATTCCCAAATATTGTCAAATTCCCAAATGCTGACAAATGATTCTGCACTTGAGAATGAAGCAATTCTTATTGGCAGCTGTTGAATCAAATTTTCACACACAGCCACGCATGTACACACACGACGAAAATGATTTAGGAGACAAGGTAGTGCCTGCTCAGGTAACGGGAATTTAAGCACAGTATTTTCACTTATCTTCAAACTTTAGCAGTCTAGTCCCACAGATTTCTTATGAAAGACCTGTTAGGCACTTCAATTTCTAAGTCACCTTTGTAAATGGGATATAAATTATTTTGAAGATTTTATATATTATCAGTATCTTCTGGACAATGTGAATACAAGCAAGCTGTAAAAATGTAAAGGGATAACAATATTTTGTTTTCATTCTAACTCTCTGATGTGCTGTGTTTTAAAGATAGAGGAAGTAGCATTATAGTATAATTTAATCACCCTCAGCTATTTCATATTATTATCACAAATGTCAACACTTTTTATAATAAATTAAATAGAAAATTCCACTGATATATCACCTTATTAAATTAATGTTTCATACAAAATGTTTTAATTTTAAATAAAATTAAATAATGAATTATAATTGTAGAAAAAAATGCCTTGGGACAGAGTATACTTGAATCATAATTCTGCAATAAAGCTTTTATTTTACAAATGTACTAGCATGACAAGCTTAAATCAGAAGCTGAATTTTGCATTCTATGAAGTTTCACTGAACATTAAGGGGCAAGTATTAGACTAATTCCACCCTCTCAAAGTCTCTCTTAAAAGGTTTTAATTATTTCAGTATACATCACACAGGTACACCTTGCATTAACTATTTCCAGTGCATTGAATATTTTGGTGATTGGTAGAAACTCAACTAGATATCCCTTTCAGAAAAATGCAACTGCTACAATTTTTGGTGGCTCAGGCTTGTGTTTGGAGGTCAAAATGAATACAGGTAACATCAAGTCAGTGTTGGGCAAAAAGACAGTCTGTTACTTTCTCATTAAAAAAGGAAAAGGACAATAAAAGGTTTTTTCTGAGGCCTTGCTGATTGTTAGGAACTCAGATAACATAATGATGCATTCCAAGCAAGCTGAGATAAAAAAAATTTAATTTTTTAGGTGAAGTTAAGCTGAAAAAAATTAAAATACACAAGAAATTTGGCATGTGGCACAGTTTTCTAAATCTTGTCCACTGCTTAACCTTGTCCACACCTAAAATCAAAGGTGTTAGCTAGGTTGTCAGATAAACATACTTACTAAGGCAGGACACTACTTCTCCATATATATGTGTAGCAATATAGATTTTGACATATTCATGACTCAACTTTGCATAAATCCCTGGAGGAACCTGAAAAATTCTTTGCTATCCAGAGCAGAACTAACTGCGTAATAGTAATGGGTCTGCCATCCACTTCCAGTGTAAAAGTCCAGTTTCTAGAATAATAATACCTGAAGCAGAGGATTCTTAATTTTTAAACACTTCAAGCACACTTAAAGCTTTCTGGAAAGTGCTTTCAAAAAAGTATATTCCTGCAATATAAAATTCCAAAGCCAGTTCCAGCTCAACATATTTTCCCAGTTGAACTTCTAAACTCCCACTACTCTATTATATGCTATCCAAAATAGCATGAACAACTTTTTGAATCCTTACAAAAGTTGCAGTCTCTGAGTTTACTTAAATTTTCTTTTGACACTGTGAAACCTACAGTAAGTTTGTAGCTGTATTGATGAGGCACTAGGATTTAGTTTTTAAATACAGCATTTTAAATATACCATTTCAAATATTCTGTGGTACACTAGATGGCTCCTCAGAAGTTCAGAATGGAACAGACCTCCAAAACTTTTAATGCCAACATCATGGGAGTGGCCTGGCATGGGGTGTCTGAAGTTCTTGGACACCTGTCTTTAAGAACTTGATACTCATCCGAGTTGTGGTTCCTTCTAATCTCTCAGTATCTGATGAGCTAATGTGAAATTTTTCAGATCCTCAGGCTGTCCCTAAATAACTAAAGGAATTTCTCATTCATTGAATTAATATTAAAATCTTCATCAAAACAGATTTTAAAATGTTGACTGGGTTTCTGTGTAGGAGCATGTAGCACTTGTTCAAAGACAAAGAGAAGTAGGTATAAGGAAGAACCCTGTCTCCTTGTTTGTCTCTTTTTAATTCAAAATGTTGCTCCCCTATTACTTGAAACTCACCTGAACACAGAGTGGAAAGAAAGGGGATGGCACTACATTAGCATCCTTTTGAAAACAGAAATGTTCCAAAAAGGGTTTGGTGTTTTTTTCTAGAGTTCATGGAAAGATTTTTATTTTCTATCAGACTTAAAATCAGCAAAATTCCCTTCGGAACTGCTGCTGTTTTATCTACGTAAAAGTAGAACTGCAGCAGTCGATATATAGATTGAATTCATTATCATAAGCAGAGACACAATATGGTATTAGATATATACACAGATGATCACTAGGTGATGAATGTTTCTATGCAAGTGTGTGAGAATCCATGAATAAATGCATTTATGACTCATATTTACAGATGTCTCTATGGAATAAAAGAGTATGGACTAGATTTAGGAACTTACATGAATACATACATATAGAATACTTTCATCAATTATGTCAAAATAAGAAACTACAATAAATTTAGACTTTTTATCTTTACCTAGCATTTAGTATTTTCCACTTTTCTCTAAAAAACTTCCAAGCAAGATCCCTTCCATGTGGATTTCGAGCTACGTGGATTATGACATCAATTGCATCCTGATCCAGGACAACTTCAGAGTTGAGAGACAAATTCAAAAGCCTAGTGAGAGAAACAGGGGAAAAAAAGCTATTTAGTTTTACTAACACACAGGCTAAGAACAATACATCAGACAAATCATAAAAAAAAAAATCACTGCCAAATGTTTTGTTAAGTCTCCAAGTGAGTTCCATGGTTTATTTCCATGATTCCAAAGACCAGACAAATTCACAAATCAGAAAAATCTGAATGTAAAAGGATTTCAGTAAAAGCTGAGTCTAACTCTCTGGTGACCAGCGACAGGAGCCAGGGGAACGCAATGAAGCTGCGACGGGGGAAATTCAGGTTGAATGTTAGGAAGTGGTTCTTTACCCAGAGAGTGGTGGAGAATTGGAACAAGGCCCCCAGAGAGGCTCTCATGGCACCAATTCTCATGGAGTTTAAGAAGCACTTGGACAATGCACTTAGAAATATAGTGTGACTTTGGGGTTGTCCTGTGCCTAAATAGGAGTTGGACTCAAGGATCCCTCTGGGTCACTTCCAACTCAGGATATTCTGTGATTCTGTGTAACGCTGCACATGCATTTTTATTAAATCAGTAAGATCAGACTGGTCAATACATTTAAATAATAGAAATGTGAACAAAAAATAACAGCAATTACTACAGGATTTCAAACATTTCAAACATGAACATAGGAAAATTTGGAAGTTGAAAGACATAATATGCACCAATTTTCATACACAGTAATGCAAAACTGTAAGACTGATTAAACAGACAGTAAGCTTGTGCTTGAAAAGTGAAGTTACTTTATTTAAACCAAAGCTCAACTATGATCCATAAATGTTTAAGTGGCTATTGGTAATAGTCAGATAGATATATAATATTTTTGTACCTGTTGAGCAAGTTTCTGTCATCACTGCAAGTTAAGGCTTCTAATAATATTTTCTTCTCAGACACTGCTGTGGTGGAATGAAATTTCATCCAAATGAACTCCCATACATCTTCATCCATCAGTGAAACTCCTGTACAGTACACAATGTCTCTCACATTGAGTGGTATTCTACAAAAGAAATCAGGAATAGCATTGTGGTAAATAAGCAGCCTCCTGGTACTGGGAAAAAAAAAAAAAAAAAAAGGAGGAAAATCCCTAAATCTATGAGACTCCAAAAAGTAATCTTTTTTTGAAAAATTATATTTGCATCTCTTTACTGCCATCAAAAATCTTTCAGTTCCTCCTAATGGATTTTCTAATGGGTAACACATGCTTGCCATTCTGTTCATAATGCTGTCACAATGTCAGGAGACTGGTCATCCAGTTCTCCAACACATCAAGTGCCAAACAATCTGCAGAACAGGTAACATAAGCTCTCCAAATTAGCACAGGATCTTATCGCTTTGTTGCTGGGCTCTAAGCCAAATCTCCTCTTCTTGTCCTTAGTACTGAGGTTTTAGAACAGGAGCTGATCTGCCAGCACTCCTGCTGCCTGTGCTTAAAAGTGCTTCATCTTCATGTAGAAACATACAAGTAAGGAAGGATGTGCTGAGACTTAAAAAATGGTGTTTTCAGAAGTGCAGAAAATAGAAAGCTCTGTTAATTTTTTCAGCGTATTAATACCAATAGAAAATCAGCTATGCCATAGGATGGTTGTGGATGTGATTACTGCTCAAATAATATATACTAAGACTACAGTTAAATGAAAGCTTCTTGAAGCCAAATTCAGACCTAGTATAGGATGTGCATATGTATTATTTACTTCTAAAAATATCTCAGCTGGGCTTTCAACTTCCTCCCCCACTTATGTTTCCTATACAAGCATAGAAGCTGAGACATTTGTGAGCTAAAGGGTATTGTTGCAGATAAAGATGGACATTTCTCAGAGGAACATGTTTCTGATTTGCAGGAAATAATGGTCTCTTCTTGTTGATAAAAAATATACCAAAACACAGTTCTCTAGTTATTAACAGCTAGGCTGAAACACCTCTGGAACTTCATATGCAAGGCCCCTTTAGAGAATCTAGATGTATGTACAGCTGCTGTCAGCATCTGGGCAGTAGTACAGTGGGACAAAGAAGGAAATTATGCCTGTAAAATTTCATATCAAATCTCACCTAATACAGAAAAAACAGGTTACATCAATATTTCACCTGTAAGACTTTTACCAGTCTTTCACTACAGAATGGGCTATCCTAGGCAAGGACAAAGAGATTCTTTTACTCCCATCTATTCTTCTCAAGAAAAAAAATTTCTTCCACAGAAATCTTCTATTGTTGGCTGCGTGATAAGTGCATTTGTTAAAAAACTTCAGCTGATCTCTTTGACTCCTTTTCACTTTCCTCTTTGTCACTTTCCTCTGACACTGGAAAATGAAACCAGCATGGCTTTTTGCATCTCAAGGTTTTGGTTCCTCTTCAGTACTTCAGAAGGAAGCAGGTGAGGTAATAAACCATATATTGATGACTGTGAAGGATTACAAACTACTCTTACCTCTATGGGGTTAGCTAGTCCCAAAAACTAGGATGGTTTATTGAGAAAAAGTATAAAATGAATATAAAAAGTATAAAATAAAAAAAGAGAAAAAAGTGTACTTCTACTGGCTGAAGAACTTTTGGAAATTAATGCCTACTGATGCTTTTTTGCTATGCTTTTTCTAAGTAGCAAAAAAGTCCTGAGGTTGAGGCTTTATTCATGTTCTCTAGTGAGTGTGTAGTCATCAGCTCAGAGGGTGTATCTGCAGGTTTAGATGCAAGACAGTTGCATGAATTTTGCTCCTGATGAGCTGACATGGCTTAGGATAGTGCTGCTTGGAGATTTTTAAGCGAAGTCCCATGCTAACAGAGCCACAAAGGGCTGCCTTGACTACAGCTGAGGTCTTTTGCATTTAATGCAGACAAACCCAGGCATAAATTCAGGACTGAACTCTCCAAAGCAAAACTGAAAGGGTAGGCAAGAGAAATGTAGTCCATTTCAAAATTGCTAGGATCACAAAACTTCTAACTATACACAGCACATACCAGCAATATTGCCTTCTAAAGTAAAAAAAAATCAAAGGTGGATTTCTCATCTCTGCCATGAGCTGCTTCCACCTAGCCAGGGTAGATTGGTACTACAATGCAGATTCTGGCACGCTTCAAGAACTTACTGTTGATTCTCCTCCTGCTACCAGATCACTGTGTGAGAACATGCCTGTCTTGAGCCATGCCAGGCAATCAGCATTGCTATGGTTATGACCACATAGCTCAAGCAATTACTACATGACACTGACACATAGATGAAACCTTGAAAACGTGGAGGTTCCACAGTTCCTCCCCCTTGATGCTTCCTGTCACCTTCTTAGATTTCTTCTCTCAGTGTTCAGATGACCTAAAAAGCTTGGCACTGAATAAAGTTAGCAATTCTCCTCAGATTTACCAAGGATCCATAGGTTTGGGCCTATGGATGGTCTGTGCAACTGCTTTTATGGTCTCTCTAGAACTACTGTGCCAAGACCAAGAAAATGAGAAAATCCTTAAAGCTGACCTCTTACTTGAAAGTCTATCATTAAGCCCTTGTTGTGGTATTTCAAACATTAATGAATACCAACAGTTTATTTTTCCCCCATTTAACCTTTCTTTCACAAAGTGCATGCAAAGTGCATATAATTAAGTCTTTTACAGTAAATTAAAACTACGTATTTATACAGAGGAAATCAAGACATATTAAAATTAATGGAGCAAATATTTAGCTTTATTTTGGCTTGTTCTAACTCAGAATGAGGCTTAAAGTTTTCTAAATAACTGCAACTCTCCCAAAGGTTGGGGCAGGAATTACAGTAACATAAATATGCAGCCATATACACATACCTGCACAGCACGTGAAAGTGAAATCATTGGGTCTTGATTTCCTGATACACTTGATTACTTGTCCTTAAAGCACAACTTCCTCACCAGCTTATGTCTTTTTTGGCTTTTAATTTAGGATTTAATATATTGACAGCAGCCATAAGAACATATGCTAAACCAAAAGGACTGAGGGTTGCCATCCTGGCCATGGGACCGAATGGCCTGTTGCCTCAAATTTGCCTTATTGTATGATATTTGAATATGAAGAAGAACTGAACCCAGTCAAGCCTTATTTCAATGAAGAAATGAATTTATATCTTGACACATAAACAGTGAAAAAATTTTAGAATCTCACAGATCTTTCTGAGCTTTGCCAGCAGAAATATTACCTTCAGTTTACTGCAAGAGATGTGACTTGGCCAACAGATACTCTAAGGAACTATAAGGCACCTGGAAAAGGTAATTCTTTCTTGGTTGATTGCCACAATAATCCAGGTAGAATTAATAGGTGCTGGAAGGGTTTTGTGTTTGGCTAGCACAGTCAGCAGCAGAGGTACCTAGAAGTGGATGTCTAACCCCAGAAAGGTCAGCATTCCTCACTTGTGAGGTTTAGGTTTCTGAGAGTTACAGTGATACATTTCAATTCAACGGGCTTTCCCAGCTACTCCACCTTTTCCGTTCTAAGTTCCAACACTAGTGATTTTAGCAGCAACACAGTCAGTAATCACAGGATCATATTTGCATGCTCTGGGAAAGAGGGATTGAAAATAAGCCATGGCACTGATTCCATGCCCATTGCATAGACATCACCATGCTTCTTGCTAAGAAAACTCTATTGCCACCAGATCAGTAACAGTATGCTTGCAGTGCTGCAGCAGATCTGCTCAATATCATCCAACCAACGCTCTAGGGAAGGTTTTAGGTCTCTATATACAAGCTAAGTCATTAGGAGAAGGCAAAAAAAACCAAACCAGCCTCTACAAACTAAGACATGAAAACAAATACTGGTTTTAAAAGGCTTAGCTTCAGAAACTACACAACTTATGGCTATGAAAAGCAACAAATTACTCTTGTGAGAGGCTTGTAATCAGGACTGTTGACAGGGGTGTTCTTCCTGTGGAAATGAAAATCGTGTATGAAAAAGTGAATATCCCCAAAGTAATTTCTCTTTAACTATTGCCTCAGCAGAGAGCCCTCTAATTGCTTTTTCTCCATTTGTGAGGATTTTTGTTTTCTCTGTCCTCCAGCTATTATGGGTCTGTATTTCATCATTATCTAAACATTCTGACACCATTATCTAAACATCCCCTGTCTATAGATTTTTCAATGTTATAGCTTCATGGAAAATGTTGTTCTAAACTTGCAGTTCCAAGGCACTAGATCAGCATGTGGACTGTTTGCTCCCTGTGTTAACTGAATCAAATGGATAAAATTACCATTGTTTCAGCACTGCTTAGGTATTAACACTGCAGAACATATCCCCTTGTTACATTAGACCTCATCTGGGCCTTCAAGGTTGCTCTCATTTACAAAGAGTTAATATGATTGATGGATACTTCAGAAGAATAAAGATAAAGATTAACTTTTGAAAGCATCACATTAAATGGCTACTATTTGAATACTGATCCAATTTATTTAACTTTATTTTTCTTGCTTTAGAAATATGATGGTGAGAATAAAATATGTAGCTAACAGAGCTAATGTTTAAAAATTAAACACTTTGGGAAAAAAGTTAAAAATTAAACAGTCAGAAAATAATTAATTAAAATAGTGCTGTGATTTTACAGGGATTTTTTTTCAAGAGTGAATAATAAAGCTCTACAATGAGCTATGAATAATCTTCTAAGTTATAATTAATTGCTACATACTTGCTCCTATTTAAAGTATGTTCTAACAATTTGAGATACACTTATAAAATTGGACCATAATTATTTATCTTCTGGGCAAATTGTGTTCTAATTTTTAAAAATGTAATTGCACACAGTTTAGACTGTTCTTAGATTAAGTGACAAATTTCAATACCATTTAGAGTGCTAGTTGACAAAAAAAATTAATCAGAAACATTGTTCCTTATTTTTGCAACTATTTAACTTAAGCCTGTTTTTCTTGATGGCTATAGTCTGCTTCAATAGGTTACAAGGCTCAGATAAGAAATAACAATGAAGTATTGGTACTATGTTGGCAGATCTGTAATCCAGATTCTGTGATAAGGAACAGCACCACTCAAAGTTTTGGTTTTAAGACGGCAGTCCCAATGCTTGTACAGCCACATTGCTGGCACCAACTATGCACACAGAGGAGGGGAGAACCCTCTGCCATAGCACACATCCAGTTTGAAGAGAAAGGACAGAATTTCCCCTTGAAAACTGAGTCAAAGAATTGTGATCTCACAATTGGCTTAACATCCCAGCGCCTGCCACACATTGAATTCAGGGGATATTATCTAAGGATGTGGCTACTCAGGGTGCCTGTAGCAAAGCTATGCACAGCTCTTCAACACTGATTTTAAGATTGAGTGGTGAGTTAAGCACCTCTTTGTGAAACTAATCTCTGAGTAGACATGCCTTGTTTTGTTCTTTCTAGACAGCTTTTGCAACAAAAATACAGTATTTTCAGTTCAGTTTTTTGCAAAGTTATGGAGAGATCATTCCTGAAGGAGTAAATTGGTGACAAATCTATCTAAGGATTGAAAATTAATTACTGTTAATCCATAATCACTACAGTTAGGGTCATTTTATTGTGATCACACGAAGAAGTCAGATCCTAAAAATGCTGCCTGAACCAGCTCCCACAAAAAGCCCAGACAAAATCCTCTCTCTTTCTCAGATATATTCCCCAGATGGCTCTTTCAGAGCCCTGATTCCTTGATTAACTCATGCACTCAACAGCGTTTTCTTCCTCCTTAAACAGTTTTATTGACTTGAGTGCAAGATTTTACTCAAATGTTGTAACAACCTATTAATTAGTTAAATCACTTCAGCAACATTGGCTGACATTAGCTGGCAAAGCTCCAGTAACATTTCAAAATGCATGAATAGCTATGTCTGATTTTTTTCAGTAATTAAAACTTCTACGGGTTGAGAACACAGAAGAAGGGATCTGCTTTATTGTTCTACATTCATCAGACATTTATGTGTGAAAAAAATGAAAATAATTCTCTTTATTTGTTTCTTATTTGACTTCCAAAAAAAGCTGGTGGGCATCAAACCCATGGAAAAAGCTAGTGCCTCTTCCAAGCAACTAACACAAATAATTAACCTGTTGGCCACATTCCCACAAATACCTATGTAGGTGGTTAAAATTAAGTACATTTATAAGTTGATGCAAGACTGTAGCACTAGTGTGTCCATGTGAATCAAAGCATCAAAATTATGTATCTCAAGGCATCAGAGGGAGAAATAAGGGAGAAGGAAAAGGAAAGAAAAAATGCTTTGTTTGGAAAAATATTTGATTTTCTATCAGCCAAGCCAGACTTCATTGAAATTATCTCAATTAGTGACCGGCAATTTGTTATTTACTGCTCCCTCAGATTTATGGATAGCTTCATTTACAGACAGTTACAGTCTCCTGTACTACCGCAGTGCAATCTTGTTTTCTGGTGTCATTTTCATTGAGTAGTTAAAGGTCCATCCAAGTAAGCACAATGCCAATTTAGGCAGGTGGATGAATATGAATCCATTGTTCCCTGCAGAGTAAGTACAAATTCTGCAAAAACAACTATGGAGATTTAGTATCCCCAGATTAGGCTTGTTGGTTATAGTGGTCTTTGTTCAAATTATGTGATGGAAGTCATCCTACTTCATCATTTGCACCTTTCTTAAGAGTAATAAAGAAGTAACTAGTGTTCCTAGTGGTCACAGTAATGTGTGAAGAGTATTTGAAATGGCAAACAGAAGTCACTGGAAAAGCCCATATCCACATTACTACACTTAAAAAGACTAAATGAGGTAATTGGGTACTAGGATGCAATCATCCAAGATCCTGATTTCATTTTTTTAGTAACCAAAAGTGGTTCATCCATACCACAAAATGACACACAGATGTGGCCTGACTTGAAAACCACAGACTGAACAGGAAAATTCCCAGCATATTCCCTTTTCAGAGATCTCTGCGCCCCAAGACTTCTCAACATAACTGGGATGATTCAAGACCAGAACAGATTCAAAATATCTGGATTTGAGTTATGGACCATTCACCAGTCTCCACTCCTGACTCATCAAGCCAGACAAATGCAAACTTCATTACCCCATGAGCTACAGAGTGGATGCTGACTTTGGTCTTATTCAGTGCAGCAGCCCGCACTTCACTGTAAACATCCTCTAGTCATCTGAGCATTGCTTTCCTTCTTTCCTTAAAAGAGAAAAAAGAAAATAAAGAAAACCCACGCCTTCCTGTCTCTTGTGTTAGAAAGTGTAGACTGAACATACACTCAGATTGCAAAACAAAGGGGAAAAAAGTATTAGAAGCTGAGTATTGAACATCAGCTCTACTTATCAAATAGGAGAGTGAGCTTAGCTCTGTTGATCAAAGATTGGCAGATTGGTATCAACAAAAAGGTCAGCAAAACAGGTGCAAGGATGAGACACCAGATTTGCAGACATTAAAATGCAACCCTCGCTTTACACAAGTTTAATGTGGTAGAATATTGGATTTTCCCTTTTTTTTTTTTTCAATTGATTATATCTGCAAGGCAATATTCAAAGTAAACAAGTGCTTGTGACAGAAAAATAATAGTTAAAATAGCAAAAACTGTAGTAAACTAAAATCACCCCAAAGTGATAT
The DNA here is from genome assembly GCA_013399015.1 of Galbula dea. Lineage (NCBI taxonomy): Eukaryota > Metazoa > Chordata > Aves > Piciformes > Galbulidae > Galbula > Galbula dea. Next base: position 565,567 of record VWZX01001712.1, read on the forward strand.
GAAGCCCAGATGAATCAAATGCATTTACTGCAAATTTTCTAGTGGTATTGAGGCAATTACTTAAGGTAGTTTGTTTCCATTTAAAATACATAAACCTATAAATAGGGATGATTACATTTCTAAAGAAGAAAACAACAAGAGCAAACTGTGGCTATGACTAGCTAGGGGCCTTCCAACCGGTCCAGTAACATCTTAAAAAACACCACTGTGTAAATTGTGTCTGAAGCAACACCATCATCTCACACAGCTCACTGCTGCATATTAGTAAAAGAATAGCACCAAAGCTCTACTAACAGAACCAGAATACAAGCACTCCTCTTTCTGCTGAAGGAACAATCAGCTGTCTCAGTTCAAAACAGTTCTCTCACATATTCACATGTTCATAGGATCATAGGACTGTCAGAGTTGGAAGGGACCTCAAAGATCATCCAGTTCCAACCCCCCTGCCTGGCAGGAACACCATCCACTAGATCAGATTACCCAGGGCCCCATCAAGCCTTGTCTTAAAAGCTTCCAGGGATGAGGCTTCCACAACCTCTCTGGGCAACCTGTTCCACTGCCTAACCACCCTCACAGTGAAAAACTTCTTCCTAATATCCAGCCTAAATCTACCCTCCTCTAGCTTACACCCATTTCCCCTGGTTCTATCACTGTCTGACCTCCTAAAAAGTCCTTCCCCAGCTTTCCTGTAGGCCCCCTTCAGATACTGGAAGGCTACAATAAGGTCCCCTCAGAGCCTTCTCCTCTGCAGACTGAACAATCCCAACTCTTCCAGTCTGTCCACGCTGTCCTATTTAACTCTGCCTCAAGCAAGCACACAACCACAGTCTACCTTGCCAAGCAGAAACGTGAACATGGCAACCTGTAAATGATGGATGCTAACACTATCTGGAATAAAATCACACCTGCACCCATAGAGAGGTTTGTGAAAACATGCCTCTGTCTATGGCTAAGTTATACTTTGAGCCATCATTGTGTGTATTCACATGTTACCTGTTGTTATGGGATCTCCTGTCAGGAGTTTACAGATTGCAGCTCTCTACACATTCTTTCCTGAAGCTCAGGAATACATGTTTACTCAAGGCAGAAGATCTGAAAATGCTAATCCTCTTAGAAACATATTTTTCTTACAGAATAGATATGCAGTGAAGGTTAAAGGGGTTAACAAGGCTGATTCTCAAGCTCAGGCAGGCATTGTATGGTAATTTTGTTAATTTTTTAGGCTGAACTACAATGCTGTTATATCTAAGCAGTGTGAATAATGTATTTCTTCACACATGAAAGAGCTTCACAGGGATGAGCTCAGTCAAATGAAGGTAGAACCAAACATCTTAATTTTCAGCCAACAGTAGCTTTTCTTGTACAGCTTTCTGCTGTTGACTGAATTCTAGTAACCTGACATTCTTAAACTATGAGCAAAATCTTAATGTGCTTATATGATTTCTATCAGATTTGTGTTCCATATCAACATGAAAGTTTCAAGGGTTTCCATTGCTCCAACACAAGAGTAGTATATATCCCAATTTAACAGAGAGAAAATTGTTGCCTTCATATCAACTATCCAGTCAGAAGTCAATACTGACTTTCAAGTAAGATGGGGAGCCATCAGCAATCTAAGAGCAAAATTGCTTAAATTCTACGATTAAAAAGACTGTGATACATATCTTGAAGTCTAATCTCAGATTTTCAGCTGAAAGAAATAATATCTTTTTTAACAACTGCAGTGATTAAAATATGATATCAATTCCTCGACCAGTGCAAACAGATGTCTCCTTACAGCCTCCTCCACATGTGATGTTATGTGTTTGTTTGTTCATCCTCCAAACTTCTTCTTTAGAGTTATGTTCCTTGTTTTAGCATCAAGTTTTGCCCTGCAACAGTGGTAGTGGGCAATAGCTCCTAAAGCCTTTTGCACACTAAATAATACTGCTATTCCAGATACTCAAGCCTCCCTCCTTAGATTAATGCTATCATCTTTAGGCTGCAGAACTGTATTTCTTTTGCTAACGAAGTAAACCTCAGTGGCCAAGTTTCAACTAGAGGAGGAAAGTATGTTGCAGAGTCATAATACTGTCCCAAACATCTCACAGATAGGTTACCAGGGTGGCCTTCTGCATGTGGCAGATGCAGAGTTGAGGTACTGTACTAAGGATCTATCAAAATCTCAGAACTACTGTTTAAAGGGGTTTGAGAAGCAGCTTCTCTGTCAGCTGGGTTTTAAAAGAAAAGGAGCAGACCCATTCCCATTTTATTGATGCTTTTGAAAGGCATCTTTTGCAAGGACCTGTGATGCTATGATCACCATTTACATATTCATTTGTCATAGATATCTTTCTATTGGTAGTGCCAGACCCTAAGAGGGACCACTCTCTCTTCACAGTCTCATGTTAAAAGGCTCTTCATTCAGCACAGTAGCTGACACATTCATTTAGGGGTTCACAAACCCCCTTGCAGGAAGCGTAACTCCAAGCATTTGATTTTGCTCTGTGACCCAGGCATCTAAAAATGAAACACTGCAACAACTAATTTACTTCAGAAATTCAATCCTTCAAGTCTCTCAGCTGATTCCCACTTTCATGCATGGAGGTTAATGTTGCAGATCACAAGTATGGGGATTTTTTTTACTAATTCCATAAGAAAATCTGCAGTGCTGCAGTTATAAGCCTAACAGCTGTTTTCAAATAGCACTGGAAACATAAAGAGGATGTCTGGCTTTATGCTATGAATGACCATTACTTTACTTGGTGAACAGTAGCAAATTATTTGCAGAGTAAAGAACGTGTAATTACAAACAGTAACTGATTATTATGATTACTTCGATCCCCTACAGCGAAGACTAGATGGCAATTAATTTTGGGACCTACCAGACTACATATAATTACTAAAGACTGCAGCAACTGTGGGCATATGCTGGTAAAACAGAGTTAGATGTTACTTTATCTGTTTATTACCCAACACTTTATTCATAACTAAATGCTACAAGAAAAACAGAAAGAAACATTTTAGAAGAATCTCTAAAAAGCCACAGATTAAAAGCATGCCTAAGAAGTTAAGAATTTTAGCATTTCCACAGTATCATTAATTGCACATTCTTTGTTATGATTATTCAAACTTTAACTGCACTAAATTCCAGGGAATCAAGAACCTTCTTCAAATGATTTACTACTTGTGCATTTATGTGGTATTTAATACAGCATATTAATTTAATACTACCCTAACATTGAATTGAGTAGAATCTTGGGACACAAGACTAATTTCATAGTCTCATTTTCAGGTCTACTGCTTTGAAGAATTTGTGTTCCTTCAAACATGCATTGCTTGTGAATTTGCTCATTGTTAAGAAACATCTCGTCTTCTAAAACAAAGTTCATGGGAGAGGATATGTGGAAAGGTTATAAATTAGCCTTTAGTTTTATTCTCATAGTCAAACTCAGATTATTACCTGTATACAAAAATATTTCTGAGCTCTCTGGAACACTATCTTTGCTGTGCAAACCCACGAAGACCAGGCTTTCTGCAATGCATCAGTCAATGACTTTGTTCTATTTCAGAAGAGGGAAGGGCATCTACAAGAAATTTTAGCGTACCGCTCAGCAGATATAACTTTACTCATTGTTGATAAGGAGTGGAACAAGCCACTACATATAGTTTCTGTACCTGTCACCAGCTTTCCTCATAGCTGTCAGAGAAGTCTGGAGAAAGATGAGCAGCACGTTTCCCCTTCTTTGTGAGGACATGAGGTCTGAGGGATTCCTACAGATTCTAGAGTGGCTATTTGCACCAAATTCACAAACAGCTGTTAAGGTCATTAAACAGAAGAACAATTGACTGACGAGAAAGATTACAAAATGGCATCTGCTGATTGTGCTCTGTGCATGTATCTTGTTAGTTATCTGCTTGTCCTGTAAACTTGAGCCAGATATTGTCTCCGAAGTGCTAAAAGATGTTAAAGCATGACTCAAACAACATGTTAATTAAATTCTGAATGCAGAAACATCAGAATCTTCCAGTGGAAAATCAGGGAAAGCAGTTTATTTTCAGGTTTCAGACTGCGTTGGTTTAAACTGAGCAAAGGTGATAAGGGGTACCTCTGATCACAGAATCACTGAACCACAGAATGTTAGGAGCTGGAAGGGACCTCGAAAAGTTCATCTAGTCTAACCCCCCTGCTACAGGAGGATTCCCTACACCAGGTCACACAGAAGCACGTCCACACAGGTCTTGAATATCTCCAGAGAAGGAGACTCCACAACCTCTCTGGGCAGTCTGTGCCAGTGCTCTGGCACCTCAACTGGGAAAAAATTTTTCTTATATTCACACAGAACCTCCTATGCTTCAGCTTACAACCATTGCCCATTGTCTTGTCACTGGGCTTCACTGAGAAGAGTCTGACCCTAGCCTCCTGACACCCACCCTTCACATATTTAAAAGCACAGATGAGGTCTCCCCTTAGTCTCCTCCAAGCTAAAGAGACCCAGCTCCCTCAGCCTTTCCTCATAAGAAAGATGTTCCAGCCCCTTCATCATCTTGGTGGCTCTGCGCTGGACTCTTTCAAGCAGTTCCCTAGCCTTCTTAAACTGAGGACCCCAGAACTAGACATGATATTCCAGATGCCACCTCACCAGGGTAAAGGGGCAGAAGAACCTCTCTCGACCTACTAACCACACCCCTTCTAATCCACCCCAGAATCCCATTGGCCCTCTTGACCACAAGAGTGCACTGCTGGCTCATGGTCATTCTTCCATCCACCAGTGTGGTGGTTTGACTTCCCATGAGCAGCAATGGTCGGCCACTCCTGAGAAGCAGGGCTGCGGTACGCGTGGTGGTTCCTCAGCAGGCAGCCATTAGCCAGTGAATGCCCACCCTCCTGCTCTGTGCCTTAGCTTTTGTATCTGAGCTGATGTCATATAGTATGGAATATCCCTTTGGTCAGTTTGTGTCAGCTGACCTGCTCGGGTCCCGCCCCCCCATGATCTTGCCGTCAACTAAGGAAGGAACAATATAGTGCTGGTGGTGTGCTCAGCAGTGGCCAAAACACCGGTGTGTTATCAACACCCTTCTAGCTGCCAATGCAAAGCACAGCACTGTGAGGGCTACTATGGAGAAATGAACTGCAGCTCAGCCAGACCAAATACAACCAGGACCCTCAGATCCCTTTCCCCTTCACTGCTCTCCAACAGCTCAGTCCCCAACCTATACTCATACATGGGGTTGGTCTTTCCCAGGTGCAAGACTCAACACTTGGCCTTATTGAATCTCATTAAATTCCTCCCTGCCCAACTCTCCAGCCTGTCTAAGTCTTGCTGAATAGCAGCACAACCCTCCAGTGTGTCAGCCACTCCACCCAGTTTAGTGTCATCAGCAAACTTGCTGAGAGCACACTCTGTTCCCTCATCCAGGTCGTTAATGAATATATTGAATAGTGCAGGTCCCAGTACCGACCCCTGAGGGACTCCACTAGACACAGACCTCCAACCAGACTCCATCCCATTGACCACAACTCTCTGACTTATGTCCTTCAACCAGTTCACAATCCACCTCACTACCTTATCATCCAGACCACAGTTCCTCGGTTTAGCTGCAAGGATTCTGTGGGAGACAGTGTCAAACACTTTACTTAAATGATGCAGCAGGGATCTGAACATTCCTGAGAGAACACTGACAAACCCCTACAAATGTTGTTACTTTGAAACAAGATGATTTTATGTCTACCTAGCTGCTGTTACTAGTAGCCTTTGCAATATCATTTCAATGTAAGTAGATAGAAATGAGTCTGTTCATATGTTAGACACATTTAGTATGTGAGACTGCTGAAAATATCAACTAGTAAATTATGGGGTGGGGAATTAAACAAATCTTATATCAATAAATAAATATAAATATGTCTCAGTCTTCTTTCATGTTCTGTCCCTATTTATCAGCTGACAGTCAATCTGTATTCTGTAATTACATTATTTGTTGCATCTATTTTTCAAAACTGTGCATTTCTTTCGGAGAAATGCACTGCTTTAACTTAAAACCTATTCTCTACCTCTGCCCTGCTGTGACACATTTTATCATAATACTTGGCATACGCTGGCAACCACAGTCTTGTGTGCCCAAGCATGACCCCATGAAAAGGCTAAGGTGAATCGTCAGTTGGCTCCTTAAATTTATTCCTTTCTTCTCTTGCCATTGTTAGTAAAGCTTTGAGATTTTTTTCTTCCCCGATGCCACCTTCTTCAATCTTGTTGGAAAGGATGAAGACACAAGGTAAGAGAAAGCTTTGCAAGGTGACAGCTTTATAACAGAATAATCTACTGCTGTGCATGCTAATAGATGGTGCTAGGTTTGATTAACTGATTTTGCAAATGAACACCTAAGTAAATTACTTCTGCAGATTTTTTCCAATGATTCTTTCTCTTTAATCTCCTCTTTGAATAGTTCATACTGATTGTTGCTGCTGCCGATAAGAATTCATATAAAAACCCTGGGATACACACTTCATAGTAAATATATCTGATATCTTGCACAAGAAAACCCTCCACCTCACAGACATCTCATTTAAAAGTACATAGTTATAGTTTCAAGATAACTTTTTTCAGAAGCTTCAAAGTCATACAGGAATGCAGTTTCTATTCATGCTCAATTCATGGTTGGTTTTAAAAGACACTTAATTACTTATGTAACTGGGTATGCCTGTAAATGATTTTAAAAGATTACAAAGACAGACAGACTTATTTTAATTGTAAACAAACACCTGATCAGCCCCAGCTGTCTTTGAAAGATGTTACATGCCTATATGTCTGCAGAGATCTGATCCTTTTGCAGAGCCACTACAAGATTAGGACTAAAAATGCAAGACTTTTTCTCTTCTCTTTTTCTGTATTAATTGAAGGTAAAATATTTTCCTTTAAAACAAAATATCATGTGATCTACTTATGTAAATACTTCTACAGCCATATTCCACATAATCTAAAAATCCATCATTCTTTCTCAGGAATCATACTCTTAACCTATATCCTCTACTTATCTCATTGTCCATAGATCATTACATACTTGAATACTTGCACTTTCAGTAATTTAACATTTCTTAGATAGTTGCCTTGAAAAGATAAACTCCATACACCATCTACAGCCTGTGTTACCTTGCCTCATCTGAATTAAATTGTATCTGGACAGTGTAATTTAACATATCTGCTGTCAAACCACTCCTGTGCTGCTAATGTTTAACACATCAGCTACCATACTATTCCCTCTCTGAAACCTTACATGAGCTTTTCCATGTATTCCTGAACTCCATTAATTTCCAAGTCTTCATCTTCATGTACTTCATAACATTTCTCTCAAATACATTGTTTCATCTCCTTTCTTACTTCTCTCCTTCTGCCTCTAACCTCTCTCAGTAATCACTTAGCACCTTCTTCTCCCTCTCCCCGACACATGTTCCATGTTTGTCTGCCAATGCGATGTTCACTCATCTTTATTACTTTAAACCCCTTGCCTTCTAGCATATAATTATCTGACAGCAATTTATCAAGAGTGGGCAGAGGCCACCTGGGTGTCCCCTCTACCCACTCATACATGCAAAGTAAAATAATTAATTCTGAAGCCTTGCAGCCATTTTTAACTAACAGCCAGTGACCCCTGCTTCCTCCCATATCACTCTGCAGAATGGGGCCCTGCAGATGGAGGTGGGCAGGAGAGGAAAAGCATGCCAGCTGTATTGCCTCTGAGGAGGAGAAATAGGAAATCTACATTTCAGTTCCACTTACCGGTTCCTATTGCTTGAAATCCAGTCTGAGATTAATGTTGCAGCCTGCTGGTGACAGTGTTTGTTACCAAAGCTGCAGGCCAACATGATGACTTCCCGACGCAACTCTCTGTCCAAAATTAAAGCAGGCAAGAAAGTTGAATCAATGAATGTGTTTGAATGTTTACAAAAAGCTATTTATTATAACTGTGGTGGCAACTGATGGTTGGGCAACATATCAAAGATAAGCCAGCCATGCAAATATCAGGGTCATTTAATATCTACAGCTGCTGCAACAACTAACAAAAGGTTGTGGGCCAAAACCAGCCCCCATTTATGCTTATGCACTCTTTCTGACCTCTGTGGGCACATGAATCCAAGTTCTTAAATATCCAGTGCACTCAAATACTGAAACAAAAATCATGTTTTCCAAACTCAGGAAAGAGGAATTAATCTCACACTATCTTGCTTCTCTCCCTCTAACCCAGAAAGGTAAAACAGAACAATGAAAGAGCTAGGAAAGTATGACTTGCTGAAGATGACACCAAAATTTAGGACAGTTATATCCCACAAACAAACAATAAAAAAAGAAATATAACAGTACTCATGTTGGTATGATGCTTGAACAAGCGATTTGTTTAAATTGTTTGTTGGCCATCCAAGCTTGAGATACATTGACGCAACTTGTCTTAAAATATACTCCTGAGGAGGAAAAGAAAAAGATATTTGATGTTAACATTTACTTTTTATTTGAAATTGAAATACTACTGACTACTGAGGTTTTGTCTCTTTTTACCTTTAAATAATTTCCAACATTCTAAAGATTCTGATTTGCACTAAGCAAATCAACATGTCCACTTAACAATCCTCCTTCACTGCTATAGTGAGAAGTAATCTGTAGAACAGATATTTGTTTAGCTGCCTAGCATAAACTAACTTCTTTTTATAAACTCCATCAATAAAAAAGTTTCCTTCATACTCCTTCATGCTATTTTGAACTCACAATACATATTTGAATAGTTGCAAGAGTGTCAACAGCTTAATTTCTACTCGATAGCCAATCTTAACTACACTATATATGTTCACTTTTAAAAGAGTATGTGTGGCAAGAAGTTATGTAAGTATAGTTAATTGACTTCAGAATACAGAATAATGTGTCTGCAAATAAGCTTCATGTATTTAATGACACTATTAACTTTAGGTTCTTGGTGTACTTCAGGAACAAAGTAAGTCCAAGATCCATTTTAATTTTAATTTATACAGGAGACATATTTACATACTCTGACCAGCTGTGAAAAAAAACAGTCATTGTATTCAGTATAATCTTTTGCCAGTAGAATTCACAAATTTGAAAGAGAACTGAGATACAAAAAAGCACATAGGAGAGTATCTATTTTATTATTGTGGATACATGGGCACGTATATATGATGTCAACACAAAATGAGATTCTTAGTGCAGCTTTCTCTAGCAGATACATTACTCTGTGATCAAAAAATCCTTTTATTTCCTCTGCTATCACCTCTGCTTTCAAAGCTCTCATCAGTAGTGATAAGACATAACCCAGCTGTGAATTTTACTGGTTTTATTTATTAAAATTGTGCTTTCCTTACACAGCCATGTTTAAAAGTGACATAGCAAAGGGTGACTCATAAGAATTTTTCTGTGCAGTTAACAAGAAGTCTAAACATGTAAATTATTTCAACATCATTTTATATCATGGTTCTGGTTTGCATGGATTCCTACACCATACGTTCATAAAGAATTTCAAGGAGCCTTTACTAATCTGTAGCATATGTTCTATAATAATTTTTTTCCATGTCAGCAGGTAGCTCTGTGTATATGTGTGTATATATATATATATATACACACACACACACACACATGTATGTATGTCTATATATATAGATACATACAGACACTTCTAGCTTCCTGCTGTCTGACCATGTGTGCCTGTGGGCACACACACATAGGCAATACATGTTTAGGAAGAAAAGGCACCTTTAAGCGTTTCAGACTTTAGAGACATCCTTCATTTGAAGGTTTTACAGAATTACATAAAACTACAGTAAGTTGGCTACTGAACATACATAGACTACATAAAATTCATAGTGAATAAAAATCCCCAAGATATAATTGTCACTAGCTGCAATCAAATCCTGTGTACTTCATAAAACATGCTTCAGTGTATCTATGATTTTTTTTTTTATTTCAAGTAAAATGTTAAAATGTTTGTCATGTCTATCTTAATTATCTACTTCTAGCTGTTACTGCTGTCCCTTCGGACCCAATTATGAATGGGCTTTTGAGTCAATGATGATCTAATCCTTGTTAATTAAGGGAGCTGCACTGAATTCACTATGGCTTTTTGAATGAAATAATGACTACAAATCTTTAGTTCAGTTACATGAGTCCTGTTCAGTTGTGCCTGCATTTGGTGTCCTTGCTGAGCTTGGGTATCAATCTAAATATTGCTGTGGGGCTGCTCAAAAGAGAAAATCTGGAAACAGATTACTCTGGCTCTTTTAAGTGAAATACTTTATTTGTCATATTTTATAGGAGGGATAATTACCTTTCCTTCTATTAATCATATATGCCTCGAACAACAGTCATCACTCTTCAAATGCAAATGAACCAAAGCCTGACAATTGCTGTTTAAATAAAGAATAATTAAGAAGAAAGCTAATATCCCTAGGTCATTTACAGTATCTGACTGGGGAATAGTTCAACTGCTGGCAATGAAAGGAGAAAAAGTGAGAGAAAGAAAGGGAGAGAGAAGGCAGGGAAGGAGGAAGAAAGGGAGCAAGAGAGAGAAGATGCAGGCAAGCAAGCATGCAAGCAAGCTTTGCATGTGGGAGGGTGAGACAGGAAGGAAGGAAGGAAGACTCTCTTACATTGAAGATGTTGTAGTTTTCTGTGCGGTCCAGCAATTTATCTAGTGGATAAAGAGCTCGGCTGGCAGCATGCCAAGGCAGAAAATCCTTCTCCTCAGAAAGGTATCTGATAATCTCCAAAGGAATATTCTGAGGCAAATAACCAGCTCTGCACAATAAAAGAGGTTGGTATTAAATTGGTTTTGCAGAAGATACATGATTAGGCAAAAATGACTTCCTGTTTTTCCAAGTGAGATTAAAAGGCAGAAAAACATGATAAACTCATCACACTATAATGACATAAAAATCAGCCTTATAAAACCCAGCAATTTACAGTCTCTTCCAACACATGTGCAAGCATAATTACTGGATGAAGGAAGGCATGAACACACATGAAAGAACACTAGACATGGTATCCTACTTTATATAGATTCCTGTAGCTATAAAAGACATGAATAATGAAGTAACTGACTTGAAGTAAAAAAACACAGAAGGAAAGTGCTGCTTTGCTTATTTGTAAGATAGAAAGCTGTCTGTATAGAGTCAATAACCCAAGGTATTTTGCTTCAGAGAACATTTCCACTGGCCATGGGCAATTTGAAAGAACTAGTGGTGAAGAAGAATCTTTACAGAATCACAGAATCAGAGAATGTTAGGAGTTGGAAGGGACCTCGAAAGATCACCTAGTCCAACCCCCCTGCCGCATCAGGATTCCCTACACCAGGTCACACAGAAGCACGTCCAGATGGGTCTTGAATATCTCCAGAGAAGGAGACTCCACAACCTCTTTGGGCAGCCTGTGCCAGTGCTCTGGCACCTCAACTGGGAAAAAATTTTTCTTATATTCACATGGAACCTCCTATGCTTCAGCTTACAACCATTGCCCCTTGTCTTGCCACTGGGCTTCACTGAGAAGAGCTTGACCCCAACCTCCTAACACCCACCCTTCACATACTTATAAAAGCATAGATGAGGTCACTCCTTAGTCTCCTCTTCTCCAAGCTAAAGAGACTCAGTTCCTTCAGCTTTTCCTCATAAGGAAGATGTTCCAGCCCCTTCATCATCTTGGTGGCTCTGCACTGGACTCTTTCAAGCAGTTCCCTAGCCTTCTTAAACTGAGGACCCCAGAACTAGACATGATATTCCAGATGCCACCTCACCAGGGTAAAGGGGCAGAAGAACCTCTCTCGACCTACTAACCACACCCCTTCTAATCCACCCCAGAATCCCACTGGCCCTCTTGGCCACAAGGGCACACTGCTGGCTCATGGTCATCATTCCATCTACCAGGACCCCCAAATCCCTTTAGTTTCAGTTATTCTCCCCACTCTTTTTTCTCTCATTTAGAGCTACCTTGTTTTCTAAACACCTTAAGTCAGTTTGGAATGAGTTATTAAACTGAAGTGGCAACAAGTGACATCACTTTGGTTAAGGATGTTCCAGCACTTTCCACACAAACTATGTTTTTTTCAGGTGTTTATAAATCAATCAGCTAAAGGTTTTTTCCATGCTTTTACACTCACAAAAGAGCTCTCCCTTCAGGGGAAAGAGTTTAGGGGGATTTTAGGAAGGCTTTTTATATTAATAGCTTTACAAGCAAAGTGCAATACAGACACAGGCATTTGAAAGCTGCTTTTTAAAACTGAGTGCAGAAAACATCAGCCTTTAGGATTTGCTCTCATTTTCTTTTTCAGAACAGCATTTTTTCTTAACTAGCCAGATTACAGAAACAAAGTATAACCCTGTGGGTATCAACCTTCCAGAAACACACAGGTCTACTCTTCTTCTGATGCACATGTTTAAATTAAAGGAGTTCTCTACCTTCCTAGAAAGGAGATGATTCTGTTTGCATTAAACATTTTAATGGTGGATTCCACAAGCTTCAATTTAACATAGGCTAATATTACAATATATCTTCATAGACTATTTTTTCTCCCTGTTGGTTGCAAATGTTCCCTCTAATTTCCATCACCGTCAGGGGAAAAGATGCATGCATATAGCAAACAAAGAAAATTACACAGACTATTATGGAAATGAACCAATACATATATGTTGATATACATTTTTATCTCATTTATAACAGCATGTAAAAATGACTTTGTTGAAATATTTGAAATAGATTATTCTTTTTGGTACGGTCCAAACCCATAGTTTCCTTGCAAGGCTCACTACACCCATGCAAGGCATTGTTTTTCACACTCTGTTGGAATTACTCCCTATTCCCTTGATGTTCTTAGGAAAGGAGAGAGTTCATGTAACAGCTTTCAAAAGCATTTATCTCATGTCCTTATGATGACCCAGTCTCCAGTCTGCTTCATGTCATCTTTGTCCATGTTTTGCCATCAAGGCCCTCCCTGTTCTCGAATCCAGTTACAGCATTTACTCAAGCAAGAAAAGCAAGATCGCTTGAGGATCTCACTGTGTCACTCAGGAACAGAGCAGATAGGAAAATGAGAATGATGGAGCTCTTAGAGTGGATAGAGGACAGAGAGGACAGAGTTCAATGCATCTGAAGACAGACGAAGTTATTCCACTTTATAAGCCTTTCTTATTTCTGAAGCAGTAGAATATCATTAAGATGAGCTCTGGCCTTAATACTTCATAAAGAGGTGTAATGATAATTAATGGAGCCAGAAGCAAGCTGCATTGACTGCAGTTAAAAATCTTGGAGATAACATAAGCAAAGAGGCAAACTAAGTTGAGGTTGCATATATGTCATTAGTTTCCAATGGGATTTGTGATTATTGTTACTGATAATTTGATTGACATGAGAAAGCGTGGAGTAAGGAACAAGAAGAATAGCTCTAGGAACCATGCTGCTGAAGGATTAAACAGATGAATGTTTATTACAGTTGCACTAATGGACATTCAGGATCACACTTCTGAAATTATATCTCTCTATGCTAAGCACAAAAGGGAAATTATCACTGCAAAACAAACATTATTTCTTTTCAAGCTTAACTTCTCCATAAATGCACATATGTGAACTCAGACAGATCTATCTTATTGCTGAGCTCTCAGCCTTCCTAATCAGTTTCAAAATCTTGATTCTTGGCTCATGATACTCATCCTGCTCACAACAGAAACTGTTAGTCTCATCACACACTGCTTCCAACTTCCATATATATCAGCCCATTCAATTCTGCCTGCCTCTCCTCCTGTCCCACTCTTCCCCTGTTGCTTCCCTAAGGGTATATTTCTTCTCACAGAAACAGAAGGTGACAAAATGAGTTTTTCCTGTTTACTCCTGAACTTCATTCTCTTTTTAGGCATGACCCCTGAAGAGCTTCTGCACAGTATCATATAAATCAACCCCCCACATAAACAGAATCAGTCCCAAAAATGTGGGGTGTCCTTGTGGATGACATTATTATATAAATGACAACAAATTCACCACTTCAGGTCACAACTTTAAGGGAAAGTGGCTACAGCTGCTACGATCAGTGTTAAACTCTCTGTCAACACACGTTGGGTAGATGTTCTTCAAGCCCAGCTACTAGACTAGACCTCTGAGGGAACTTGAACAGAGACATATGTAAAATCCTCCTACAGTGACAGTTAAGATAGGAGCACTTCCCTGGAGAAAACAGAAGTGTTTCAGGAACTTTGCTTTGGCAGAACATTTTTTATACTCTACACTATTTTATTGTATGGACAACTACAGAAAAACATGATAGCCCTACTCTTTCACTCTCAGCCACTAAGATATATTTATGGACCTCTTTTCCAAACACACTGCACTCCCAGACTATTTGCCATTAAATACCTTCTGTCAAGATGTAGTGATAAGGACATTCATTGCTTTACTGTTTTGTGTAAAATGTAGTATATATTATATACATTATAAAATATCAGAGGTACACTACAGCTTAAAATGCTTGAGGAATATTTTCATTCACAAAAAAAAGAGTTTGATAAGGGTAAGGGCAAATAGTAAATTCTTAATTTTTGTCATTCTTAAAACAGATAAACCAAGAACCATAAAATGGATAAAAAGTCCTAAAATCTAGACCACAGATCTAGGACTTCTGTGAATTTTCCAGAATTTCCTGACTATCATAAGAACCAGGTCAGCGAAAGACTGAAACTAGCCAAAGTTAGTCATGCTGACTGTGCGGTGAGCTACGCTCTGCATTGTAACAAAGCACAGCAGCTGGTTTCTTGAGCTCTGTATTTTTGTACAATCGTATTCTTTTACTTTACACTAAAAGCCTTCAGGACTCCTCCTTCCCAGGGGATACTGTATCCAGCAAGATGTACTGGCTCAATTGAACAGTGGCAAACTCACTCAGCAGCCATGGGGTGCTCGCATGCTTCTACAATTCTCCTTAACTAGCCTAGAACAACTAGGTTCAAAGATGGTTACACAGGATCTGGTCAGCAAAAGCAAAATGTTTGCATCCAGCAAAGCAGGAAGGAATGGTCAAAGACTCACAAGTGTCACAAGACTTGTGGCAACCATACACCAGTAGCTGGCTGACAACTGCTAATTGAAATCACTTGTATCATTTTTGGAGCAGGATAATAACCAAGATGAGGAAAGCAGAATGAGACCAAATGTCTCTGGAAAATCACACAGAAATGTTTAACAATTATCATTTCAACAATACGAAAAGTAACATAAGCAACATTCCCACCGAAGGGAAAAACATAAAATAGTTTCCCTGCCATGTAATTGTCTGAAAATAGTTACTTAAAGGTACTACCTAGAGTATAACCTAATTTAAGTACATACTATACACATACACCTTGATTTCTCTCTCTCTCTCTCTTGCAACAACATCACTGGAAGGTCAGTTACAGAAATCCTTACTTTTCTTGTGTCATACTGGTATCCTTAAAGTCCAGCAAAAGTACTATTAGATAATACCTGAGAAAGTCCAAATGCATGAGAGCCAGGGGTAAGACACAAGGGTCCTTTCTAGCTTAGCCATCTCAGAGGAAACGTGAAAAATATTGTCTGTCATTCAGAGAATAACTGATCACGGGCTATACTGAAAGCAGGTAACAAACAAAACCAGCACAGAAATAATCTAATATTAAATATTATGTCTGGTCTGAAACAGTCACACTTCTCCACATGTCTCCAGTAGCCACCTTAGCAAGCATGTATCTACAACCAAAAATGCTCTGCAGAGGAATCCGGGGTAGTCTTGGCAAGTATCTTAACAGATAAAATAGTTAAATCAAAGAGTGTTGATTCATAAACAGTGGCTGAATGCAATGCTGATGTTCAGGTGAAGCATTTCTCAAGAGAAGGTTAAAAAGTCTACAAAACTTCACCTGTACCATCCGGAATGAAAAGGCTGGAAGCTACCTTAAGAACTCATCTAATGTCTCCCTCATCCAAAGCAGAATCACACCAATGCCATTCCTGACAGAAATTTGTCTAGTTTTGCTTATGTAGGCCTCTAGTGATGGGTATCCTAGGAGCATTAGAATTTCAGTACTCCTCAGAAGTATGATAATTTTAACTCTGGTCTTTTGCCCATAAACATTCACAGAAGAGTAGCAACAGACACACTGCATATCCTAAAATGAACTGTTGCTTATAGATCTTCAGTATAAACTACAAAAAGCAGGGGTCTCTATTCCATTCTAGAAGGTTTTGATTGACATCACTGGTCATATAAACAGGAGCCCGGACTACAAAAGCAAAATTTAATCAAAAAGGTCACATTTGAGATGCTTTGCTGTTTTATCACTTTTTTTATAATTGTCCTTACTTGTCAGTTTAACAGCATGTCTATCATTCTGTAGCCACTGTTACACGAGAACTTCAGCTGTGTTAGAAACATGGCACTACATGAGGTTTGTCTTATCATCTGCGTTCCTAAATTCACAGTTGCCTGCTGAACTGGAGTACAGAAGAACAGGGACACAGAGTAGCAAAAAGATCTGTTTTAGTTGTTACACATATTGCCTTTAGACAAACATTCTGGTCCAGCAGGTTTTTCATGCCTAAAGAAGCTGCTGATAAACTGCCATGAAAAGCTGATATTCCATTCTTACAACAAGGGAAAAAAAAGAGGTGAAAAAAGACCTTTCAAAAGTTATATATATATTAAGTGGCTTATGACATTATGTAATGTCATAAGCACCAACCCTTAGTAAGGTAGTGTCCTGCTTACACTGAAGAAATTGCTATGGTGGCCACTGCTACAGAGAAAAGAGGTAATGAACAGAAAAAGAAAGTATTTGACACAGTAATGAAATATCCCTCACAAAGAATTCCCACTAAAATTCTCATAGCAATCACAAATAATCTTTAAATTACATGAGCCTTTAATGAGTCAGATAAAAGCAGGAGATCTAGAATATTATATTAAATTATATCATGAAATATCAGTGTGCATTCAGCTGCATTTTGACCTTGATTTGTTCTTTACACCGAGCCACTGAACTTATGGACAGATCCCAGAACATTCATTTTCCCCTTAGGGACAAAGTACCAAATGGTAGTGTAATTGCCAAGGGAAAATTATTACTCTGTTCTGAATGATTTCTATCATAAATCCAGCACCAGTCAAACAGACTCTGTCACAAAAACGACAGGGTTGCCGCACACTGATGAGAGTCCCACATACAAGTGCACCATAAATCCCTTAGTCCCACCACCCAACAAAGTCATTGTAAGTCATGTGTTTAAATCAAAATTAGAAAATCCAAGCTGGCAGCAAACTGGTCTGCACTGTTGAAACAATGGAAATGAGGTGATTTACTTGCTACTGGTTTAAAACTCACTCTGCATCATCTGTTTCTTATGAAATATGTAAAACATTATTAGCTTTTTGTCTGGATAAGTTTGAAGGGGGAAAATGCAGCTCTTCAGAACAACAACATGCAACTCAGATTAACTTCAGCTCTGTTTCTGCGTGCACAATATACAATTAGACTGTGCTCAATAACCCATAAAGGGAGAGGTTTTTTGCTTTTTCTGACCCTATTCAACTCTTGGACCTACCATTCACCAGATTTACCAAAGACTGGTGTCCCTACTGATTCAGGGTATTCTTTCCCACAGTGCTTTAACAGCAGTTCTTTGGTCACTGAGTGAAAACAAGTACGTTGTACCCTGACACATAAAAAAAAGCTTTGAGCAACATAACCCATGTAAGAGGGAAACTAACTCTTGCAGTCACAGATGCCACTCTGGACTCCTGAAAGATTGGGAAGTCAAAGATTTAAAACTTAAGATGACTGGCATCCATGTTCAGCAAGGCAAGCTGGAAAAATAACATATACTCATTAAAAGGCAACACTACAGGGCAATATATAAAAAAGACCCTTTGATCTCCAGTATCAAAGACTTATCTACCTCATCTTCCACTCCCGGGATTGCACTGTCTTAGGACCAGATAAGGACTCTGCTTTTCTAAGACATCCAAAGTGACTTAATGGAGGCATTATGATTTGTACTAGGCTACGGACTTCCATGTAAACAGCACAGGAAAGCACATCTGCTCTTTGATAAACACAACAGCTACATTTGGCTTACAAGCTTATTTTAAGTACTAAATTTAATCAGCATTCAATCTTTCCAATATCAAAGGATCCAGAGTATGACAGTTTTAAGCGAAGCCTGCTTATTATTATGTTTTCCTACATGCAAAATATTTGAGGACTCTTCAAGTGACATTCAACTCCACACAAGAGCATTTGAAGCATCCTACAAAGAATAGTTCATATTCAAAGTTAATTATCAGAGTATCATATGGCTTAAATTATCTTGCATAGTCTTAGAGCTGCCACACAGGCAAAGGCTCTTATTCATTTGAATTAATCACCTTTGTTGAAAACATAAAAAAACCCCGAAACTTAAGTCCCCATTTTTGTAAAAATGCAACAAAAAGTCCTTGAAACTGGAGTTCAGTATCAATTCTTTCCACTCATATTTCCTTCTACATATGAAAAAAAAAAAAGTAGTGCAAGATGAAAAGGAATAATGCTACTGCACAAGATTAAGTCTATGCAGTAAGGTAAGTACGTCATGGTTTTCATCATCATAAAACCCTGATTTTTGAGAAGTATGTCATTCTCACACTTAACTGAAGACATTTGAATGTATTTCAGGAGCTAACAGATGTCAAATTCAGATGAGTCAATTATTAGAAGTGTTATTTATTTTCTTTCTTGATTATTTTGTTGGGAAGGGTAGAATGAAACAGCCCTTCTATTCCTTAAGTTGTCAATGGGCAATGGTATCTATGAGAGCATGTTTGAGCAAATTCAAAATTGAGTTCATTTATTATTATGCACAATACTTTTTTGTTCTTTCCTGTTCTAATGTTTATAATTTGCATATAAGTCAGACAAGTGAAATATGTGTTTAAAAGTTAGAAACTTCTTATGGAAAGCACAGAAGCCTGATCATAAAAATATACATGCAGTATGAATTTTGTTTGCCAGAATATCTACAGAACTGGATATTATTTCTGTAAAAGTAATTCCCTATCAACCCATATACAATAAAAGACTCTCTGAAATTCTCATAAACTCTCACCTATTCTCTTATCTCCATTTTACACACAGAAAACAGACACAAACTTTTTAAGTGATTTTACAAAGATCACCTAGGCAGGCTATAGCAGAAGTGGCATCCCAGGTTTCTCCAGTCCCTGTGCAGTGCCTTAGACATAACATGGCCCTTCCTGTCATTTATGGCTTGATTTCCAGGTAAAGGAGAACACACTTCTAGTCAAATAAGAACACAACGCTGATTTCCAAGATGTCTCCTAAATTTTATCAAGCAAAGGGACTTTACTCTGCAGTTTAAAAAACTTTATAAAATCACCAGATGAAGACCAAAACACTTGCAAGTATAAACTGCACTTTGAATTCAAAAGTTCACCCCTCTGCTGAGCACATAAAGCATATGCTGACAAAGGCCAGGACCCCTCCAGACAACAATCCTGGCCAACAGCAACCAGACAAGCCCAAAAAGTAGGATCATTTTTAAAAAGCAATGGTGCAGTCAGGTCAAAACAACAGGTAAAGCACTCAGTAGCCTAAGGTGTTAGACTACTTATACTGATGAGGCACTGGTACTGTCCTTTCTAGTTATAAAAGTTTGTTCTTGCCTTTTATTCACATATCCTTCATGGATTTTGGGAAAGGATAGGGTGTTCAGAGAAGTTCCCCCAGCCTTTCAGGGAGGCTTGTTGCTGCTACCTTGACCAAGGCAGTAGCAGGATCTTTTGCTCTTCATGCTAGTCCTGCAGACCCTCACACAGAAAAGTACTAGGGTTCTGGGATAATCACAGAATAAGACTAAGGAGAAAAAAATTCTTCCCCATATGAAAAGGCTAAGAGTAAGGACAGGTGAAAAAGGTGGGGAAAAAGACTAACCAGGCAGCTGAAGGGAAGAAAAAGGGGTCTGTAGATGATAGGAGGGCACAGGGAATAGATGTATGCTAGGTAGGAGAGCACAGGGTCCCCCTAAAATGGCATAGGTTATGAGGTTGGATGAAGACCTCACCCTGCCCCACCAACACATAGATTCCTGAAGCCATATTTGCACCTTTCAGGCCCCTTTTCAATATTCAAATCTGCTAAGAAGCCTTCAGCATGCCACCTCCTCCTCTTCTTTAACATCAAACTGCAATCTAAGTGTTTTCTTAAGTGTAATTCACACCTGGTTTAATTAATGTTCCCGAAACAAATTTTCAGACTGTTCATCTCCCCTGTAATTACACAGCAGTCCCTAACATCTGCACTGCAACATGGATACATACATATCAAACTGACTTCAGAGACCAGTTTAACTGTAACAGACCAAGGCCATGGCGTGAAAAGACAATGGAATAACAATCATTAGACAAAAATAATTCTTTCACTCCCTTGAAATCAGTCATGTTTTCCTGATAGTTTATTCTGGATTCAGATAAGAAAAGAGTTAATGTAGTTTACAGGATAAAACAATTGCTGCTATAATAACTCATAAGTACCAGAAATAATTGAAGCATTGGCAAATTCTGTGGGGATGTGGATTAACAACATCACCCACCTCTACAGGACTAGATCAAGACCTACCCCATGCACTAAACACTCTGCAGAGAACTCAGATCTACAGTTTTTCTTTTGTATGTGCTGAAGAGTCTTCCCCAGCTTCTTCTCTGGCTCTTAGCAGGTTTTTCTGTTCTCCAGGATGCTGTGGCAGCACTGGCACTTCCCTAGAACGTGTTGTACAATTTGCTTTACTGCTCTTAGCTACACAACAGGATCAGCTCCATATATGATATATACTATAAAAGCAGACTTGACTTTTAGTGTGCCTACTCTGAAGAATAGTTTTGGTTCTTCTTGTATGAACATATGCAAATGTTACCTGAAATGTGCATCTCTACATAAAGCAGATATCAAGGCTGTGACATGTCACAGAACATATGGATTGACATGCAGCTTATGGAAAAAATCATGGCTACCTTAAAATATTTGTAGCTTTCTATTTTCTCTAAAAACAGCACAGCTGCTCTGGCCCACTGAGAGAGTATTTATGTCAAAGGAAATCCAAGAACTTCTGCAAGAAGCTGCATCTAAATCAATTGCTGGTGAACCATCACCAAAATTTGCCTGAGAGTGAAAGAGAGTTACTATGGCATCTGCTGAAATCATTCAGATGAGGCCTCATTTATTAAAATTGTAAATCTATATCACTATTAATCAAGCATGATACAAACTATCAATCTAATACTCACTCCCTTAGCTAGTACTCAGAGGCACTAATTAGGGGAGCTGCTTAACATCTCTGTTGTTTGCCTCTGTGTTGAACTATCAGCAAATGCAATCAGGAGTAACAATGAAGGCTGGGGTTAAACTGCAGTTTATTAATTCAAATGGACCCTATGCGATTGTTTATGAATACCCAAGCAAAACGAGGCCAACAACCCTGGATGTAGCTGTTGAAATTTGAAACATTTTGAAGTACATTAATCTGGCTAGATGAGAACTTCTACCTTTGTCACCTGCTTATTATCCAGCCCCAAAATTTGAAATGTCTTTGACTTTTCCTGGCATTACACCGAATAGGACTTTTAGTAACACAAACAAGTGTAACATGGAACCAGTTATCCCAGATATGCTGGAAGACTTCAAATGCTACAATTAATGAAATCTTAATCTCTGAAGAAGGAAAACAACAATGAAGATCACTTCAACTCCATATGTTGGTTTTGTGATGCACTAATTTCAGCCAGAAACTTCAAGAAAACACTCTTCCAATTGACTAGAAATAGTTTGGGATTTTATATGGAAGCATATAAACTAGAGGCTTAGTTACATAGCTCAGTTTTCAGAAACAAGATCAGCTAATCATTATGGGAGGTGGTGCTGCCTCAAGTAGATGAATGGATATGATGTTTTTGTCTGAGTGGTAATACTTGATAACCAGGAATTAACTGAAAGAATAAGGAGAGTGTTGCCTTTGATTTGTTGGCTTTTTTTAAAAAGGAAAAAAAATAAAACAAGGGGTCCTAAAGACATGATTTTCCAGATCCCAAAGGCTATACTTAGTTAACCGAGACTTTTAAAATTCATTTATCTTTTCAAGTCAGTGAGAAGGTGATCTGGAGTGAGTATTAACTTTTACTTCTGGAATCTACCTTGGAGTCAAATGCACCAGCTGCTAAAGATGAATTTGTATCAAGGGAGAGAATCTAGATTTATATATTAAAAGGTAGGTTGGCACTGTCTTTTACCCTCAGACTTCGGTTTTCTAGAGTCAGCAGAACTCACAGCTTGGAAAGAACCAAGCCAAGAACTGATTAACAGCAGGAAAATGATCATCATATATATGTGCACCAGGTTTCTGGGTTTGGCCTGGTGAATGAAATTTTGAGAGAGAGGAACTCTCAGGAAGGCCATTCACAGCAAGGAAGTTGCTTAGTTCACAGATAATTTTGAAGGTTTGGTTTGGTTTTTTGGTCATTTCTGATACAGCTCCATATATTTCTAAAGTCTACAGGGTCAGACTTTTCTGCCCTAAAAAAAAAAACTTCATCTGAAAAGACTACAGCTCACTCTGCCCCTAAACTGCAAAAGGAAATGGACTGCACTCCAACCAGCCCATCCATCCTTGGAGCAGAAGAACAACTATTTAACACCACCACTTGATGCTTTCTCATTAATCTAGTTAAGAAAAAGCTTCTGATAAACATAAAAAAAATGCTGCTAAGAAATATGCAGAAAGTACCGTCAAATTTTATCTTTAGTCTTTGTTAATGTGCAACCAATGAGTGCAGTCTTGACATGCCCTGTGCTGTCATGAGGCCTATAACCCACCCAAAAAGGAACAATCAGGGAAATCTAAGTATCTGAAGAATTCTAGCACTATCTCATCAACTGCAGAACAGAAGACAAGATATTAACTGATAGCAGGGCAGTTTGTCAGCATCAAAAATTCCTGAGCAACTGCCATGCAAATCAAGCACCCACCACCTTAACACAGTGAGATGACTATGGTGCAGGTAGGATCAAAGATGTACGAGACACATTAGGTTTCAAGAGACAAAACTGATGGATTCTTCCAGAACTGGAAAAAACAGTATTTTAGATGACAAAATAGGTATCCACAGAAATATCTGATTCAACACTGATTAATACTAAATACAAACCAGACCTATTTCTTTGACGTAATATTGAATTAAGTCAACCAGTTTAATGAGGGGAAGTGAATATTAAGATTTAGAGTTGAGGAAAGGCAGAAATAGGGTGACACAACACTCCTGACATTAGGAGGGCAATTTAACTTACGGTTAATTTAACTTGTGCTTAAGTAGCTTTGATAGGTCAGGTGCACATTTCTCTCCATTAACTGCCAGTGCACTGCAAGGTGACAAGCTCAGATTTACAGGTCTACCTTTGGGATGCCTACAGTGGGAGGCAATCCACCTCACATACTCACTAACTGACCCCTTATCCTAAGGAAAGAGAAAGACAGAAGAAGCTGACAACATACTCTCACTCTCAAGAAACAGTAGGATCTTAGTTATTTCCTGTGACACTTCTTACTGGAGCTACCTAAAATGCCCTCTGCTTAGTTTAAGCTTAGAAGAGAACCATGTATCTGTTAGTCTTCCCTCAGCCTTCTCAGTCAACACATCCCATTTACTACAATCAAGATCTTTTCAAATTGTACTGAAATTTCATATAAAACATCCCCAAAAGATAACGGGAAGAGAGACTGCCAAGATGCTATTCTTGCTCAGGAATCTGGGGCATGCATTTCCATAAGCTATATTATTGCCAAGGTTACAGCTCTCCAGATCCTCAAGGTGTGAGTATGTACTACAGCTCAGTATAGAATTACACTTAAAAATCTGAAGAACATGCTTGCAAGAATTCATACACAGTGGGCAAGCTGTAGCTTTTTTTTATTGTTATTATCCAATTCAACTCTGCTTGATTAATTTTATGGAACCAAAATACATCAAGAGGGAAGAAGGAGGAATATATTTCCATATAAAATGGGCAAAACTTTATGAAATTAAAGTTATAGAGCTTAAAATATTCCTTGGACATATCAATTCATTTATATTGTTTATTTTGAGACATCATTAAGCTGGACAGTAAAAGGATAATAACCATTTTGGAGGAATGAAATCAAACACATCTTTTTAAAAAAAAATGAAAAATGTGGTGCTCCAAAAAAACTTCTATGAGCAAGTTTTTCATCTTTCCCCAATTCTAAATATTATTAGATTTTAGTAGAGGTAAAACTTGTATTTGTTCCACCTACAAAATCAATTAGTAGTAAAACTACACAAATATCATATTAGGACATATATTAGGATAGCAGAAAAATTGAGTAAAATCCTTCTGGTATGGAATCAACATTGTCTGTATCAAGTTCAACAACACTAGGTAGTGCTCTAGAAGTCTCTAAGAAGGACAAGGTATTTTGAAGACATACTATCTCCTTCTCCAGAGATTTTCAAAACCCACCTGGATGCATTCCTATGTAACCTGACCTTGGGGAACCTGCTTTGACAGGGGGGTTGGACTAGGTGATCTCCAGATGTCCCTTCCAACCCCTACCATTCTGTGAGTCTGTGATTCAGTACAGTAAAAAGAACTGTTCATGTCAGAAAAGCTATTTAAAAGGACCAATATGAATTTAAGAAGTTATGTTTTCATTTTTGCATTATTTTATCACTGAAAATAATAGCTAGGGATTAAAATAAAAGTATGCATTCCACAGTTCTCTTCTTTCTCTGAAAATTAAGCACAATTAAGGACCACAACTGAGGACCGTATTACCTTTTAAAACAGTCAGTCTTCTCAGAAGTCAGGTCTAAACTACCAATTACTATCTCTATGCCTGGTCAGTAAGGTTACTCACCTTTTCTCATGTCACAAAGACAATATTATGCATTTAATCTTCCCATCACATAACATCATATGGGTAGGAAGAAACACACACTGTGCGTCGGAGATGCGACTGAATCAGCACTTCATCCACAAGGCAGGTAACATCCAAACCATGGTACTGCTCCAAAACAATCTGAAGCAAATTTCTGCACTATGTCTCACAGCCAAAGCAGGGGGAGGGGTGCAAGCTAAGCTGCTTTGAGATTGATCGTGGTCTTCTGAACACTCACGTTTTGAGGAAACTTAAAGGGTCTGTGTGATTCTGACAGCCCTTGGAGCTTATTTTAGGAACACTGCAGTGCCACGACTGAGCAGCCAATACAGCAGGGGCAGCTGAGCCACACTGCAGCGTCATTGTGCAATTCCCCATTGCTCACCCCAGTAAGAGCCTTTGCATCTGCTTTCACGCTCCTGTTTGTCTAGCTGCTCTGCTGTCAAGGCCTGCCCCCAGTCACACACCTCTTCTAACGTCTCTTAATGCCTCCCTACTCCTACTCATGATAAAGGAACAGAGGAAGGATTAGGCCTATTCCTGGTCTTTATTTGAGTCTCGAGAGGGGAAACAAAACCAAAAAATATCAAGCTCTTCTTGAAAAGGTGGCACACAGTCAGTTAGCCAAATAGACTAACTTCAGCATCATTACAATTGTTTGTAGTTTTTTCAGTAGGAAAGATGATATATTAAAAAACAAAACAAAACACAAAAAACCCCCTCAAACAACAACAAAAAGCATACCCTATATGGCAAGTTTTGCCAGGTCCACATATCTTATTTCTCATCTTGAAATATAGGGCATAAATCTGCTGTTTGCAGACATATATATCTTATATCTATATATCTTTTCTCCACCCTAATTGGCTTGTAAGTCACACACTCAAAGTAATAGAATCACAGAACAGAATCATTAATTAGAGGAGACCCTTAAGATCATCAAGTCCAAGTGTTAATCAGCCACTGCTAAGTCACCACTAAACCACGTCCCTCAGCACCACATCTACTCAGTTGAAGAAGGATAGGNTGTCTGAACACGCTTCTGTCTGACCTGGTGTAGGGAATCCTGATGCGGCAGGCAGGTTGGACTAGATGATCTTTCGAGGTCCCTTCCAACTCCTAATATTCTGTGATTCTGTGATACATGTCTTTTAAATAGCACAGGGATGGTGACTCCAGCACTTTGTGGGCAGCCTGATCCAGTGCCCTACATCACTTTTTGTGAAGAAATTTTTCCTAATATTCAATCTAAATGTCCCCTAGCACAACTTGAGGCCATTTCCTCTTGTTTTATCACTAATACTATAGGCAGGACCCTGTGCAGAGATTTAAAGAAAACAGGAATCTAGCTGCGTATCCCTGTTGGAAGAATATTTCCTCTTAAGTAATATCTATGTATTGATATGCATATACAATGGAAATATTTAGCTCAACTATTTTTTTTTCCACAAAGCATGAGTATCAAACCCAGCAGCAGTCCACTGCAGCTCACTGTTAACAAAAGAAAGTCAAGTTTTTACAGTGTGAAATCTTGTGAAAGACTTCACAGCAGTCTGTCATAGCTACCTCTGAAAAAGCAGCAGGATCCAGCATCACCATAAAACTGTTTTGGAAGGCAAGTGGGGAATGCATTACTCATCTAATCTCTAGGTGGTTTTTAGGTAGATAAAACTTGGATAGACAATGTAGGTTGAGCCTTTAATCAAGACCTTGTCTTTATGCTTCATGAACAAGATATCCTAGAGCACTGGCTCAGTACTGACTCAGAAGAAAAACATTCACCTGCAAGTATCAGCTTAAGAAACAGCTTTTTTCCAGTGTCTAGATTTTGAGGGAAGTCTAGCCACATCTGAATGCCTTCAGTGCATAGAAAAAGAAGAAAGCACCATGCTGATTCTGTATAACTGCACACTGCTTCGCTGAGGTGCTAAAACCAAATGAGGTCGGAACAGACAGTTACATTACCAAACATTTAATAGTTCTTCTAATAGTCTAGACATTTCAGAATACTCTGAAACATTCTACTAGCCAGAGAGTACACAGATCATGGTCTACGGAAGTCTGAAATGATGACCTATTTCTAGCCCTTTACTGTTGCCAATGGGAAGATGCCACAAGGTAAGAATGAAAGGCAATGCAAAATGCAAATGGATACTCCTTCTCTCCCTGTGATGCTGCCTTCCCTACTACATCTCTGGACTGCTAAGTAAGGGCTAATCATTAGTTTATGTCATATATTCAGTCTAGCACTGGCAGCAGGAACAGAGTAGTAGGGCACACAACTGTGTTTTACTGCAGTGGTGCTGGAATATCACTGGGCCATAACTTTTGTGTGACACCATGCCTGAATCTCAAACATCTCCAGTGACCGTTTGTAGTGAAATGTACCTCAGCGCTGCTGATTCTTGCAAGCCCCTGTTCAAATATGACTATAAATAAGCTAGTGAACAGAAAAGCCAGTAATATCAGGAATTCTTTTCACGCTTCCTTTGACATCACAGTGTTTTACTGCTGCAATGTGTCCAGGTACCTCAAGAATCAAAAAGTTTGAAATGTTTCACTACTTTTTACACTTTCACTACCAAGATACTGGATGTCCTGATTTAAAAATGGGGACAATTCCATTGCCTCAATTAGGAAAGAAGGCATTAGCCAACCAGCTCTATATGCCTAAATGCATTCATTATCAACTCTGACCACAGTAAAACACAAAATGTTATATAAATTCCAGAAATGTTCAATGGAACTCTGATTTTTAACATGCTTCATGAAAAGCATCATGCAGAAAAAGAGTCTGTTCTAGCAGATTACAAGAAAAGAAAGATATTGGAAAAATGATATAACAGCAGAAGTCAGGGCAAAAAAAAACTACTGAAGCTTGAAGGTGCCTTCCATCACAAATTAAATACAGCACAAGGGTCAGTTATAAAAAAAAGGAGAGGCAGGGCATTAGGCAGAAGCAGAAGAAGAAAACCTCATTCATTAGAGAAAGAGGAAAAAGATTATTTATTTCCAAAGTGTTAAATTGAACTTGCTGCAAAATTGATCAGACCTCTCCAGACTCGGAAATACCCTACGGCAATTATTGATCAAGAGCAGTGAATGTGCTACAGACCATGTTTATGTGCCATATAAAAAAAAAGGGGGGGGGGGAAGGAAGAAAAAGAACTGAAGTGTGTTTAAAATATATTTAACTTCCAAACACACTCAACTGCTGAGTTAATGATTGCATGAGTTATTGCAGCAAGGTGTAGGAGAATAGATTATCTTTAAGCAAACATACCTGGCTAGATTGAATGCATCATCTATCAAGCCTGCTCGATTACTGACAGAGATAACCTGTGAGGGGCAAGCACAAAAATTGAACCATTTAGGGAGATGAAACAGGCAAGGTTCACCTATGAAAGCAGATTTCAGGGATGAGAAGAGGAGCTTACCTCATGGTTCCTTGTTAGCTGATTAATTAGCAGCCTCCAATTCCTAATATCATAATTAACTCTAAAGTAGCCAGTCTGGTTGATGTTCCCCAGCAACCAACTTGCCTCTTCCAAAGCAGGAATTCTGTGGTGTTCTAGAAACAAAGAATAAGACAAAAAGGGGACTTGGTTTTAAATTCAAAAACCCTAAAGACATATCTGTTAAATTCACTCCTTCTTTAAATATCAATGAAGTTGGTAAAATTAATTCAAACACTAATAAAAAATTGTGTTTGATTAATAATTTCCATTATCTGTTGTGATGTAGAGAGATACCACCTGACACTCCTATGGGGATGTTTTACCACCACAGAACTCCAGGGGTGGTTTTTTTCCATCAAATAGTATTTATATGAGATTTTAAGTCTGGAATTCTGATTCTGGCCATGCTAAAATAGCTTTCCACAACCGTAACTGCAAAAATTCAGTGGATGTGCTATAGAGGGAAGACTAAATCTGTGGTTAAAAGACCCTAACAAACTTAAGCATTTCTGCATGTAGCTGTTGAAGATTTTATATTGAATTTTAAATTAAAGTATTTCCAGTTGTACAGCTTCTAGCTACTAACCACTGAGAGGCCCTCTTTTAGAGCTAGGCCAATTAACCTTATATCAACTAATCTGTTCTTCCTCTTTCCCTTCTTTCTCAGTAATCACTTTGAGGCTGAAACTCTTAAATTTATTCCAGTATTTGTAGTCAGGCAGCCCACAATTGTTTGCAGGACTAGGAATTCCAACCAAAAAAATGCCCTGAACTCAGAACATACACTTCTTTCACTATGGAAAGAATCATCATGGAATGAAGACTCAGGCTTCAATGCCTCTTGAAGAAGCTGTCAGTCTAGTAAATTATTCTGACAAAAGTGATTGTGAACCAGAACTCACTAAAAATTCAGCAAAGATTTTTTCTACTAAAATAAAATTAGTTTGTACAGTGTTGACAAAAGGAACATTCTTCTCATGCATTTTTAATTTTTTTTTTAAAAAAAGGAATACATAGGATTGGTTTTAAATTTTTTGATATACTTGAATTTCCTGAAAGTAATGAATGGGGAGGAAGGTTAACAATACAGTCTTAACAATTCACATACTATCTAGTACATAGACTTACTGACAAAATTGGTTTGTTTCAGCCTTTCTTGTAAAAAAGTAGTTTCTAAGGATATAATAGACTACTAGGACTAGAGATAAAAGTTATGTTTCTCACATGACAAATATCTCTACCAAATACACAAATAAGTATCATTTTAAGGCGCAAAAAATACAAAGAGCAGCAAGATCCCAATCCTAAAAACACCTAATTATATGTTTAAATTCTCTGAGTTGCATTATGCACACAAATTCAGATAAAAAACTGCAGGATTAAAAAAAAAGAAAGTCGTTTTCTCACCTAGGTAGAGCTGGCATTATTAAAATCTCTTAAAAACACACTTTTGAGAAATATTAAGCCCAGAGTAAATCCACTGTTGCCTATTCAATTCATTTGTTCTGCTCTTTCAGGATTTGTCTTACTGACTTGAACCAGTTCCACTTAATCACATAAAAGCAACTGAGAAAAATAAATACAGACCCCTCATATTGATTACACCTTTAGTTCTCTGTGATAATCATAGAAGCATAGAATTATCATGGTTGGAAAGGACCTTCAAGATCAAGTACAACCAATAGCCCTAAATTTCTGTTATCTCTAAAACATCTACCATACCTACCCATTTTTTGAAAACCTCCAGGGATGTTGACTCCACCACTTCCCTGGGCAGTCTCTTCCAATAATGCACCAGTCTTTTGGTGATGAAATTTTTCCTAATATCTAATAAATCACCAAGCAGACATATTCTTTAGGAGTCAACATATTCTGCAGAAATGGGACTAAGTATGAAAACCAGAATTAAGTCCTACAACTCTGGGCTCTCCAGGAATTCATATTGTCAAAGTACCAAAGCTGCTTTTGCCACACAATCTGATTTAGCACAAGGTTTCAACTAGGTGTCCTTCCCTTCACAGAGGACTGGGCTATATAGCTCAGTCCTAAGCAAACTCTCCCAGACTGCTATACTGAAGTTGCTACTCTGCTCAAATCCTTTTTTTTACTGGACCTGAAGTCAGAATCACCCAATTGCTCCAGCCCACTTACAGGAAGACTTGAATCTTGTTTCGTTTGTAAATCACTGAATCTTGTACAAATTAAAAACTTTACAGTAAAAATATGGTAAAAGATCCTAACAATTTACAGCACAGTGATAAAGACACTTTCTTAAAATAGATTTGGATCAAATATCTGCTGTAAAACAGGGAGAGAAGGAGTCTGAATCTGGATCTGCTCCATCCTATTTAGTTTACCCAGTGTGATGCTTTGAATACTGTCTGTCACCCCTAAATCTCAGCTATGTTCCTTATCAACATAGCAGGTTTCTTCAGAGCAAGAATAAGAACACCCACTTCTTTATCTAGGAGAGACTGCTGAGGGAAACAAGAACTTTCAAAGTTTCTCTGGGTCTTCAGAGGTGTACTGCCATGAGGAGTCAGGATCTGGCTCCTCACACCTGGCAGAATAACCTACCACCTTAATGAAGCACTGCTTTTTACCCATGCTTTTTTTCTTTTCCAAACTAACCGTCACTGAAAGCAGCTACTTGTAACTGGCTAACCCTCTCTCATACCTAATAACATACCAAATGGGCTATGAGCACACATTAATCAACAGCTGGGTAAATAAACACATTAAACGGAAATTCTCATAATCAGATGTCATAAAAAAACCCTACATACATTTTTTCCTTTTTGAGAATTTGTATCAAATTTTGATTTCCAAAGCAAGGAAATTACTTGTGCTTTAAAAACTTGCCAGTCATATATGACAAGCTCAAAATAATGTATTTCACAAGTAACAGCTGTGCAACACCTCCAACACATACTACTTTAATGGAGAACAGTATCTCTTCAAAGCGCTATGGCATTATTGCTGCTTTGGTCAGTTTAAATCCAGCGATAGACCCTTGCTATTATTTTTCGCTAAGACCACTTGTGTTGACCTTCTGCTGAAATACATGACAGGCACCTTTCACGCCTTTCCAGCTTGTATAAGCAGGTGCTTATTGTAAGGGACTGCCTGATCCATGTGCTTCACATTGTTCTATATAATTTACTGGAATTTGATGTCTGTCAATACTTATGTCTTCCTATAAAGGAAATTCTTTCCTTTGGTGATTATAGCACTGAACATTTCTATCCACCTGGCCAATTTCTACACTTAGCACAAACACATTTATTAGTTTCCTGTTAAAAGTATTATAGTTAGGGGAAAGGTAGTCATTCAGTGTTAAACCCTATATTAAACCATTCCTGACTTTCTAAACAACCACAAAGATTTCATTTGGGAATAAAAAATTTTAAAAAATAAAAATTACATCTAAAATATACACAGTTGTAGTTGAGATTAAAGGGAAATTTTGTTAAATCTTCCATCAGAAAGTGTTTTTCCATGGTTATGTTTTGTTTGGATGCCTCAGAAAACAACACTGCTCTGAAACTTTTAGTTTTGCCACATACATCTAGGATACGTTTAGGAGGAAATGGTTAAATCTTTTGACATTTGTTTTGAAGTAAGAAAATCAGTTAGGGTCTGATTCTCATTTTGTCTGCTCTGGAAGTGTGAGACAGTCCTCCAGCTGGTGCTAACTGCACATGCCTTTAAGTTCTGAGCTCTTCCAGCTCTTGAGTAACTTCAATTCCATTAAAACCAGTAGGAATGATGGAAGCCTGCTCCTCCGCACAGCCACATGAGCACCTTGTGAGGGAGGTCTGAGTGAAGGGCACGCCTCTGCAATGCACTACTCCAATGCTGACAAGAGCGTGGGCTAAACACAGTTAGTTCTACTACTGTTCCAAGTGTTCAGACTCACAGTTGTTATTTTAACTCCTCATTTTATACAACCCTTAGCATACTAGGAAATCAGTTTATGCTGGTAGTACCCCTACTGGGAGAACTAACTCCATTTTCCTGCAAAAATAACTATACAAGAGTAGCACAATTTCATGCTAGTGTTGCAAGTGAAATTTTTCTGACAAAGAAAATGTTCCATGAGGAGTTTCATCATCATCACGGTATTTTCCAAAAGGAGACTAGCTTTGCCTAAATTTTGCAAATTTTTTGCAATAACTTTTCATATGGAGAGAAGACAAACCAGAATAAAAATTATTACAATATCACCTGCCATGTTGCAATAGCTCCATGTTGCAAAAATATTTTGGCATATTGAACAACAGAATAAATGGAACACAGCAGTAAATATGAGCAAGTTCCTCAGACTATCTCTACATCCATTAACATTCCTGTATGATGAAACTGCTAATGTCTAAGGTGATATACAAAGTAAGCAGCAGTCTTCTGTTAGGAGGGGGCTGGAACATCTTCCTTATGAGGAAAGGCTGAGGGAGATGGGTCTCTTTAGCTTGAAGAGGAGACTAAGGGGTGACCTCATCTCTGCTTTTAAATATGTGAAGGGCAGGTGCCAAGAGGATGGGGTCAGGCTCTTCTCAGTGAAGCCCAGTGACAAGACAAGGGGCAATGGCTGTAAGCTGAAGCATACATGTGAAAAAATTTTTTCACAGTAAGGGTGACAGAGCACTGGAATAGACTGCCCAGAGAGGTTGTGGAGTCTCCTTCTATGGAGAGATTCAAAACCCGTCTGGACGCACTTCTGTGTGACCTGGTCTAGGGAATCCTGCTGTGGCAGTGGCGTTGGGCTAGATGAATTTCGAGGTCCCTTCCAGCTCCTAACATTCTGTGATCTTTACTAGGTAAGTGGAGTGATTCTGTCTCACTGTCAAAATTGTGCCAGGATTGCAGGTCTTGTATCCCTGGTCCTCACTATAGCTGACTAAAGCTGTAAAGCAGGACCTATGTACTTTATTTTACAGTGCCTCCCTTCCTCCCTCTTTTGAAAGATAAAAGGGCGGAGTCTGGAAGCAACAGTGGTCAAGCTTAGCAGCTGAGTCTCAAAAAGGAAAAGAGATATTTTTCTAACACTGCACTAATGTTCTAGTCCTCAGTGGGCAGCAAGTAAACTCCATCTCAGAAGCAGCTAACTTCTACAAAACACTTCATGGAGGCAAATCAGATTGTCAAGTGGCTTACAGTTCAGTAGACATTATCTAGTAGGAGGTGTCATAATATAGTAAATTGGGACTTGCTGTTTGGAAGGCAATTGCCCTGTTGAGCTTTCTTTTCCCCATCTCATGGCAACACTTTGGAGATACTAAGAGGAGGCTGAAGTTTCCTGGGACAGAACAAATTAGACAAGGTATGGGAGGTAGGGATGGAAAGGGCAGGAAAGCAGACTTAAAGCTGCATTTAGTCAGTTCAGCAGCACTTGCTGAGTCACTTGGAGATGTTTCCTGCATGGAGCCTGAGTGTCAGAACAATCACACAAAGGGAATGGCAAGTATGTCTTTGTCCCAAGCCTTGCTCACCTGTTTGAAATGGATGATAGCTAAACCTTCTCACTTCAGGTTAAGGTCATTTCTCCTGGATTTGCAGAAACACAACAGGTGAGCCTATGCTTCCACACTCAGTACATCTTCAGCAGCAATCACTAATACCTTTGCTCAAGCCCTGCTAAACTGTTGTCTTGTGGGAATCAGCTGAGTTCAAAGTTGGTTCTTGACTTTTTACCCCCTACTAATTTTGGGCTGATCCCAAAACACTGTGAACATTATGTTCATACACCATTACAGCAACCAAAAAAGAGGCAACTTGTCCAGGAGAAATAGAAACAAGCCCTGAATGTATGACAGAATGGAAGTGTGTTACATCAATGACTTCCAGAGCACCAGTGAAATCGACCATTTAGCTAATCTGCAAGATAGTAGCACAAAGAGCATTGCAGTCATCTTAGTGTGATATCTCTGACCTCAGCATGGATAGAAAGGCTAATGGTGACATGTCTCCTCTGTGAACAGTTTAGTTTTCAGAAGTTTAATAGCTGTCACTCACCTGAAGCAGAACAGCCTCATTCATCGTTATGTGGAGGGAACAGGGAAAAGGGTGGTGATAAATACTTGTAGGACTGTGAGAGCAAAAGAGAGAGCTCCATTTCACATGCTCAGACAAACTGAGCCAGTAAAAGGGTCACCTGATGGCTGGTATATGAACTGATGAGTAGAAAAAATGGTCACATAAATGTTATTGCTCACTGGTAAGGAGAAGACAGACTGGCAGAAGCACTTGTAAAATTAAAATCTTCCAAAATTATGACTACGTACCTTCCACAAACAGATGTGAAGAGCTACAATGAATATGAAACATCTTGGGGATTCTGCACTTTGTCAGACAAGCTGCCAAGGCCTGGCACTGTCCCCTTTACAGTATTTCTTGCAAAGGACAATGAAATACATCTCAACAACGTGCTGCATAGATGTAATTTCCAGTGTGTTCCTTCACCTTGATGTTGTGAAGAGTGAACAGAATGAGCTCTGTTGCCAGGAGTTGGGATGATCTGCAATTATCTGTATGAATCCTGCTCAGAATATCAATCAACTCATCTGCACACCTCACCGTCTCTAGTATACAACCAGACATGGCCCGGATGAGTAGAGACCAGCACCCAAGCATCCTACATTCATTGACTCTCACAAGACTGGACAGCAGCCTCTTATCACTTGCTCATGAAAATGCCAATAGGCATCCAACAACACCCTGATCTACATCATAGACTCTGTAGCAAAGATGATGTAAAAATCAGGAATTTTCTCTCTTGTCCTTCAGGATGTACATGAAGGAACAGACTCTTCCATCAGCACATAAGTATCCCTGGTGAACTCTAGTGCAAGACAGAGGGTGTACTCCCTTCGGAAATTATTTAAACCACCACAAAGAAGGAATGCTTCTTGATGGCAATATATGTAGTTATTTCAAAACTGCTGTGGTGTCATTTGTCTCAGATAAAACACAGCCAAGCTTAATTTTATTGAAAAATTTAAGTGATATGGCAAGATACCATAATGGTGCTCATTAACTTGGACCCTCCTCATTATTGGCAGCTGAAATGAGGTATGCAATCAATACTACATGACAGACAACATACAGCTGTTCAACATCTCCTATCCACTCTTCAGCTTACACTGGAAGCTTCTTTAGCACAGCAGTTTAGTCAATAAGAAGGAAGCACCCATTCCTTCCTACAGAAGGCATGGAAACCATCCTCATGAACAGCATTTCCTCCAAATTTAATTTGAGTATCTGCATTCAAATACATTCACTTGAAAGATAATGTGACCACTCCCAATCTTCCAAACACCCTGTGAAGTAGTTTGTTCTATCTTCAGCTTGCAGAGTTGTTCCCAGACTACTTGCTCAGACAACACTGAAACTGTGGCCTCCGCACCACGGAAAGTCTTCAGGATTCTTCCTATTCACAAGAATCAACCCTGGAAACCACCCTTTCCAGTCTGAGAATCCCTCCCACATCCCCATGAAACAAACATACCAGATTAAGAAAATCTCTAGGAGTATCACAAAATCATCTATACTAGCCCAAATACATAACAGCATGTACAATGAATCATACATTGAGTACATCCAGGGATGTTTGTACTGACTTTTTTATGTTGAGGAATTCTCCAGCTGAGCTAGACAACAATAAGTGGAAGGAAGAGGACATTCTTGCTTTAGCTGTAAGTTTACACTCTCATTTTCAATAATGCACAGCAAGACAGTGAGTAAGTAATGAGGAAGAACAAGGATAATGACAATAGATCACAGTGGTGTTGATTCGCTACACAGGAAACTGATGACTCAGAAAGGTTCCTCTTTAATTTCTATATAGCAGCCACCCCAAAATCATTGCTCACACTGGCCACCATTAATTTGTTGATTTCTTGAAGGCATTCTGATAGAAGCAGTAGATCTTAAAAGAGTGGGTAGTGGTTTTATGGACTTGTTCCTCCACAGCAGTCTGCAAGTAAAAGGCAATGAGGAAGCAACTGTGCAGATAATAGTGATATACTGAACTTCAAGGCAGGAGTGAAGGGAAGGAGGCATGCAGGTACAACCTAATGAGATGAGATGAGATGATCAACTCTCTCTGATGCCTCTGATCCCAGGTACATTTCTAGATTATTACATCATGGAAGTAGTGTAAAACATATTCTGTTCTGACAGGCTGCAAATGATCAGGGCAAAGAAACACATACCTTACACCACTAGAAAGTTGGGATACTAAGATTCCCACTGATTGTGCAATATTCATTTCTAGTTCTGCTGGGTGCTAAACTCTACACAACTATTATCTTTTAGTGTTTTATAAAAGATTAAAAAAAAAAAGATAACAAAACAAACAGTAACAAAAAAAAAGGCTCACATAGGATTTGCTCTTTCCTCTCTTCAGTTAAATTTCTATCAGAGTGAAATCTCTATACCATTCTGATTTTACAAGAGGAGGTCAGTTCTCCCTTTCTGGCCCATGAGTCGAGGGGGTGTATTGATCCTTCTCTTCCCTTCCATATAATCACTTTATTCAAGTCCTTACATTTCTTTACTCACTCTCTTCAATTCCAGTTCAAAACTGCCAGCTAATGCAGCATGAACTGCCAAGGAAATAGAGAAATATTTAATGAAATTTCTACAACAGGATTCCTTTATTAGGTGATAAAAACCCACTGGTACCTAGCCCTTGCCGTCTTCAGGACAATAACTGTTATGGTCATGTAGGTACTGAAGAGGGAGAAAATAAGCAATAAGCAGAATAATGCATTTTTGAGGTCCAGCATCTGGTTATCTAATAGAGAGAAGAAATACTTTGGATCAATAAGGAAACTTTTTAATGACAGCAAACATTTCTTAGCCCTGGTTCAGACTATGGATCAGAGTTAAAACTGCCAGAATTCTAAACACATTTCATTTACTAAGTCATACTCAGCTGATGCTTTGCTCTAAAAATGTTACATTTAACTGTCACCAATCAATAAGTGAATTGCATTCATCAATGATCTGATATGTATTGCTAAATATAAAATACTCAGCAGTTAGGTACACATTTCTATGTAAAAGATTTTCATTACACTGTCTAACTTCTGCAATAATTATAACTCTTGCTTGTTGCTCGTCCTTCATTCCTCCTCCCTCCCTTCCCAACTCTCCTTTTTTGTAATTCATTTCAAGTAGCTTAAACTGGGTGCAGAGCAACTAAACAATTATCTAGGATCAATTCCAAAGAAACAGTTGAGGAAAACACAAGTATGCTTTATGAGATTCCACTGGGAGGAAAATTTATTTTTACCTGATTTGTTAGACACCCATATAATTGCCTCTGATGAGATGTGGCTCGTATTTCCTACTGCAATTGTTAATGGAATCTGCCACAAGTAGCTGCAAGACAAAGGAGGGGGAATCTAAGAACAAAAATACTGAACTGATTCTTCTCACAGCAATCAGGGATCATGTCAAAGAAATCAAAACACAATTTCAGTAGCAGTGTAAAGATGTGGATTCTAGCAAGTTACTTTGATTTTGAAATGCATTTGCTATTAGCAATAAAACAATGAGAAAGTCATTCATCTTTAAAAATCCCTAAGTTATATTTTACATTTTTCACGCACTATCATCATACAAGGACTTTTTTGCAAGGCTTTCCAAATTTAACAAAATGATTCACAAAAGAGGAAATAATGATTTCCCATAGGAAGAACACTTTTTTACATTTACTTAGAAAAAGAGAACCTCCAGGTAAAATACACTTTGATTTACAGGGACTCCAAAGTTTTAAAATAACATACTCTTTTAGCAACTGCTTTAAAAGCCATGATGGGATTTCATAGCTGCTGGTTTATAAAATCAAAATGAATGGGATGGATCTCCACTTCTTTGCATTATTTATTATCACTTACATTTATGCAAACTGGACAATGCATGCTACATGTGGATTTGGAGATAAGCTGGTGTAATCAGATGCCCAACTTCCTTACAGGGTATCACAAACTGTTTCTCATTTGGAATAAATATTATCATTTTGCTTAAATTTTTATATATAACATCTTTATCTCAGTAAACAGAAATGGACTGTATGAAGTCAATCTTTTGGGGGAGAGATGGAAAGCATGAATTCCTGCATGTCTTCATCATCACCCCTATTCCTAAACTCTTAAAAGTATCATTTCATCAGCCAGTGAGAAAACAAGATGTTTCCCTCACAGGCCTGCCATGTCACTTCATACACCAGTCAAGGGGAAGCACTCGGTAATGGTACAGATGGTACCTTTGTCTAGGGAGTATGTGTGCATTTAAGCAAGGCAGCATGGCCAGAGAATGCCCTCAACTGAGACATCACTGTATGATACCGCTTTGGTATCAAGTAAGTGTGTTGTTTTAGATTGACTGCATTCAAATGATGCAAGGATGAGTGTGGGCAAGTTCTTGATGTCTACGTCAGCCTCTCTCCTGCTAGTACACAGCATTGCAAAACTAGCCTATGGTACAAAAAAATTAGGTTTGCTCCTTTCTGCTTACCCAGAAGCCTACTCCACTGAATTACAACCACCACTCAAATATGCCGCAACAGCAGTCAGCACATGCTGGCTTGCAAGGGTTATCTTGCTGGCCTGACTTGGGGGCTGAGGAAAGGAGACATCCCTGTCCTGCCAGCCCTGCTGCCACGCTCAGCTCCTAGCTCCCCAGGCATTTGTGAAGGGCCCCCTCCACACACAGTGGCTTGCAACGCTCAGAACAGAACCTCATGTGCCAGGAAACACTTGTCCATACAGCAGTGATTCAGCAGAGAGAGGGAGATATTTGGAAAACTCTACAGCTGAAAGAGCTATGAGTGACACTAGAGAGAAAACGTGGCATTTGTTGCCATATGTGAGAAGAAAAAAAGGCCTCATGTGATATTGGGTTCTCTGAATGTTGGTATCATGACACACTGGGAAAATTATTAGATCTACTTATGCAATGAAGGCAGGCTCTACACAAGCACATACTCTAGCAGACCCTTTTTGGATAATTAAGCTATGACATTTGAAGATATTACTGCCTTTATCAGTCTGCCCACTCTTTGTGCTGACGCTACCACACTCCATAGTGTAGCATCACTACACAATCACATAGGTAGCAGAAAAGGACGTCCACCAGTGCATTAGCTTCTCAGTTTGGGGTCTTGACACAAAGTGAACTTCCTTGTTAGTTTAACTAATAGTCTGGACTGTGAACTGGAGTAATGAGGTGAAAATACATATTGTTTCCTGATGCTATTGTTTACTTCTGCTACAGTGGCAGTAACTCCTTGCTTCAATAAGTAAGTGCAGTCAGGAGATGCTGCAAAGTGATGCACTGGAAAACATTCACCACTTTCTTAAATACCTTATACCTTACTAGACACCCACCAGTGTTTTAGAGTCTGTCTAAAAAACCTCCTAGGAAATATATAATCTTTAAAAACACTCAGCTCTCCAGAATGAAAAAGATGCTGGCAAACTGTGATCAAGAAAAATGAGGCAAAATTAAGCATAAAGCATGTACATTATTTGAAAGAACAGGAACTTCAGTATATGAAAAAAATGAAAGAACTGTATTTGTATGGTATTTTTATAACTCTTGAGATCAACTCCTACTGAAAAAGTTAAACTGCAAAATAAAAGATACTGAGAACTGCCTACATAGCTGATTTAAACACATATGTACACATATCTAAATATTCATCTACAAACATATTACATGGACACCTATTATTTTCAGAAGGAACTTCATAGAAAGACAGTCTGTACCTTGCAATAACTATCCAGAGAAGAATTTTCTGTTAGCTTAAACTATTATTTTATGTTACCACCAATTAAGGGAGATTCTCTTGAAATAAGGACACGTCCTTCTCTGAAAGGTGATCTAGCTGTGAAACAGGAGTCACGCAAGCTACCCATCCTCAGAAAACAAGTGTGGACTTAGTTGGGAAGATTAGTACTGGTAGATTTAACTTTTATCTCCTCAAGATGACAGAACTCCTGATGTTCTCAGCACTGTCCAGAACCTCCAAATATCAATCTCTTGGTTGTCGGTATACAAGGTGAACCACAGATTTTCTTTCAACAGGTATCTCCAGAAACCCATTCTTCCTACTTTACTGCTGCTGTTTGCTGTATATTTATCTATTTTTCCTTCCAGTCCTCTTCATTCTCAGTGAAACTTCTGCCACTGTTGCAGAAGCAGCTGTGGCTAACTTTCTTAGAGGTATGTGAGGGATGTATGTGAGACGTATCTGGCTCACCTTTCAAGAATTTTCATTAGGA
Source organism: Galbula dea (assembly GCA_013399015.1). NCBI lineage: Eukaryota > Metazoa > Chordata > Aves > Piciformes > Galbulidae > Galbula > Galbula dea. Next base: position 606,277 of record VWZX01001712.1, read on the forward strand.
TAACTTCTCCTGTACATCAACTCTGAGTGATCTGTATGGACTGTATTCTCTAGGTGTGACGAGGAAGAAGTAAACTTTTATTTGTGCACTTCTCTATCACATTCTTCTACTTTACACAGAAAAAGAGGCCCACTCCCCTGTTTTCCTCTTGCTTTGCCTAGGAGTAATGCAGATATTTTATTTATTACTTGTATGTTGAGAGCACCATCGGTGTGCTCTCTGTATGTGTTTGACCAGACAAAAAAGCATCCTGTTCCTCCTGGCTATCTGCTGCCTGCAGAGACAAGCCAGTTACAGTGAATATAATAACCTAGCCTTGAGGGCCCAGTGACAAGGGCAGCAAGACTTGAAACAACCCATTTGGTTCTCCTGTCCTCAAGAATACGTCTGCAGGAGCTGCTTTGGCAGCACACTCAGCAACTGAATGAAATGGAGCTAACAATCTGTGTGTCCAATCTGCCTGAGATACTGCTGAGCCTCAGAGTGATCTGTACACAGTCATCCCTGTAGATACAAATCTGATCACCTTAAGAGGGAGCTAAAGGCAGACCACTTAACTGTGGGGAAACCAAGGGCTACTTCAGGAATTTAAGAAACCAACTCTGAAGACAGACACCTAAAATTGGAATGCACATGGTAAACGTGAACTGTGCTGAACATAACATTGTTCGGTCATAAGCATCTTAAAGAGATTCAGGAAAGGGGGATTTTGTTGAAAGGTAGTATAAATAACCCTTTTACTAGTGATTTACAAGTGAGAAACTGCTAATGTGAAACAGTTAAATTTGGGTGACAGGATAACATGCACAATTAAAGGGAATGCATTAGTACTTTTTTTTCTTTGTAACACCATTCCACTGCATATTGCAATGCATCAATACAATGAAGTGTGTTAGGATCTGCATTCAGTTTAAAGAATTATCAGAGGGACTTGTTTGATACATAATACAATCTTGCAACTTGCCAAGGTACATGCTATACTAGAAGCCAGCTAATTATGCTCTGCTTGGATTATATAGATTTTTTTGTCTTGAGCATTACATAATGGCTGCTTAGCTAGTATTAGTATACTTTCTCTCACTCAGAAAATGATCATATTTGTGATGATTATTTGCTTATGCTTTGATTTCCAACAAATAAGAACTGGGATCTCTCTGTGGGCAAATTCTGAGACCATAAAGAATTAAGCAAACATGATGCCTCACACTTCTGCCTCTGATGAACAGTAATGTTGTAGGTGATTGGAGAGCTGGAGCACCTCCCCTATGAGGACAGGCTGACAGAGTTGGGATTGTTCAGCCTGCAGAAGACAAGGCTTCAGGGGGACCTTATAGCAGCCTTCCAATACCTAAAGAGGGTCCATAGAAGCCGGGGAGAGAGACCCTTTACCTGGGTAGAAAGCAATAGAACAAGAGGGAATGGCTTCAAACTGAAGAAGGGAAGATTTAGATTAGTTCTTAGGAAAAATTTCTTTACCCAGAGGGTGGTGAGGCACTGGAACAGGTTGCCCAGAGAGGTTACGGCTGCCCCATCACTGGCTGTGTTCAAGGCCAGGTTGGATGTGGCTCTGGGCAACCTATGGGTCTAGTGGGTGGCATCCCTGCCTATGGTAGGGGGGTTGGAGATAGATGATCTTTAAGGTCCTTTAAATGGCCCTTCCAACTCAGGCCATTTTATTGATCTCTGAATGAATCTATGAAACTCCAGGTGTGGCCCCTGCCAACTGTAATGATTCCTTGATTAAGTTAGGATGCTGACAGAGGCATTTCTTAATGAAGGCTAGGAGATGTTCACATAGAAACATAGAATAATTTATTTTGGAAAAGATCTCTAAGACAATCAAGTCCAACCATTGACCTAACACCACCATGCCCTCTAAACCATGGCAGGAAGTGCCACATCTACACGTTTTTGTTAACACCTCCAGAGATGGTGACTCCACTGCTTCCCTGGAGAGAAGCAATGCCTAACCACTCTTTCAGTGTTTCAGTAAAGATTAGTTTCCTAATATCCAACCTGAACCTCTCCTGCTGTAACTTGAGGCCACTTCCTCTTGTCCTATTGCTAGTCACCTGGGAGAAGAGATCACCCCTCATATTGTTACAACCTCCTTTCAGGTAATTGTATAGAGTGAGCAGGTCTCCCTTCAGCCTCCTCTTCTCCAGGCTAAACAACCCCAGTGCCCTCAGCCACTCCTCAGAAGACTTGTGCCCTAGTTTTTGGGACTTCAGGGGTAAAACAATATGAAAGCAAAGTATAGAGAAAATGTGATCTGCTGAAAAGCAAATAGGTCTTGCTGAACAAAATGAAAACCAATAATTAAAGATTTGTATTTTTACTTCAGTTGCTTACTTGGCTGACCTACAGAAACAGATCTAAACAGTGGCCAGTAAAAGAAGCATTTAGCTGCACGGCTGCAAAGTTTCTGGCTAACAACATTAAAGCCTATTATAAAATAAAGGGCACAGAAAGTTGGTAACATGAACCAACTAAAGGATAGTGTGAAATTTGGACATTAGATCAGTGTCAATATCTCATTTCTTCTCCTTACAAAGACAACTGCAATTTGTTTTAGCAAGACAAAAGCAGGTCTTTGTTTTCAGTGTATCAAGACAGTGGAAGGTTCAAAGATCAGTTGGGAACAGAAAACTTGAAAGTGCATTCAACTAATCTACAAAATTACAAGTCTTGTTGCCATGATACCTGGGAACATTTATTCCTAGGCTGAGAGCCATAGGGTAGCCAGTGGGAAACAAGCGAAAGCAGTTGAACAGCACAACAGCGGTAGAGCTTCCTACTGCAGAAAGAGACTATACATGAAGCTGAACTCAGCAGTCACAGGGTAAAATTTTCTAAGCCATAATTTCTAGAGAGATTGTGTTGTGAAAGACAATTTAAAAGCATCATAGAGATTTTCTCAAGTTATTATATAGTATAAGATCTCATTCAGAAAATAGTATTTCAGGTTCAAGGGGAAGCTCATGCGCATATCACAGGAAATCACCTATTTTTATTAAGTGTGATTCTACAGTGTTAGTTGCATTTAATGGGTAAGGAGCTGACAATATATTAATGTTGTGAATATCATTCTCAAAAGACTGAAGAAAACAGAGATTTTATTATACTTAATACGTGACAGTAAAGTGATTGTAGGCTGTGCCCAGAGGCACAATGAAACAGAAGATGTTATTCTCACTCTCACAAGCATTATACCTCCTACACTTAGTCAGGGTTTCAAGGGATTCCTTATACCCTATCAGCACAGAAGATGGCAGATAGGAAAGGAAGGTTTCACTAGCTATGTAGCAAAGACAAATTCAAATTGAAAACTGAATAAAAGAGAACTATTTGAAGTAACTGAGATATTCCAATGTTCAGTTCTGATTTTAGAATACTGTGAATTAAGATTAAAATATAATTCCTATGATAGTTTCTCTTTCCTCAGTAAACTTCCCTAACAATCCACCACCAAAGTATCTCCTCCTTAAAATCTGAGATTCTAGTACTGAGCATGAAAGCTTACATACAGAAATAAGGAAAATAAAATCCATTACTAGTAACTTAAGAAAGCAAAAGGAAGAAGTAGTAAAAAAGGAAACACATTAATAGTTTTTTCCTCTGAAATACAAAGGGGAATCCACATCTCAGACTTTTACAAAGCCAACAAAATACGACATTTATCCACCTTCATCCCTCCTATTACCCTGGTCTCTCTTAAATGCTGCTTGTGCTTCCCCAATCTGCTCTTTAATTCATTAAAGCCCCCATCTTAATCATTCTTCATTTTCCTGCTTCTCTGTATTTGCTTATTCCAGTTATACAACTTCAATTCTCCCAACTCCCGCTCACATCTGCACCCTGACACATGGTGTTCCCTTTCCTTCCCCCTGCATGTTAGGCAGCTCTCCACCAGCACTCCTGCCCTGATTCTCCTCTTCTCCTCCCTACCTCACTGTGTATTAAAATATAGTGCTGCCCTCAAGTACATGGTCCTTCCCTCACCATGAAATTGATCTAATTAATGTGAGTTAATTAACTAGTTTGGGTATCTAACAATTTCTGGGACTCAGCATTAGCAAGTAAGATGAGGAAAGTGACACAATCTGCAGTGATAATAATATACAGCAGCAGCTTTCCCCTGTCAGCTTAACTTCTGTCAGAATATGAGTGCTGCCACTGCAAGGGAAGCAATGACACAATAGACCAATCTTGTCTTCTTTAGCATTCTGCGAATTCTAACACTGAAAAGTTGCCCATATCCTGCAGTCCAAAGAATCCTGGAAGTTTGCCTAGTGAGAAGTATTTCTCACAAATAGACACTGTGAAATGGTTTTGGAAATAATGCGTTAAATTACAATTGGCATTTCTCAGATCTAGCAGCAAAGTTTTGCTGAAAAGACATCCATACAGATATGTGCTGGAACAAATTTTAAGAGCACTTCCTATTCTGCTTCAATAAAAATGCAACAATCAGAAGAGCCTCTGAAAAATAAAAAGGCATGACAAAAGACTTGGGAGTTTTAGTGACTTCTGCAACAAAAAAGTCCTATTGCTGAAGGTAGTGTGCAGACAATTATTGGGCTGGCAAACACCACCCACCCAACAGCAAAGACACTCCTCCTGCCTGTGCCTGTGCCAGGCAGGCTTCCTCCAGGTCACTCGCTTAAGCAGCTCTTCTGACTGCTTGTCCAGAAGAGCCACACTCTGCACAGCACTGTCCTGTCTCAGGCTGCTGGGGTTAAGGACTGTCCCTATGCACACTGAAGGACAAAATCTATTGGTGTCACAGAGCTGTTCTCTACTTAAAACCAGTGTATGTGCAAAGAGAAGGAACTCCCCAAACTTTCTCACTCTTCTGCAAGATCAAGTATTTCCAAGTCTGCTTGACCAGCAAAAAAACTGGTTCAATCAATACCTGGCTGCTTTCACACATGGGTCTGTGCTCCACTAAGTATTCTTGATTTTTTTAATGTTGTTCCTGATAATTCCATTTCTTCTGTGTCAAATACCAGTAACTGCCTCTCCTGAAGCCCATTCCTTTCATCATTATTATAGCTGATAACAGAGGTCAGTAGAGATAAACCAAGATACCACATCTACTCCCTTGGTAGCAACACAAAAGTTGTTTCTAGTGTAAATGCTGACATAAACATAATCTTTCAGTTATAGTAAAGATGAAAGGCATAAGAAAACACTCATGGACAAGAGACATTTGAAGATTAGTGGATATTTTCCAGAGACAGGGAGGTAAATGAGTACTTCTTTTAGTCCATATTATGGTCCTTTTTATTACATAATTAATACTACATATGCTACATTATTCCACAATTGCTCTACGAAGATCTCAGAGATACTTATCAGCATTCCCCTTGCACTTCTAACATTTTGGTTTGTTTTTAACCAGCCACTCAGTTGATAAGCAGACAGAGTAAGTTCCTCAACACAGCTCAAGTGATAATATCATACAAATAAGTAAAAATACACATTGCAATATCCAAACACAGTTACACTTTTATTACTCAAATAATCAGCAATAAAGGGACAAGAACAGCCTTTTTTTCACAAAGCCTGACTTGGTGTAGGAAATTCAGAAGAGACTTGAAGGGAAATAAATTCTGCAGTTAATGATTCATCTTTGAATGGAGTGACTGCTGAGCAGCAATGCTGCCTGTTTTAAAGCCTTTCAGTTGTCATAATTACTACATGTTGTTAGACACAAGAGTCTGCACAGCTTTTGGTGGATGTGTCCCTGGCTTGCACTGTACAACTGAATTTTCCCTAGTCCAACCACATGGAGAAAGGCACAAAGGATTACCATGCTACATACAGCATGTATGAATACCCTGTCCATAACCTGATTTGAATCTCTTCCTTCTGTCTCTTTACTCACATTTAGCTGTGTTCAACATCTAGCAAGACATTTCCCTTTAGAATATTGTCATGAACAAGCAGATTAGCTATGGAAACTGTGTGCATGATAAGAACACTATGCAAGCAAATATTACATCAGTAACATGAACTTAATCATTTTGATAACATTGGAAAAGTTATTTCTCCACTTTTGAAGAGACAAGTTCTGTATATTTTTAAAAGGCAAAACTTATACCCATAATCAGAAAGCTTTGGTCTGCTCTTCAATACAGTATATAAGAGGTTTATGGATTTCATCAAAACTGATTAGTTTATTGTCTAGACCACAGATTATTTTTCATAAGATTTCTTGTCATATCTGTGAGTCATTCTTGTCATGATGGATGAGACTGGTGTCTTAAAATCATCAGTTTCTCTGTCAGCAGGGAAACCCACTGAACCCTGTCAAATGGAATACTGCCTCTTCCCCTGTAGCGTTATATTGTAAGGGCATAATCTTTTCTCACAGGGGTATACAAGAGTCCAGAATTGAACTTACACATAACTAAAGGATTGTCATATGGGAGAAGAATATGAATTATACAGTTATTACAGGAGTTTTAAACTTTTGCTTGGCTAAGCTGAAATTGCTACTGAAAGATCATGCCAACCACAGGCTTCCACGTTCAAATCAAAGCCAGTGATTTTGGCCCTTCTGAGGAATGGCATTCCTTGAAGCAGTGTTTGTCATTGTTAGTTTTATTTTCTCATAAAATGAGAACTATGGATCATGTGAAGGCATAAGTGTCAAGTAAAATCTATGTTCAGTTTGCCAAGAAGTGAAATTGTATACCTTCCATAACTTCAGGCCAAATGTTAGAGCTTGGCATGCCAGTCAATTCTATGCACACAAATAAATCACAGTTTATATATGTATGGCCTTTGAAACACATTTTTTCTGCAGTTATAGACACAAGACACCCAACTGTACATGAGATAGAAAAATTAACTACATGGAATCTTCCTTTTCTGCAGCAGAATTAAGGACACATATAGCAATGGACAAGGCAGAACTAGGAGTAAATCATTGCCAAAGGTATCAACAATTTCACTTTCACTCTTTATCACTTAGGAAAATTATGCTTGCTGCTTCTATATTCCTCTATATGATTTCAGACAGAAAAATTAAATATGCTGTTTCACACTTCATTTTCAACAGTTAATTGCTGCATAAATGCATAGGCTAAAAAAAAACCACAGACATTTCATAACACTAGAATAACCATTCAATAACTGAAATATTCAGTTGCCTATTCATTTACATTTCTTATGCAGCAGATACATCTGAAAGATCTGCTCTGAAGTAACTCTTTCTAAAGTAAGAAAGTTAAATTTGCCTATAGAGGGTCTGAACCAGAAGTTTAAACTCCTCATCACTTTGAAGGCAATAAACCTGACATTTATTGCTGCACCACACCAAACTATAGCCCTACCTCTGGATAACTAAGACTATGTGGCAGATGGATGCTTTAAGAGCCTTCCCTGGAGCCTTCCAGTGCATATCATGTTGTCTGTTTAGATGATAAACTCCTGGAAAGGCCTGGACCTGTACATTTTTCTGTGTTTTGTGCCGCCCTACTCTTTACGGTGTTTAAAATGATCGTCACGATTAATCCATAGATAAACTACCCTAAGGAAGCCAATGTTGCCTGCCCTGCAAGAGCATGGCCTCAAATGTGGCATAAATACCATTTGCTCCCCATTATTTACAGTGCCTATTATGGTTCCCCAGGGAGCCATGTGTCCAACGCCTAACTCATGGGTCATGCAGGAGAGATGAGCACCGACTTTATTGGCCTGTGAATTAGGCCACTGATACATAGCAGCCCCAAAGCCTGCAAGCCGATGTTATATATGTATACATATATATATACCTCTGTGCCTCCCACAACATCTAGCTGTGCTATCCAGCATTACTGAACATCAGTAAACCCTTGCCAACTTCCTGACCAAAGCCACCTGCAGAAACAGCCAGAACACTGCATTTTGTAATCATGATGAACATCCCTCAATGTGCTGTTTCCATTCCAGTTACCACCTCCCTTTGTGTACTTCTAGAAAAAAATGGCTCCTTTGGATCATATCATACAAATTTCAGCTCTTGCAGTGTTAAAGATCAAGGTAATGTATCGTGAATTATTAAATTGCACATTAATGTGATTTTTCCCTGTTTACTGCTTTCAGAATAATTAAAGCAATAGTGATTTTTCCAATGATTAAAAAAGAAATAAATAAGGTCATTGCTGGCAGAAAGATTAAATTTATTTTTGGTCTGTCAATCTTGTTTTTCTACTTAATTTGATGGTATGAAAGGACATTTAATGACACAGAGCCATTGTGCATACCAAACCTCATGTACCTATGGGCTATGCACGAATGAACTGCATAGTCATTGTAGTCTTTATTCATGAAATACAACAGCAGTTATTACAAGCAATACTTGGTACCTAGCAAATCTATTTAAGAAAGTTTCTAGAGTATTTATAAGGCTTAACATCTCTGTTTTAATCATTAAAAAAAATCTATTCACATTATTCAAAAGAAATCTACTTACATTATATATATATACATATACACACAGACACTTGCAGGAAGGAAATTTTCATGTGAATAAAGAATCTCTCTCACACTGCACTGAACTGTGAGTCATGAACACTTCCAACAGTCCACATCCACTTGTTACATCTCTTTTTCACAAAGGTACTAATTTCAGCCCAGAACTTAAACAGATGTTTAATACCCTGCTATGTTGTTCCCCTAGAAGCAGAAAAACAACTATTTACTCTGTGTCACGTTTGCATTCCCTATTATTCATGTTCTAAAAAAGAATAATAAACTTCTAAACATTTCCCAATAAATGCAACTATAATTTTAGGCCTGACTCAGTAGGAATATTCTGTAAGGTCCAGATGTGTCAATCAGAATTTGGTATTACATTCTACCTTTAAATGATTTTAAATCTACTGAGCAAACAGAGTACTCAAGGTTGACAGTGTGCCCTCTTTCCTGCTGTGCATGAATAGGTGAACACAGAAGCTTCTAAGCTATCTTGTAATTCTCTAGCATCAGCTCTATAGTCTTAGCCTTAAAATAGGATGCCAATACTGCTTTGAATAATAAGATGAGAATTTCCTGGCATCAGCCAGGAATGTCAGTTTGTCTAAGGAAGTGTGTGGAGTCAGCTGGGAGCAGGAAAGAAACAACCTAATAAATGAAGAAAAGGGTAGGGGCAGAAATGCCCAAGTGCCTGTTGATTTCAATTTAACAGTCCTTACAACACCAGTTCAGCTGGCTTCAAAAGTAGAACAGCTGGAACTCCCTGACCTGTACAGAAGTTCAGTGCAGCTCTTGACTGCTTCCTGAGTCAAGTGAAGTACGTATCTGACACATGGTTACACCTGCCAACTCAGTATTTGACCATGGATAGGTCCACTCCAAAGAATTACTTAAAAAGAAGCAACAGACCTTCCAATCACATTCCAAATTACTTCATGGAGTGTGACAAAATAAAAGGAGAGGAATATGTAAGACACAGTCACAGAGAGAACTGAGACGATGCAAATGGGCCCATTAAAAGCTCTGTCTTGTCATTCTATTACTCTAATGAGATTTTTCAGTTCTTTCAACTAGCCTCATCTTCCCTATAGCTCAAATGGAAGGGTCACCACATGCAATCGATACCAAGAAAAGCTTAGAGATTTCTGAAGAGTCATATTCACAAAAATACATGCATGAAACACTTACTTAAACAACTACAGTCTTTTGAAAGACATTCATTGAGAAATGTAAGTACCTGTTGTCTCCAAGGGCAGGATCCTTGGGTTTAGCATCACTATCATAGACAAAACGCTCTTGGAAGATCACTATGACATTGTCTGTAGTTTCATTTCCCAAGATAGTGATAACAGGATAACCCATCTGTAGTGTCCACTGATCCATTACTTCCTGGATATTTACAGATTTTCCAACCCTTTTTAGAGCCTTCAAGAAGAAAGAAAAGTTTCAATATGTCCAAGCAATATCATCAACCAACATATAAAATGTTGGGGGTTTTTTTGTCCCAGAGATTATAATTACTTTTAGAGAATTAAATAACCGTCACACATGCACACACACATTTATACACACTACATAATTTAAACAAAAGTCTCTATACTTCTAAAAAATAAACTTTGAGCAATCTTGCCAGAGAGGAGAGAGACAGAAAGTCATGTTTCCCACATCATTCAGGCACTTTTGCTGTAACAGAAGAAAAAATTTGCTTTACGAGGTTTTAACAAGAGCTACAGAAATACTGGGTGGCTCTCTCCATGAGATATTCTTGACTAGCTAAGGTTAAAAAAGACCCAGTGTAAACTGATGTAGGGTACATACAATAAGGCATATGCAATGTGCCTGATTTCTGAAAGTATAGAGCTTGTCTGTTCTGAAAATCAAATGACAAGCTATTGGAAAACAGTCTCTCATGTCCAAAGAGAGGCCATGTGCACGAAGATATCCCCAGCTCCTTTACAATGTGCACCTGTCATAACACACAGAGGATTAATGTGTTTATATTTGATACCATATGTCAATAAAAATGTTACTTTACAAGTGGATTTTCATATGAAACAAAAGAGACACTATGGCATCATAGGAGGTAAGACTGGGTAGGAGGACAATGACAGGTATCATTTGCTCTTGAGGAATGGAAATGTCCGCAGCTGCTGAACAGTCCTAGATCAAAGGCTAAGCAACCTCAGATGAATACAAGCAGAACCTAGCAAGAAGTCTTCAGAACTGTAGCTGCAATTGCAATGCATTAGGAACAAAGGGGCTGGCAACAAACATGCTTACAAGTGAGGTAAATGGTATTATTAGCTTTAACAATAGATCTCAGCACACAGTATAGCTGTAATGGTTATGGATGAGAACGTTCTTTTTTATTAGCTGTGGGTTCTGCTCTTCTTTCAAGGTTATATTCATCCTTCTGACCTCAAATCACCCAGAACTGTCCCAAAGGCTTTAACAGAGGAAGATACCAGGTGAGAAGCAAGACTTTTTCAGTGGCATTCAAATTCAGATTAAGACACAGATTTAAGAGCCTGACTGTATGTTGCACATCTCAACATTCATCAACAGGACTCAGTTCAGTTGCCCACACTTAGATGGCTAAAGTCTTTTGACCTTGATCTGCTACTCCTGAAGAATACAGGTTTACCCATAGATCTTGTGTCAAATCAGTTAGACCCACTTGAATGTCTTGAATATCCTACTGCATCTAACTGACACTAGCTGCCTATATCTGAACAGCTATCTTGAGTCTCTAGTCAACAGTCAGCGGTTCGGGCTCGTTATAAAATAATCTTGTAGTGGTTAGTCAACTAAATTGCTCTTTATGCTCTGCCGACTGTATTGACTAGGTTTTTGGGACTCAAGTCGTTCCTGTTCATCAAGTGTCAAATGAAATGTCCTAAAATATTCAACATATTCTTGCAGAACCAGTGGACCTACAGAAGACATGTTTATTTTATGTGGCAGCTCGAAGACAGGTAGCATAAATTAAGGTAAACATTATTAGATGTCTATGAACAGGCATCTGAATCCAACCCTCATTGACAACGACTGGAGCTTGGACACCTATCTTTTATATATATATATATATATATATATATATACATACACCTGCCTGTGTAGATAAATGCAGATATCTTGACCTCCAGCTTAATCCTAGCTTTGTTGTCAACAGTTACAACTAGATTGAAATGTTTACACATGCCTTGAGTTGGTACTTGTGCCCGAACTCCCTGACTGTACTTTATATTTCCTTGCACTCTGTCTTTATTCTCAAGTGCCCAGACTAGCTCTGTAGGTGAGAAATAGAGGCATGCTTGGCTCACTTTAACAAAATTAATCTCTGCTCTGACAGATGCCTGGACCAGGATCTAGACACTCAAGCTGAGTTTGGGCATAGCAACCAAAGGGAGCATGCACATAGCAACTACAAGTCTCTAAAGCATGCCAAATGTTACAGTAAATAGTTATCTGTTTACACCAAACTTTAAAGCTTTAATAGTTTTGTCCTTCACACAAATCGTAACTCCACAGAAAAATGACAGACACACCTGATGTAAATGCCAAAAGCTCAGCATTTCCATGTACTTTCCAGTTTATGGGCCTCAGCATGCTGCCACTAAAATCAATGGTGGCAGCTTCCATGAAAAATCTTTTGCTGCACATCACTGACATAGCACAAGGAAGGAAATATATTCTAACATAACAAAGAATAGAAATTCTGAAAAAAAACCCTGTATTTTAATGTTACCACTAGGTTAACTCAAACAGAATTTCTTTGCATCAATTTTTACATTTGCTCTGGGTTCTGAAGATCTCAATATGCACTCTTCACTTCTAACCTCACCAAGAATTAAAAAAACCAAAACAGCAAATTCCTGCTTCTCCCTCAGTGCAATAGATTAAAGCATTTTACCTTTGACAATGTGTTCCAGAGATCATTTCTGGCTGCATTGCCATACTTGTGAATGGTTAAATAGTCCTACAAAAATAGAATAGAAATACAAATCAGCATTACTATATACACACCAAACAACTAGAGCAGTGAATCACTGCCATTAGAAGTTAAATCACATTAATGTTTGCATTTGTCAGAAATCTAGAAATATGCAGTACATTCATCCTAAGGGATTAAAACAGTTCCTTAAGCTAGTTTACAGTGCAGAAATTGTTGCTAAAAATTTCATTTACAGTATTCAGCAGTCCTCCTTTTTCTGTGTAATTCAACTCTATAAGCTAAATATTTTGAAGATACATTTAAAATATTTGCCTAATCTCAGAAGGGCTTCCTAGGTAGTCCTTGGCCATGAAAGAAGAAGCTGATGAAACACAGTTCCAGTTGCTATTTTAGCAGGTCATTCTGCATCTAGTGTCAAAAATTTGCTCACCCAGATGACAACTAGATTTGTTACAAAAGATTTAACTGAGCAATAGCCTACCTAAACTGCAAGCTCTTATCTAGGGAGATCCTGGCATTCAGTGTCAAAACACATCATATAGGTAATTGCGGCTTTAAGAGGTTATCACAAAGGCTCTCCACAACAGGGAGTGGTGGAAGAGGGGTCATGAGAACCCAAATCTGTGCTTGTGCACAGGTACCTACATGTGTGTTTTTATGACATATGTGACCCAGCATCTGAGAAGGTTATAAAGTGAATGCGTTCACTTATTTAGCTGCAGCTGCAATGACTGTGGGTCCATTTGTCTCCCACAGCAACCAGCAAGATTATTCCTGATAAGCTACCATCTTATTAAATTAAATTTCCAAAATAATACTTTAAGCATATAACCAGGTTGGGGCTGGGCCTTACAGGCACAAAACACAATTTTTAACAACATCTGGAGAGACAACACTGTTAGTTTCCCATCATCATATGTCTCTAGACAACAACTCATTCAATTACAGAGGCAAAATTCAGCATTGTTATTTGAATAACATACATTTCAAGCACCTTGGAAGAATTAAGTGAAAAAACACATCAGAGGTTGTAAATCAGTGGGTTCTCCTGCATTTGAATTTCTGCCATCCTCATTTTACACAATGGTAGGAGACAAACCCTAATTTACAGCACAATGATAAAACTCAGACAAATTTGCTGACTCTGTTATCTGTGCTTTGTGTAAAGTAAGATACTTTGGGAATAATTAGTATTTAGAAAGCAAATTTTCTGATACACAAATTGTAGCACCTGTGACAGATTTAGCTTTTATCAGCCAACTCATAGTATCACAAGCAGCAACTCCCATTTAATCACAGACCAGGAAGGCTAAATGAGAACACTAACTGTAAATGCAGTACCGACTCTTAACAATGTCATGAGACTAACTTGGAAAAAAGGCAACTCTTTACAGGCTGCATCTATAGCACACTGTGCTTCCATGTTGCCTAAAAATACAGAATCGTTTAAGGCACAGTGAAATACACAATGACTTTCAAAGCTGAAGAAGTTGAATTGCAAATTAAAAAGCTAAAATAGGAATAAACAAAAGTGGGACACAGTAAATAAATAACAACAAATATATATGTGCATTCTAAGCAGTACTAGAAAATGCTGCATGTGTTGATCCTTCTGAGAGTTGCTTTCAGAATCATTACACAGCAAAATAAAATAGATGGAACACTTGAGGATTTGCTCAACCCAGGGAACAATCCTGTTTACCAAGCTACCATTAGACATTAAGTTTGACTTGGACATTTTGCATTCAGAAAAACTGCAAATAGATTAACTGCTTCTGCCCTTTTGCTTTTTTTCTCCCAATGCACAGATTGGGATGTTTAGATGTGGCTCATCACTCAGTTAAAAACTTCTTATCCTCCAATCTAACATGTTTATCACACAAAGGAAAACAAAAGGAATCCTAACATTACAATGAAATAAGAAAATATAATGATAAACGCAATACAAGTATAGTCCTGGTACCATACAACTTGATCATCCATTTGTTCACTATTTCATGAAAGTTGTATTGAGATCCTACACATAGCATCAAACTAGAAGTGTTACCAAATGCATGCTACACAAAAAGCAGTACTAAGGTACAGTGTGCATCAAAATATGCTTCCAATAGTAAATCTATACTGCAACCCAAAATCTGAGTGCACTTTCTACAGGCTTTCTAATGGTTACTAAACCAGTTCCCACCAAACATCCTCATGTATAAATATCCTGTTTTCAGCAATAACCAGTAGTGAACATCTAGAAAGGGTATAAAACAGGACAAACATACAGTGGTACTTCCCCATTATGCCCTCCTATCATCCAGCACTTCGTGGCACAAGGAATCGTGAGTAGATTAGTATCTTTGAATTAAATAGCTGTATTCTGTGAATCTAGCCAGTTGCTTTCTGGCCAAATGTTCAGCATTTGTAACACCACCTAAAAAAGCACTTCCCACTTTAGTGATCTGTTGTGTGAAGATACCTGTTTCAAACATCTGCCCATCTGCTGGTTTCACTACTTCATTCTCCACGAGTCATTCATGCTTTTACAGATCTTTATCACATGTGTTCTCCCATCAGAGCTTGGTTTTATACTGAGAACACCACCAGACCAAATCACTCCCAGCTATGCAGCAAAGTTACATTTTGTTACCACCATCCAAGCTATTGACTTCAAATCCTGTTAGGGTTACCATGACTCAGCCTGAACATTCATTACCAAATTATCAGTCTCTCTTTAAGCACTTTTCAGGTACAAAACTTAAAAAGGAGGAGAAAATGATAATACATATCAATATCAAATACATCACAGGATGTGTTAAAGTAGGGGTCTAAGGTCTATACATACCCTGCTTGTTTGTTCTAAGGATGGAACAAGCAGGAATATAATCCATTTTTTCATGCTGGAGACCTGTATCTAAGTCTTAAGAAGCTTGCACAGAGGTAGAAGACATGTTTTTAGTCACTTCACAGCTGCCTGAACCTAAGCTGCATTCAACAAAGCTCCAAAGGAGGTAAAGTAACTTAAAGCCTCTTCCTCATAAACACATATGCCCAGAACCATATGGCTTAAAGGCTGCTTCCAACCATAAACTCACAAGTCTATCACCTACAAAAGCTGTTCCATCAACTGGAGTATGCTGGAGCATGAAGATATTCTTCAGCCACCTTCCCAACTTTACAGTACGTATGAGGAGAAAATATGGCATGAAAATGTTCTTAACAACACAAGACTTGAGTGCTCTTCTACAACTCTCTTCCTCCTTCATTGTAATAATGCCTCTAAAATTTTTCATTTTCATGGGGAAACCAGAAAGAGTTCACTGACCCCAATGCAGTGTACTCAATATGAAAATTAATCAAACACACAAAAATGATAATTTGGTTTTGCATTTTCAGCAAGCATCCTCTTGTAATATTTTTCTTACCATCTTGGCATTAAGACATAAAGCCACTTTACCAGAAAGAATAACAGAATCTGATCCCTTCATCCCTGACCTAGGGAATCCTGCTGTGGCAGGGGGGTTGGACTAGATGATCTTTCGAGGTCCCTTCCAACTCCTAATATTCTGTGATTCTGTGTAATATATATAAAAACAATCAGGTAATCATTGTGGGTTTATGATGTGTTTTAGTAATTTTTAGTATCAAATAAAAAAATTCCAGACTCTTTCATGACATGAAAACAAAGTTCAATTACTGCACAACCAAAATCTAAGATGTTGCAAAACTTTCCAACAGATTTAGACAATAATGTTTTGTCAAATAGTAATCTTAATCCTCCCAAAAAAACCCTAAAAAGGATCAATGCTTTTGAAATTATTTTATGACTTGAATACTGAAGCAGATAGTTTGAAGAGTAGTAGAAATAAGAGTACAGTGAAAAGTGCTAAAGGATTTTGAAAGATGTTTTTAGCAATGCTGTATTCATTAAGCTTGCAGGCCTTTTATACAGACTTCTTTAAGAAAAGGAGATTACTTAAAAGGAAAAAGTCTTTTATCCTTTGAAATCTTAGGTCTCTCAGTATTGCCAGGAATTGAGCCTCTGGGTTTCAAAAAAATGAACTATTCCACCATCTAAACACGGTAACATAACTAATAAAAAGTAGTGACTGATAAACACAAAGAGGTTAAACAAGTGTAAAAGGGGAATAAATCTCCAAACATGTATCTTACTTTCAGGGGAGACTTCAGATCTATAACCAGGAACTAAAACACCAATTCTAGGACAAAACTCCTTTCTCAGTTTATCTGTGTGAAGTTGATTGGTTGGCTGAAGGACAAACTCCCAACTGATACGAGTGGTACTGAGATCTGAGACAGATTAACATTGAATAACTTACTTTTTCTCCTAAAGGTAACTGGGAAATATCACTATTTAAGATGAGTGAGGAAAAAGTAGTAAAATATTTTGACATAAAATTCCTGTGGCTACATTCCTCTGAATGCCCTCATTTCTCAAGGCTCAGGAAACAGCAGTACTGCCTCTACCTCCCTCTTTTGTATTTCACTCCTACTTCTCAGTGCACGTCGTCCTCCCCTCACCCTACAAAATGTTCTTGTTGATTTGTTTTATATGTGACTGCTGTATTTCACCAAAGATCTAGAACTACTAGGAAAAGCATTTAGTTCAGGTGGAAACCAGGTTCTAAGACTGTGACTATCAAATCCAGTGTCTTTCTTTTCCCAGAAATTTGTATACTTAACCTTAAGCCACCAGACGCCATCTGACAGATGCTGACTCACTGACTATAACATGCTGCTCTCATTCACACTGCAAAAACATCAAAGCTGCTATAATATATTTTCTTGGCATTGCCTAACACTCAAATAAAAAAGCTTGGACAAAAGTCAGAGGGAGGAAGGTACTGCATATGTTTGCAATGGCGAGTGACAAACAAGAGGGAGTGAGAACCAGTGGTAGCATTACCAGCAAGATACAAAGAAGTGAAGATACCCATAGGAGAGGAAGACTACTGTAAACAAAAGCTAAAATAGCCAACTGGATTTGCAGTATTTTTCAGCTGTACAACAGATAAAACCATGAGAAAGAGCCTTAAGTAAGGAAAGTGAACACCCTCCTGACTGGCCATTCAGACAAGCAGTAGGGTACAAAGTAAAGAGTAGGTAAATT
The DNA here is from genome assembly GCA_013399015.1 of Galbula dea. Classification (NCBI taxonomy): domain Eukaryota; kingdom Metazoa; phylum Chordata; class Aves; order Piciformes; family Galbulidae; genus Galbula; species Galbula dea. The sequence goes on from VWZX01001712.1 coordinate 623,814, forward strand.
CACCTTATTGGTCATCATAAACCTCACAGAAGGCAAATTAGATGGGGCCTAACTCTATTTGTCTCAGAATTAATTTGTACCAGTCAGTTAAGCTGCAGACAGAGCTCCAAAGTGAAAAAACAGCTGTGCACAGACCATTCTATCAAAGCAGTACTGCAAAGCCAGCTAAGGAAACCCTTGGAAACATATTTTTCCAGGTCAAGTAAGCTGAGTAACTTCTTCACCCTCTACATCAGTTTTACTAAGAGTGCCCAAAACTTCCTCCAGGCAGTCTTGTTAGAAACTGCCAACCTACAGAATACACTCAAGTAACAGAATATACATTAATTTTCATGAGTGAGTTCTACTAATGGATCAAAAAATGTTATATCCTTCCTATACTTCAAACTACTATTGCATTAAAATGTGTTCCTCCAACAAAAAAATTGAAGTTACCCAGTGGCCAACAAGCCAAGAAATAAACTAAGTCAAAAAACATTTCAACTTACAGTAACAAAAACCAGCATTAAAATGATAGTGAAACAGCAAACACACGGGGAGTGTAAGGCCATGTCTGCAGTGTTGATAGTCCCCACCTAGTACTAAAAACATCACATCTGCTTTATATACAGCCACACCATCAAACACATTCCTGGATCTCCCAAGCTACAGTTTGATGATACTTTGGTGTTACAGCGAGACTGATCACCTTCCACAACCTCTGCTCCTCCTTGTCCACATCCCCCTGTTCGTGAGGCTACTTGGCAAGCTAGACCTCTGAAATGGGCTCTACAGGAAGTAAATCTATCATTCTGCAGCAAGGACACCCTTCCTTCCTTGATCAAGTTCATCAAAAAGGACTCCAGATTCTTCCACTGGTAAAAAAGAAGTGGTGTTGGGTGGCCATGCATGGATGGGAACTAACAGCTGGAGGTGGCATTGAGGAAAACAGAAGCCCCCTAAGCCAGGGCCCTGTCTAAGTATATACCAAGTATTATGAAAGAGACCAGAGAGAAATACACACAGTGGTGATTTCAGAAGACAGGTAAAGAGAAGCATTATCAATCTATCAGATTTAAGGGAAACAAAAAGTTTATTTTGATGTGCATTTCTCTAAAAGTGATGCTCAAATGTTCTTTCCAAATGTTCAGCTAGTGGTTGATGTTGTAACTCCTCATCAATAAGCTAATTTTTACAATGAATTAGTTAACCTTCATTAAACTTAATGTATGGACACTGTCATTCAGAACTGAAATAGACTAAACTCTCTGACTTCAAGTCACAACAAAAACACTATTTTGAATTAAAGTAAATTAATTAACAGTTAACTTCTGTTTTGAAAGCATCCACATGGGTCCACATTGATGTTTAATTAATTCAATTACAATTCACACCTTCAGCTACTTTGAATGAACTTTTGTGTGTCCCTGTATAAAGACAGCTTAAACCTTGTTTACTTGGTATTAAAAACAGAACTCTGAATTAGAATTTTACACCACTTACAACCAAAGAATACAGCTGCTACAGATAATCTTTTTTTCTCCTTATTTCTAATAATTCTACACATATCAGTGCAGCTACCTGTTGAATCTCTTCCACACAGAGATTTATTGGCTAACATATTTTAACCTATCTCTCTTCATTTTCTGAAAGCAATGTCACTGTAAGATGTCCAGGCCTTCCAGATAGGAATGGCTGGGTTTTATTTTTTTAATCTTCTCCAAATCTTTGTTGCCATTTTCTTTAAATAATAACACAAAATAATTATTTTATCTGCTCCATATACAATCACACTTTCTCAACTGCTACTTTATCCAGCCTGGAGTTTTACCATTCAATTTGCTGCACTAAGCAACTAAATATTCTTAAGAGCAAGTAACGCTTTCAGCATTCCCAATAATTCTACTCTAGTACCACAGGAAAGGTCTGGTTAAAATGTTCACTATTGGGAACTTCTTAGTCAAATTTTAGATTCACCTCACAAATAGGTAAAAAGACAATTAAAAATATAGCCTGAGATGTATGCAACATACTTCATCATGCAAATATTCACTTCAGCTGTGTTTTGCCTTCTCTTTGGGCTATTATCTCAGCCAATGCATAAAGTCCTAGGGAAGGAAATCAGTGGAATCCCAACCATGTACACCAGCTGAAACTTCAGCCCTTTATTTTCAAAAGGTATATTTAGATTTTTTCACACAAAACAGTGATACAATGCTGATGATCAGCAGCAACTGGAAAATATCCACTGTCAACATGTCATATCTGCAATTAAATCATTATATCTAAATAGCAAGCTATAACTACTAATTAGAAAGAGTGATACCGGAACCATATAAGGAAATAAATCTTCATTTTCTCTAGAGTAAATGATGCTGAATATGCCACATAATTATAGTATTCTACTTTGTCCTTTTTCCTTTCTAATTCATAATAGTCTCGTACGCTTTAACAATAATCAGATCAGCAGAACTGACATTTCTGGCATTATAGGGGTCAATGAGATTTTTAGCATTGATTTTAGCCAGAGAAAATTTAGGGAAGTGTTGAGAGTATCTCATCCACTCTGTTGGAAATGCAAGAGGCTACAGATATGACCTGCATCCTGCCCCAAAAAGCACATCATCCAGGCTGAGACACAAGAGAAACTACTAAGAGAAAGGAGGAGGCAAGAGCCATCACTAAGTCAAGGCGACTGTTTTCTTCCTTCTACCTGCTTCTAGTTGATAAGAGACCAGTACTGTAAATCAGAAGTAACTCAACTGAAATCAATATGGCTATTTGAACATAAGAAAAGAATCAGACCTCAAGCCACTGTAAGAAACTCAATTTTGCAGTTAATACCTCTTCTGCATTGCAACGCAGTAAATCTCATGTGAATGGGACATCTAAAACAGATTCAAACCTGGCAAATTCAGCTGCTTTAAAATATAACCTGCTTTGCTGGGAATCCTAATTAAAAGATCAGAATTATTAAATAGAGAGGCTTATTTCTCTTGTACAATTCAGCTTCACATATTAGCTATTAATATGAAGAGGAAAGAGGTTCTGTTTTGAAACTCAGCAACTGCAATTGCAATGTGGTAGCAAAATAGTTTGTATGCAAAGTCTAAAGGGAACAGTTTAGAGGATTGCAGAGTTATTGCCTAGCAGAGTCTGATGGTATCTGCTGTGCAGTGAGACACCTGCTAGTATATTAAGCTTGGCTTTAAAGAAAAATGTATTTGATGCATTATTTGGTAGTGGTACTAAACTACTGAGCTAAGAACAAATCCTACAGAAATAAAGCACTCTTTGAAATTGAACTGCATATATTAGACTGAATTTGTACATTCATTTTAGTTCTGTCTTGTTTGGCTGTACAATACATTTGAACCTAAACCCAGACATTGCTCAATAAATATATTTTTAATGCACACAAAAAATGATGAAATGTTTTCCAGAGATATTTGGATGGCGCCTGCTAATTGTGACAGGTTGGCTGCTCTTTCCTGTGCATTAACCTAAACTATGCTCAGGGATTGCTAACCAGGCAAAAAACCTCTCCTGTACTTTTCTGTAATACTTTTTTTTCTCTATAGAAGCCCCAGAATTGGAAAGATATTAATGCTACTTAGTATGAAAAGGTCACCATAAATCACTCGAGAAAACTTACTGTAAATACAATTTGCATGTCACTGTGTCTAGATCATAATGACATGCAACATTTATACAGTAACAATAACAGATAGGAAAGCAGTAGCAGCAAAGCTTTGACTTTGCTTCTAAGTTATTTGTTGCTTGTATCGATTGAGAAAATGTTTCCCATGGTGCATAAGATCATCATACAATACAGCCACTAGAGCTGCATTTAATTTTGGAAAATGAAGGCACTATAAAAAACTATTATCACTTACATCTGGCTATATGCTACTGTGTCTACCTAGCTACAGTAACTGAACTTTAAATGGACGTAGAGAAAGGAAGAGGGAGAAGGAAGGAGAAGGAGAAAATTTTGATGACAGCCTGTTTCATTCAGGAGAGACTCAGCCTTTTTCTAAATGTCCTCCACTGGGATGAACAGAACTGGATTTATTTCATTTCCAATGTGTATTTAAGTGTTAACTAGGAGTTCAATCCTTCAACCTTTTTGGTGAAAATATCTCCACTGACTTCTAAAGAGCTAATGGAAATTTTGATTGCATGAGGACAGTAGAATTGCACAAAAAACACGTACTTCCAGCACCATGTGAAGTCCATTGTGCTGCCCCATAGCAACAGAGACAAGGTTGCCACTGAGCTCCTATCAGGAAAACAGTATAATTTTATTCCAAAAGAAAACATTTTCTTAAATAGCCACTCAGACCACTGACTTTATCTGAGAATTCATACCTATCATTCTTCCTCTTAATAATTCCTATAATAAAAATAAAGGAGAAAATAGTCATAACTGAATTTCACATGCCACAAAATAAGAGAAGCTCACCAAAAGCACACCAAGTGAACACATATGCGGTATCTGGAATATAACTGATAGTAATATTGACATAAAGGGCAAACCTATTTTGAGAAAATGCTTAATATGTTAGTAAATCATGTCTACACAATCTGCTAGCAATATATCGACAATTTGTATAATTAGTTTTCTTCTTGTAAAGAGCTTTAGCAATGAAGGAATAAACAAACATTTTATTCTAGCTGAAGGACAGCACAACTTCCTCCTAATGAAGGTGACATCTACTGTAACTTTGCTCTGAAAGCAGGCACTAGGGACGTCATTGGCTATTGAGGTTCAGCAGCACCTGCCTTTCTAACTGTTCCTGATGGGATCTCCAATGTGGCCAAAATGTAACTGTTAGAGCTGAAATCTTATCTGCAAAAAGTCCATCTCAGACTGATTTTTTCTCCAAAATTTCAGACAACAACAGAAAGTAAGTATGGGAAAATATCACATTTTACCTTTTCTTGACTTTCTTTCCTTTGAAAAGCTCTGCTGTCCCCATCCTCTGGAGAACAGGTCTAAAGGTCAGAAGGAAAGTGGCATTCATTCAGGAATGTGCTCTTTCCTAGCACTGATCAACTTTAGGTGACTGAGCAGCTAGAGAGTCCCTCTCTCTCCCTGTACCAACAGCTCATAGCTGCTTAAGCTTAGAGGGAGGTTAAGAGTCTTGAAGCAGAAAGTGAAGAGCTCATATCTCTTTTCTCTTGGCAGTCCATGACAGCCAGGAAGAAAACTGTCTGATCAAACACTCCAGGGACAAAAAGCAAACCAGAACAAAGGGAAAAGAGCTAATATAACCAAAGAGGAATATTCTGATAATGCAACATTTTAGGAAAAAGCTATCTCTGCACAGCACCTGTAATATCAAGCAAAATCCATGAGCAGTCATGACAGGTGGCTGCTGTAATTGTGGGTGCATTACATTTGGCCCTGTGACCTGATTTGTAGCAGACCTGGAGTCTGTAACTGAACCCGAAGTGAAGTCTCTTCTGAGTATCTGAATTCGATTATAATGATAAATACCCTGACAGAACATCTTGGGTTTCAAAATAGATACTCAAATTTCACTGATTTTTTTTTTTTAATAAAATTTGTTCCATTTTCCCCCAAGTATGCTGGCACCCAACTCTCACTGAGTTACATAAAGTAACATTAATTGTATGACGAGCATTTTCTGGAGGCCCACAATGGTGCCCATGGAGGCTGAGCTGCAACCACACTGAGCACTCACAGCTGACAATGAAAACAGTGGAAGCTGTACTTTGAACACATAAAGTCTTCCAATCCACAAGTGTTAAGACAGAGTCTCATACTGCATACTCCACACTTGTGTAAACTTTAACTTAAATTTCTGTAGGCCTAGATCTCCACTTATAAAATGAGGCTGGCACCACACCTTCTCTCCCCACCAGGGAATCTTCTCTGTCTTTTGTTCACCAGGTGTTGGTGATGCACTCTGATACCATAATGGATGGCATTTAGCTAGGAGCTAGTGCTACAAAGCAAATGAAAAGTGTACAAAACTAACAAACAGAAAGACAATTCAGTTAGCAATAGTCCACTTTGTGAACGGAATCAGACATTGTCCTATGTAGAAAACACTGGGTGATTACATAAGTGAAAATCTTGTCTAAACAGAATACACAAAAGGAAAAGAATGCAAAGGTAAAATTAACTTTAGCATTTCCCAATAACTGTATGTTTAAATTATGTATCTTCAACCACATTTTTTTGTTAAACAGAAGCATTTTGCTATACACATAGTATACTCAAACCCTCTTGGAGATAAAGGAAGGACTTCCATTTTTGGTAGCGATATCTGAATCTGGCCCTTACATCATTAACAATTACAATGCACATCATTAACAATTTCAAAGGAAAAAGGTACTGTGACACTGCAACTTACAGATGGTTCTTATGTAAATTTTTACTGACCTACTTAAGACATAGTGGAAAAAGCTACAGAAAGAGCCCATAACACTGAATTCACTTAACAAATATAAACCTTAAATCCAGAGTGATGTAAATTAGAAGAATGAGAAATGCTGAGGGGCCAGATAAGGCGAAAGATGTTATCCATCTCCTGTGACATGCAGTGTAGAAAACAGTGATGTCAGCTCCTATGAGATCTCCTATGACTTCCTATGCTCTGCTTTTAACTTGCTCAAGGTATCTTGTTGACAACTATTAATTAAGTCAGAGTTTAAAAAACAAAGAGATCAGTAACAACTAACTTAAGGACAGGTCATAGCCAGAATACCCATGGTAACCCTTTGATGTTCACCAAGGTCATACACTCTGTGCTCTTCTAAACCACTGGAGATGGGTGCAGAATCGGTTGAAAAGTTCTTTACTCAACATCTACTAGAGGTACCAGCTTCAACACCAGAGGTACTCCAGCTGTAAAGATGCTCCTGCCCAGTGTCAAAAATTACATCCTCCCACTGAGCAAAGGAAGACTCCAGGTAGTTCCATGTGCACGTTGATCCAGGGACAGCACTGCAGCTCACTGCTTCACTGAGCCTGATCTTAAGGTGCTTGGGTTTTTGTTTGGTTTTGTTCTTACAGAAAACGTTATTAAGAAGTTTCTAATGATGTCTCATTTTAAACAGCACACAGCTAACTGCTGTGAATGGGGAATAAAGATATAATTAGTAAGTATGATAAAATGGATACACTGTTTAATATACTATGTAAAAAAATATTATAAAATAATACTGTGGAAATAGATTAATACATTTCTTGTACTATTAGGTTCTTGGACAGAAGTTCCAAACAATATGGAAAAAAGCAGATTAGAGTAATTAATTATATACTTGGAAAGTTTCTGATAGGATTTTACATTGACTGCCACAATTCAAATGGAACACAGGACATGCACAGAGGTATCTAAAAAGCAGGAAATGCCAATGTGGATGAAAGAAAGTCTAAGTAGTCAGCTCTGTGATACTAAAAATTATTGAAATTTTAATCTGGCTGTATTTAACAATCTGCATGTCACACTTCCCAGACAGCTCCTCTGAAAAGTTGACCAGTCTGTTTCAATACAGTGGCCACTCAACAGAACCAAAAAAAGATAGCATATATCCAAAGCACCATATGGAAATTCTTATTCCAAATGTACAATGTGAAGTCTACAGTACAAAAGTGGTTAATTTATCATGAAGCAGAGATTCCTACAGTAACTAATTCAAGCTGCTGATGATGCACTAAATCAGAGTGAGTGATGAACGCATACATAGAATCAAGTGAAGTTCAAAAGGATACAGATCTTTGTGATCAATGAGCTGCCACATGGCAAATGAAATGCAATGTTAACAAACATTCAGTAATAGAAAGGAGGCTCCAAAACAATCAAATCAAATATAAGAAAAAAATGAAATAAACTAGTGCAGAAATGTCTCATTACAGAGCTGGAGATTCCTTTATACACACATCTAAGTACCAGAACTTCAAATCACTGAGCTTTCTCTCTATATTTAATATGAAAAAACAAACAAACAAAAAAACCCCAACCCATTGATGCCTTAAAGCAGCAAAACCTTCCAGGAAATGTAATACAGTGACACCAATCGTGTAAGCAATCATCTATTTCAAGCACACAGACTAGGAACAACAGCTTACACATGAAAACCTCACACCAACCTAATATTACATTGCATATTACTGCCCACAATAAGATCAAGTGGTGCTGACCAAGTCTCTTCATACTCTAATTGCTGTTCTAACTGATTAATGGATTTCTGACTGAAAAGCAAAACCACTTTGAAAGGAGAGCACTGGCATTCAGAGATGTGCACCTCGTGAATCTCCCTGGGGCTTAAACTTTGCATCATGAAAGACATCAGGACTTTTAAAAAGAAAGAAATCACCTAGTGTGAGCATGACACATTAGATATTTTCCACAAAAATAATATCTGTGACTTTCTTCTTTGCAAGTGTTACCAGCTGTGGCTATTACTGTCATTACAGCCAATAGAGATATGTTCTCTTTTGGGCTAGTCTATGGAGTGCTATGTAAAAACAGTGAGAAAGTTCTGTGTGTGTTACTAAATCTTCTGTCTGAATAAGTCACATCAATCCAGATACTGTAAGTCTTCAATGGTCTTCCAGAAAATCACTAGGTAGTCTCTTGGCTGAGATTTTATTGTGGAACTTCCACACTATTATGCAATGATCTTTCACAGTATACTTACCATGATAGAAACAGGTCAGTTAATCTTGACAGATATGAATCTCTCCAAAGTCATCTATGCTATAGAACTGCGCATCTCTACTACAGTTTTACTTCCTGCAGACTCCTCAACAGAACAGTTTGCTGAACCATTGGGATCATGTGCATCTTTGTACATTTGCTTCAGCTTGTGTTTATTGTTAAAGAATATACAACAAAGAGCATCACTCTCCTCCATCAACTTTTTTCTTCTTTTTAACACAATTTATTGTTATCTTTGACATACAAGGGATATTTCTTCCACAAGCTATCTTGATGTGCTCTATGAAAAGGCTAACTGACAGGTGATAGCATGTAACTACATCAAGAAAAACATGGTAATGAATAAAAAAAGGAAGCTATCCTATTTGCTTCTTGCTCTAAACCTTCTCTTTTCCTCTCCTTAACCCAAAGGTTACTGTATTTGTTGTAGCTTCTCTTATATAAAAGCTCTAATTCTGTAGCGCTTAATTAAATGATGAATCATGCCTTGATTTCAATGAAACCACAAACACTCAACGAATACAAATAAACAGCTACTCATTTTGGTTTATGCTAGTGTAATAGGACTACAGGTATACTCTTTTTTATCATCTGTGAAACACTTAAGGACACACCTAATACACTAAACAGAACTGAAAAAATACTTTTAGCACTGATGTGCCTCATGTACTGAAGGCTGATGAAAAACAAAGCAAGTAAGATAAAGTGAAGGTCCTTCAGAACTCATTTACTCAGCAAGCCATTAGAATAACCCAGGAGGAATGAACCATAAAGTGCACTTTCAGAGTATTCGTTATCTGAAGAGATTTATAAATAGTATTAAAACATGATTTTGCAGCTATCCTTGAGAAAAGCCATTTAGTTGAATGTTTGAATTTCATCACAAAACTGGATTCAAGGCAACATAATGCTAAATTCCAAGTAACGGTACCAGGGCTAAAGAGCTAAAAGATCTAAACCAATGCACGACAGAAAGGGTAAATTAGTCTTCCAGTTCCCCTTATCATTAGCAAATCTAGCCTCCCAACTCTCCATTGCAACAGTCTTGTTAGATCCACAAAACACAAGGATTAAATGATTGACAAACACTTCCAACTGTACAATTTGTAGCTTATGAACAAGTTATGAACTTTATGACTATATTTTGTTCAACTTGGAGACATACACATGGAAAAATCTCTGTATGGATTTCAAACAGTTTTTATAAAACAGGTTAGAATATCATCTTACTAATGAACTGATGCCAAGACTTTCATTAGTTAGATTTTCACAGTTAGATTTTTCATAGACTTTCATTAGCAAACAGGGAAGTTTCTATTTCGAGTAGGACTGGTGAAAAGCAGAAATAATAGGAAACCACTCAAATCAAAAAACAAAGCCTCATTACAGCTTCACAGTAATTATAATTATTTAATCCCTGCACAGCTCTATTCTTTGTTCTGAACTTTTTTCTAGATTTCAGGACAACTTGCACACTGTTATTTCCCAGGCATACACTGAAGAAAATTACAAAAAAAAAAAAAGGGGGGGGGGTTGATGTGTACATGTTAAAACTTACCCTTTCTAAAGCCCTGAGTGAAGTATTTTTGGGGGGAAAAGTGCTATTGAATTTCCATATGAATGGATCTGTGCAGGCAAAGGCTTGTGGCTGGAAAAGAGAGTTTTGCTGGACTCAGGACAGAACTCTTACTGGCTTAAATGAGATGAGGGCTTTACCCTCGACAAAGACAAGATTTTATGAAGGAAAGTTTTGATTTTTGAGATTTCTTATCTGTATAAGAAAATCACCTAACTGATCTGACCTTGTGTTACAACTAAGAAAATGATCCAAATGAGTCTTTTGAATAAGTTATGTCCTGTAAACTCTCCAAAAAGCTGTATTTCCCCAGCAAGTTTCCTTTAATTGCCTATTGCATGGAACACACCTCTCTGACACAACCAATGTTTTTATTTAACTTTTGTTTTATATTTTATCTTCCAATTTATTCTGTTAAAAAATGACCTGATCCCAGACGGAGTTTATTTAAATTTCAAAATGAAAAGCTTACTAAGAACATATAAGATTGATTGCTCTTTCCATCTTAGCATAATTGTATTTCAGGTGAACATCAATTTACTTTAAAGGACACTTCTAAGTAGCAGGCTGCATCATACATAATTCATCAATCACAGCTGCCTGTAACATGATTTACTCAAGCAGATTTCAATGGAAGAGGGGGACTCACATTGGTTTTTATGCTTTAGCTTGTTTGTTTTTAAATAGTTTACAAAACACTGATTTGTGCTGATTTATTGCTGAAAAGAGTTCATCCTTAGCAATCAGCACGTTGAATTTCTTTCTCTTGGTACAGAAATGTTACCTCTGAAAATTTCCTTTAAAAGGCAGAGTGAGTTTTCAAAGCATCATTATGGCAGAGAGCACTCAAAAGTAAAAATAAAGCTCAAGGATGTTGCAAGGGGGAATGGAAGGCAAAAATATTTATGTGGAAAGCATTACTAGTTTTAGGGCTGTGCATTTTCTAGCTGACTTGACTTCATTTGTTATTAGTTGCTATACCAGCATGCAAGTGTAATAGAAGAGAAGTAGCTCTTTCCTCAGCTAGCCCTTCACACAGTTGTCACATGGATAAAATGGCTTTTGCAAGGTAATTGACACAAAACAGACACAAAACCCCATGCCAGTTAAAGTGCAATTGCTTAATACATCAAGAAATATAGGCAAAACTGGGGGCACTGCAATGTGTTTTTTACATGACTCAGCATCTTCCATTATATTCATCTTCATGGACATGTTGGTGCCTCAGATGGTCCTGAAGTAAAGAAACATTTCCACAGACACATGCAAACACAGTTTTAAAAGAAAAAGGAGCAAGAGAAACTGTTGAAAATGCACAACTACACAAAGACAGAAATGCCCTTACTTACTTGTAAGCCCATTTGAAACACAGAGTGGCCCATAAAGTTAGCCAGCATTCGAATTAGAGCTGCACCCTGTGGAAAACAATAGAGGAAAAAAAGAAATTATCATTTTTGCATGTAAATACTACAGAAGAATAACAATCTCCATCCAATGCTAACACCTTGGAAATTTGTGATTAATATAATCTTTGTTTGTTTTGGAACAAAAAGAGAGAAAGGTGATAAGGCAGATGCTTACAAGGAGAAGTGAGGAAGTAGACTGATGTTGTTAATATCCTGCCCCAATACTGAGTGAGGTGCAGGTCATTAAACACACTCTCCACTGCTGGAGCATGGAAGTGTCATCATAGCTGGCTGCCTCCAGCATTTCTGTGCACTCAGCAGTACCACACATTTTTAAATGAGGGCAAAAAATAATGTCCATACAAAATGCTACTACAATGAGTATTCGTAATATTTTTACCTCCATTATACCATTGTAAACCAGGATTTAGTGATACTATGTCCCTTTGTAAAAGCCTTCAAGATCTGATGATCTGGAAGTGGATCATTTCCATAAGAATTTCACAAGATGTGGATATATATATATTTGACTTACTGTCAGCTTATTTTCCAGACTGTCACACAAAGAGGTAAGTACTTGTGTAATACACTTTCTCTACTCATACTGGTTCTTATCCTTTTGCCCCTTCAGGCAAAGCAGAAATCTAAAAAATTTTTTATTTCACAGGTGAATCTCTCAGTACTTAACACCAAGAAAGAGACAGATAGATTCTTGCCCTTTTGTGTTTTCTCACTCCTCCTCAGAATCACAATTTCTGTATATTTTCCCCTTGTACAAGTGCTCTATTTCAAGTAGAAATATCTTTGCATATTTGACTTGATGATTTAGCTGTAATATCTCACTTTGCAACCCAAATCCAAGACAACCAGCCTTCCAATCCCATTAATCAAATGTTATACTTACTACTGATCACTACACAAGAGGGAGGACACTTTTAATTTAAAGATAGTGAATCAAAGGCTGTAAGAAAACGTGATGCCAGAACTCAAAAACCTCAGCGACAGATTCAGAAAGGTAAGTTCAGAAATCAGGCTAATACTCAACTAGAAAATTTTCAAAAAGGAAACATTTCACAAATTCAAACCCTCACAGGTTCTGAAGCCAAAAGGACTATTACAATTATGTAATCTGACTTCTGTTATTAACAGAGGGCAAACAGTAAATTTATGTAAAAATGCTACTGCTTCTCTTTACACAATAGCATCTGTTTTAGAAAGCTTCAAGAACTGGAAAATGTTTCACAGTACTACACAATTTGTCACAAATAATATTTATTCTCTCAGTGAAAATGTGCACCTTTCCACTAATTTGAATTTCTCTAGCTTCAGCTTTCAAAGTAAGATCTTATATATTTTCCTTCTAGATTAAAGTTCTGAACAGTTTTGGAATTTAACAGTTGCCCAATTTTTAGACTATTTCACACATTCCACTGGTTGTTTTGTTTAGCGACTATTTTTGAAGTACTGAACACATTACCTGTAATAATCAACATTTGAAATAATGACATAAATCCAAAAGATTTGCAAATTATTAGAAAATTGCAAGAAAATACCACAAGTTCTTCACATAGGCAGCAACAACAACATATACATGACAAACTAACTGAAGGGAAGAAAAAGGAAGAAAAACTCATTAATTAAGGAGATGTTTGTAGTTGCTTATAAAAACTGAACAGTGGATAAACCAAAAGATGGAATTTTTATATGGTGGTACATAATCTTACTGGGAGGCCAATCATGTCTGGAACACACAGCAGCTTAGAAAATAACCCCTATCAAAACAGATTATTACCAGAACAGACAAGACCACAGGTGAGGAAGCATTTTTACCCTTATTTTACTAGAGAACAGAATGAGTGAAGTTCTCAAAGATGTTAAAGTAGATAAACAGCAGATAAATCTGTCTAAGCAGATAAACAGAACATTTTTAAAAATCTAACAAATAGTTGAATCCTATTTATCCTGAAGTAATTTGGGCAACCCAAAACATCTTCAGCAGAACCAAAAACATGTAAAATATAGAAGAGATCAGACTAAATCCTTAAAAACAAATGCATTTTCCACTCAATACACATACCTTTTCTTACTCACTTGTTAGTATTCCAGGGTTCCCTTGTTTCTTTCTCACAATTTAAATTTCACAAAGTAGTGATGGACATACATTTATATAGGCACCACAACTATTTCTGTGAGAAGTAAGCAAGCAGCTACCTTCATATGATTTTCCACATAGAGTCTTTTTCTATCCAGAGACCAAGAACTGTCAGATACACATGAAAAAACTATAGAATTCCTCTCACAGGTAATATTTAGCCACACATTGAATGGAACTATGGATGGCCTTTACACATCAAACAAAATTTTAAAAAAGCAAGCAAAGCCTGAATAGGAGATCCAAGGCACAAAGGCAAGACTACCCTTTCACAGCTACTTCAGAAGCACTTTCAACTTCAGAAGTACTTTCAGGAAAGCCAGAAGTCCTACTTAGAGCTTCCAGAACAAGATGCTTATCCCAGTTCTACCATCTACCCCACACAGAAGGGGTAGGAAGAAGGGAGGAGAAATGGGAGCAAATGCAGCCCTTAGTGTTGAGGAAAATGAAAAGGGAGGAAGAAAAGGGAGGAAACCACTCATCTGACCTTTCCTGTGCTTTCAGATCAAGCAGAACAGAAAACAGTGATACAGAAGTAATCAATATATTTCGAGCTCTGGGACAGAAAGAGAAAGGCAGCAAACACTGGCACTCTGACTGGAGATGAAGAGAAATAGGTTTGCAGGCAGAAGTATAAAAAAAAGAAGAGGTATCAAGAGTAACTGGCTTACTAATAAGAGGAGTTTAGAAGATGAACCTAATCAGAGGGTCCTGGGAGGTAAAGAAGGTATGTGCAGTAAGTTCCTTACAGGAGTAATAGAATAAGTAGCCACGGGGTCATCTGAATGACCCAATGTACTAGGATTTCACTGCCTATTCACCTCACAAGCAGTGAAAACAGACAACCTTCCATACCTTCTGAAAGTGTCTCTGATCTAGACCCAAACCTACAGAAAAATCCTCAATCACAACAAATCTGTCCTGCTGCAAAGGATGCCCTTTGGAAGCTGTCAGCATCATTCCATGAACACCCTGACATGCATGTCACATATATGACCCTGCCAGTGTAAAATCTGACTCACACTAAGCCATTGTACCCCATCTCAATAAAAGTCTACTCAGACAAATACAATTAATATTCAGTCAATGATTAATGGCACTACCTGTCTCTGGTGAAGCATTGTTCATTAGCAGATCTCCAAGTGCTTCATAAGACACTCATATCAATATCCTGCAAACTAAAGGGAAATTGAGACACATCATAGTGAAATAATTTGCCAACGATCACCCAGCATGCTCCTTATATAACCTATGACACAGTCAAAGACTCCTCAGCCTCAGCACTGTGACTCCACTGCTATAGGAAAGGAAGGCAGAACATGTTGACTACCTCATCTTTTGCATACACCTACTTTCTGCAAAGTGCTCTTGGGAAAAGGCATGCTCATGGGCAATTAGCCAACTGGCTGAAGTGTTGTAAGTTTATGTTCTTTCTTTCCCTGAAGAAACTTTTTTGCACACTCACCCCATGGTAAAGACCATCCATAACTATAACTAGAAGCAAAATTCCTTTATATGTGAGCCGAATTTCTCTTTGAAACCTACAAAATGCAGAGTCACAGTTAAGGCATTCAGCCTCATTCTCTCCATGCCAATATAATGTAACATGATAGCAACCTTGAACTCAGATTAACTTAAACTAATTTTTAAAGACTCATGCCCACATTTTTGATCCTGTGGCATCACTACAGGTTACAGTTATTCTAAGTTAATTTAATTCTCTGATTTATTGAATGATCCAGTTTCATTATATCTGAATTCTTAAATTAATAGTTATGCTTGCAACGTGCATCTTGTAATAACTTCTTATACAAAAGAAAGAACTAAATGGAATTTTCTTTAACGTGGAAAAAAAAGTAAGTGTTACATATGAAACCAAAAATATCTGAGTACTGCATACAACACAGTACTGTTATACACTCACACAGAAGGGGATACATCTGACTCAATGTAGGTATCTGTAGTATCTGTGTATACAGTTCCTTTAGTTGTTTAGACTTCCTTCACAGTCATAGGCCAGCACCAGTCACTTATGGGTGCATTTTATCTCACCTTAAAGTACACTTCCAGACAGACTGGGAGAACTGTACCCTAAAAGCACCCATCTCTTGTAATTCACTCTAAAAGTAGCCTTGGGTGACTAGCTCGTATGTACATATCTGCACTGCAGACATCTGAAGTGAGCTGAGATGTATTCAACTGCATTGTTAAAAAGGCCATACAGAGACTGATTCCCCACTCTGTTACAAATGTTCTGCACTAGCTAGTAGTTTCCAAGAATTTCTTAGAGAGATAAAACTGGTGTGACACCATCCTTTCTTATAGATACAGTCGAAAAATATATATCATATCTCATTTTATAAATTCATATAAGAATATCAAAGGCAAGTATTCAAGAGAGGGCCCTGAAGAGAAGGTAAAGCACTTTCTAGCTGAAGGTGGGTGCTCTGTACCAACTAGAGAGCACAGAAAAGCATCTGAAATAACGAACCAATGAAGTAGCTGCAGTGAAGGCAACCATGTAAAAATCAGTAAACCAGTAAACAGGATTATGTAGAAGCTAGGAGGCAAGGGGCTACATGTGAAGAGATACAAGTAAGCTGGAAACTCATTCAGCATTATTCTTTTAAGAACCAAAAAATTATATCAATATTCTAAAAAGTTCTCTTGTGAGAAAAATGTCACCCACACAAACCAGAAAACATGAACTGCAGCTGACTTTTTTGAGGGTGAAATAATCTATCGTTTTGCTAATGAGTTGGACTGAAGGAATGAAAAGAGAGCATAAAAGGCTGACCCAGAAAAAGCATTGCTTGTTCATCTTCCTTCACACCAAATTTTGTCATTTTTTTCCTAGAACATGAACTACTTTTTTTTTTGGGTATGCTTTTGTGTGCTTTGTTGGTTTAGTTTTAATGATAGGATTGAGATTCATCTGAATGCAGATGCCTACTTTGTAGCTATCTGATGCTTACTCAGTTGTACATAGCAGAGCCAGCTGTCTAGACTGCCTTTAAAGGCAGTGAAGAGAGAAGTGAACACTTCAGCTTATCTCCCATCCAAAGACACACATCTAAAGTAAGACAGATGCATTTCACCCTAAAAATGCCTGTCATCTTCACTGATGATACAGGGAGGTTAGAGGACTACTCAGTCACAGGAGTCTACATAGTGATCATCCCATGTGAGATACATGAATCGCTCTGAAGATATTTTATCCTGCAACTTATGGAACAATCTTAGAAAATGTGAAAGCATGAAGAGTGCAAAACCACCTCCCTGAGTTTATGAAGTCTGGGACAGCAGCTTGCAGGCTCAGCTATCCATTTATGTCTGGTAATGCCAATTATCAGTAATAATTAATAGACAGACCTCAATACATCTCTTCTTCACTGAATGTCCACCTTGCCATCCTTGTTTAGGAATGAAAGCTGTTCATTTTGATTTAGTTTAGAACGATTCCTTTTGTGACATAAAAACTAAAATCAGGAAGCATCCTGGTGTGAAAAAAACCACCATGGTATCCCAAGTGTAAGCAAGGAGTGAGGTGCTGAGGATAAGAGAGAATGGATTATCCACTCATCCATTTTGCTGCTTTTTCTCGCATTTAAAAGAAAAACAAAACCAACACTTAATACAGGTGATTTATTAACATTTTTCTAATTGCAGTAGAGTTCAAAATCAGTCTTGATCAATATGTAATAGCATATTAGAGTCTTTTCTATACTTTACCCCAGGAATTATTGGGACAATGGCAAGGATGGTCTTTATCCCATCGCCAGAAGTTCTGCAGCTCCACATGTGGTTACCTTCAGAAGGTGCAGGTGGATGCCACCCAGCTCTGTAGACTTCCTAACAACTAATTCATCTTTTTTAGTTAGTATTTCCCACATAATGACCTCAGATTGACAGTTCCTGCAAGCTATCTGAAGCACAAGAATCAACACATTCTTCAGCAGGAAAAGTCCAATGCATACAATTCACTGCACTTCTCTGCTATACTGTTACAAATCTAAGTTCCCCTTTTACACTTTGGTCACAATGTGGCCCTTCACCCAGAAAGCCAGAGCCGTATCTGCTGTACACACTTCAGTCAGGCATGAACTATAACATTCTGTGTGTGATTCTGTGATGAACTATGTTGGCAGAATAAGATCACACAAAAAATTTCTAATCTTTTGTAACTTGTTTTGAATAATGGTTGAAATGTATCTTTTCTTCATGAAATGTGCTGAAGAATATAATTTTTAGAACTGCAAAAGTAATAAAAGCAGTAGAGGGGTTGAGGTTTTTTTCTTAAAAACATTGAACATATTTTTGCAGTATTCTGTCAAATAGAAGCCTAAGGATATTTACAATCAAATGGATTCTTAAGTGAATGAGTATAATTTCATTTCAGTTCAAAGTTCCTAAATTCATACATCATTCTTTATTTCTCAAAAACTCACATAATTCTGTGATTTTAAGTTCATTTCAAACATTAGAAGAGCATATTATCCAGCACTCATACAAAGAATGTAGACTTGCACATTAGTTTTGTAATGTGAACACTAGACACCAAGTAATACCAAGTCACGTTTTCCTAAACAATCATTCTTTGTTGGTACTAAGCAACAACAGCAGGATGCCCTGTGAAATTTAACTTATTGAGAAAAACACAGCATGAATTAAAATGAAAGAACAACATACATCAAATATGTAGCAAAAAAAATGTAACATCTAAAAAAAACCACTTCCATAAAATTAAAAGATAAAAATGTCAAATCCTGGAGAAACTGAACACAAAAAGGATGTTTTGACATCTGCAGAATTTGCTCAAATGAAGATAGAGAATAGCGTATGTAAATTAATTATTCAAAAACTTGGTCAACTGAGCTGCTGTGTTACTCTATATGTGGGGCACTGAATTTAGTGAATCATTACCCTCAGTACATTAAAGAAGAGGACTGAGAGATGGGAGAAGTCTGGCTATAACGTTTGTTTAGCAACTGGTGTGACCTTAAGCAAACAGCGGACATCTCTTAGTCCTCCCGTAAGAACAACTGGAAACTGGGTAACCAATTTCAAATCCAGGAGTTGCATTTAAACTGTGCTTCCTTAAGCAAACGTATTTATCATACACTTTTGCTTTGTTCCTTTTCTCCCAGAGAAGAAGTCCAACCAACCCTCAGCTTCCAGTCAGAATGTGATGCTGAAATGTATTTTACCTTTTGTCTTCTGAACCATCTTTCATGGTATGCAGCCTTACTCTGATAGTCATGGAAAAAGAGTGTCCCGTTCACACCACCAGTTACAACAATGTAACTGTAACTGTTACAGGCTTCTGTGAGATCTCTGCTAAAGTCTTTCTATCAAGCTGGAAGCACAGAGATAACTGCAAAGCCTTCTCTAGAATTCTTCAGCTGCCTCTATCCAACATATCTCACCTCTGGGAACTGCAGAAGTATTCACTGAGAAATTCTTTTCAGAGAATTAATTAGACTGTATCATGAGTCACCAACACTAAATCTCTCTTTCATTTTCAGAAACTGAGCACTGTAATACACCAGCTGGGCTAGTTTATGTATTCTCTAACCACATCTCCAAATACTACAAGAAAAATGAAACTTAATGCATGTGAAGTTGACGAGTTTGAATGCTTCCTTATATTATTAGAACATATTTGTTTAAATGAGTAAACTTGTGCCT
This sequence comes from Galbula dea, assembly GCA_013399015.1. Classification (NCBI taxonomy): domain Eukaryota; kingdom Metazoa; phylum Chordata; class Aves; order Piciformes; family Galbulidae; genus Galbula; species Galbula dea. The sequence continues at coordinate 643,311 of VWZX01001712.1, forward strand.
ATGATTTCCTCCCTGTGGCAGAAACGTAAAATGTTCAAATGAATTCCTAGAGGCTTTTTCTTCAGAAAACCCACGTAAAAGCTGTAAGAAGTAAGTAAAGAGAGAGCTACAGGCAGACTATGCAGTATAACATTACAAAAGGTGACAGTATTAATCTAATCCTGAAGATCTTAGGCAAGGCCATTATTTAGTGACACACTGAAGCATCTTAAGCCCCTAAGCAACCCTACTTAAATTCTACAGCTTACACACATAAGATTAAGCAAGTAAATATGTACTTGGCTGAATTTGGGTCTGACTAGTTTCCTTCCACTTCTTAATAAATTGTTAAAAAGTAAAGGACTTATCGATTTATTAAAAGGAGCCCAAAAAACCTCAGCAATAAAACCAGGATACATTTCATTAAACAAATTAAAAATACTATTTTTTAAACTTTACTTACATTGTGGATGAGCCATTATTTATAAAATCTGCAAATATACCTAGAAACCTGTAATGTACTGTGCTAAATCATCAAAGATGCATAAAGGCATCTTATGTTGGTTTTATAGACTGTAAGGCCATTTATCTGATGCCAAAACATCACTGAAAAAGCAACATTATATTCAAGGAGAGCTTTTCACTGGGAAATCATAATCATTTTCAATTCTGACAAACACAGCTGTTCTAGGGCTGGATAATACCAAAATGGTCAGATGGTAAGATACACTTTGGTGAAATGTTTGTCTTAGACATAAATTCTGTTGCAAATTTTAGGAACATGACACAAAGAATAAAATTCAGGGGTAAAGGACCATAACTAATCATGTTCTTCAGGTGGATATTGTCACATCATTTTCCTTGAATAATAAAATTTATCAGTCACCTAGACAAAATGCTACTGGAACTCCATTTAAAACAGGAGTTTTATTTAGCCTCAGCACTAAAATCTCTCTTACTTGTTCTGACACCATTGACAAGGACAAAAGCACATTATAGTTTTTCATTAAATGCTTGTATGAGGAAATCTTCAAGGATGGACAAACACAAAGAGGTTGATGACATTATTTATACAGACAGGCACCATCAGAATGTAAGTAGGAAATGAACTAATGAATCTTGAAATCCACTGTATTAAGAACACTCTTGTAATAATAAAACTGGCTCCACAAATCTGTGTTTCCCTTTAGGAGTAATGGACAAAGATTTTCTGTTTTATGATGAATACTTACAGAGGTGTTTATGTGGTCACAGTTACTTCACTTCAAAGAGGAAATGCATCACCATTTTCCCAGCCAGCTCCACAGAGAATCAAAAAGTAAATTAAGTAAAATAAAACTCAGAATTTGTGATGATTCTGCATTGATTACTACCTTGGGTATCAGTATGATCTGATAGCTATCTATTAATCCATAATAAACCAAATATTTTAAAAGTCCATGTCTCAACACAATTTATCTAATCAACCACATGTTTACCCTCATTGAAGATTGAAATCAGGTCTGTTTGAGTAGATTTCTTTCCATGAAGTATGAAAATAAACACTCTGGGTTGTTTTTCTTTTAAGTTCCCTAAATACCACATAAGAATCTCAATCCATTTGCCTAAGACTGATTTGCAACTAACTATAATCAAACATGATATTCTACTTTTTCTCTTTTAATACCTCTTTTAAGCTTCAGAAATTATCCAGTACTTAAACATACCTTCAAAACCAACAACCACAACAATAAAATAAGAGTGGCAGAGGTTGTTCCAGAGAGTTCCCTCCTCAACAGAGGTAGAAGGCCTTCAAAATCATATTTAATGAAAATATTGATCATATTTTTATGTCAAGATTCTGGGGATTTTTTCTCTATTTCATTAACTGCAATTTATTTTCTATTTCTAATACTTACAGTTTGTTAGAAGTTACTTTAACACTTGTAATTATTGCTTTTGTTTTACTAATCTGAACTGGGACATATGTCAGCAAAAACCATCCCTTGCTTTTTCTCAGGCATTGTTGGTTTTTTTGGATTCATTAAGGGAAAAAACAGAAACTGTGAAGGCTTACAAAGGTACTTTCTGCTTTGCCCTTTCCTGAAAATGACCATTACAAAGTAAAACTGGAGAAGCAGAAAAGGTGAGTACATTTGAACGAGTCCAGCGCCGAGCCACAAAGATGATGAAGGGGCTGGAACATCTTCCTTATGACGAAAGGCTGAGGGAGATGGGTATCTTTACCTTGGAGAAGAGGAGGCTAAGGGGTGACCTCATCTCTGCTTTTAAATTTGTGAAGGGTGTGTGTCAGGAGGATGGGGTCAGGCTCTTCTCAGTGAAGCCCAGTGACAGGACAAGAGGCAATGGCTGTAAGCTGGAGCATAGGAGATTCCGTGTGAATGCACTTAGACATTTTTTCACAGTGAGGGTGCCAGAGCACTGGAACAGTGTTATGGTTTGGGTTAGAACAGAATTAATTCTGTTCAGTAACTGTTTTCTAAAAAGTATTCCATGACCACGTGCATAGGGTCGTGTCAGTCTTCCCCCCCCCACACACACACACCTTGCCTGGACTGTCCCTTTAAGAAACCTGAGATTCCTGACTCAAGGACACTGCAAACCCCCCCCTCAGGGCGGGGGAAGCTGGGGGACTGTCGTCGACTGGACCACGAGGAAGCCCTTTCTCTTCTCCCTCTGCTGTGGTTTCGGATGCTGTTTTCTGCGTTGCTGCCCGCTTCTGCTCTCTGAGACACACGTGCTAGCTTCTTGGACTGGGAGCTGCTACCGGGGACTCAGGGAAACTGCTGTGCTGGCATCGGGACGGTTCAGTATTTTGGGTCCTGTATATGTTTATACTTGTTTCATTTGTATCTGTTGTTATTATTATTAAAACAGGTTTTAGTTTTTAACTTCCAATCCAGTCTCTCCTTTAACTGCCGTGTGTGGGGGCTGGAAAGAGCCTTTAAACCCACCACAAACAGACTGCCCAGACAGATTGTGGAGTCTCCTTCTATGGAGAGATTCAAAACCCATCTGGACGTGCTTCTGTGTGACCTGGTCTAGGGAATCCTGCTGCAACAGGGGTTTGGACTAGATGATCTTTCGAGGTCCCTTCCAACTCCTAATATTCTGTGATTCTGTGATTTCAGAAACTCTGGTGTATAGGTTGGTATCCACATACACCCACCTTTATCAACACTTTATTTTAAGCCATGGAAACATCTGAGAAACAGATGCACTACTCTGTTCCTTCTGCTTCCTGCTGGGGAAAGAAGTATGAGAAATGATGGCAGGAAACAGTGTCTTGAGCCACCACTGCCACTTCTGCTCTGATTGTCTTTTCCAGCTCTCAGGATCTGCCACTGCCTTTCAACAGGCAACAGGCAGAACACAGTCTTGCACCACAACAGGTTGTGCCTTTGCAATTGCTCTATCTTTACTGAGCAATCTAGTCTAATGAGTTCTTTAAAATAAAATGCTTTTATTTAAATTTGTGCTCCATTTTTGTTATTTTGTATCAAACCCATACACAATTCTCTCCAGCACAGGAAATGGTCCTGAAGCACTACAGGTCTGTAGCTGTTTGCATACCACACACAGTGGTTTCTATGTTTCTTCTCAGAAGATACTCTCAGCACGCACTAGACAGTGTAAAAGGTTAATGACAGTTTGTCTGGAGTCAGGAAGGTGCTCAGACACCTTAAGAGAAGTATTTTAAGTATCCTGCAGTATTTTTCTACTTTTATGCACTAGCAATCACTGGCTGGAGTGGGACAGCCTGTATGTAGTCAGGCGCCCTTGGGTCTGCTCTGAACTTGAACCTGAAGATTTCACTGTCTCTGAGTTTCAGTGGTTTTCATATTGGAAGCAATAATGACCTACAACCTTTTTATCTAAAGAGAAAGAAACTATTTTCATTACAAGATACTTCCTCTGTTACAATGCGTTATGAACAAATGGCTCCTGAAAGCACCTTCTGCAATCTGTGCACTGACCTGCTGCACTCACAAGTCATGGAACAGAAACCAGCATCACACAAATGCACACCCAGGACTTAATGGTATTCACAGACAATATCATGGCTAAATTAGTCAGGGAGGAGACAAAGCTCTCCCTTTACACTGAAGTAAGAGAGTGGCTTGTAAAGCCACCTGTATTGCATTGTAAAACTTTTGTTTGGCTGGATACTATCTTATGTTATTGATTTAGCTGATTCGACTTAGTTTTTAAGTGAGCAACTAAAAGTAAATCCTATTTTACTATTTATAAGTATTTATCTAGTATTTCTTGCACTGTTAATGAGCTGCTCTCATTTTCCCTTGGCCACTTCATACAGGCATTTCACAATTTCATTACAGTCATGAACTGAGTGGATTTCACTCTGATACCAATCCTAGGTTTACTGGGCAAATACACAGTTTGGGGTGTTTTTTTGGTTTGTTTTATTTTGCTATTACAGTGCCAATACCTTTCTCAGTGCCAGAGCAACAGAAGTAAAAAGCACGAAGTTTTTAGAAAGCCTTTCCAGTGACTGCAGTTAGCCCTCCTCTTCTTCTACATTCTTGCAGAATATGTTATGCTGCAAATTTTCAAAGAGAATTACACTCAGAAGGGTGAGCAAGCCACTGCTTTCCATTTCTTAAATTCTCCTTTGCCAGAAATGTTATTGCAACATACAGGGAAGCTGAACATTTTAATTTGCACAAAATTTTAGTTTCCTAACACAGAACATTGCCTTTGAGGGGTGGCAGGGAGCATGGTATCCCTTTATCACTATTAGAAATACATCTCCCTTCCATTGTTTGACACAGAAAGCAGGAAAAAAGCACTTCTAAAGATGTGGCATAGAGTTAAGAGGGAAAACGAAATTATACATGTAAAGGTTCAGGAAATAATTAATTGTTTGCATTACAAAGCCATGGTCAGTATTTTATCTCACTGCTGAGGTTAATTTTGCTTACATGGGTGAAAAAACATGAATATTCTTCCCTATTACAGTCATCCTTTTCCTTGTTTTGATTACTGTTTGTCACTTGCCAAGACATCTGCTATTGGGGGTGCTTTTATAGCTACACTCCATCATACCGGTCTTGCCTGCTCTGATTGCTGCCAGAATCTTCAACCAGTACACTTCAAAGCATGCAGCAGGCTGACAGAAACTACTTCAGATATTATCTGGCTCTCAACAGAGTCCTTGCTGCCCTTTCATCTCTTCTCTTATCTGGCTGTGACTGCTCATCTAGGGCTATGACTCCTTTAGTTCTGTCTGGGATCACTCTCCCTCATGCTGTTCTGATTCTGGCTGCTCCCTTTGAGATGCACCTGTCTGTTTCTCCATTTTATTACAGCCAGTTGTTCCTTGCTGATTGTTGCTCCTCGTGTTCCTCTTGCTGCACTCTCTCTGCCTCTGTTGATGCAGCTCTACAGAGCTATGATTCCTGCTGTCAGTTATTTCTGGTGTGGAAAGGCTGTCACACTTTTTGCATTGATTTAACAATTCTCAGATCCACTCTTGTGTTCAACAGGCAGTATTTCCCACTTCACTTGGGATATAACCACTTTTCCCATCATTGTGGGAGGACACTATTTCACTTCCAGCTGCACTAGGAAGACATATCCACTTTCTGATGTAACTTGAGCTTTGAATCATCTACCAGTACCATTTCTTAATGAACTATCATGACTTCTCATTTTTTCTACATATTTTTGGCCCTAGTGGAGGATGAAATGCACCTGTCTCAAGAATGACTAGTATGATGTTTTTGAAAGAGGCAAACACTACCCTCAACAGCTTAAGTAGAAAAACATTGTGTGCTGCCAGGCTATAGTGTCTGCTTCACTCTGCTTGTGGAATCCCTGAATACCATTCTTCAGGGATTTATGTCATGAGATTACTTAACATGTGCAATCACTGAGGACAAGAAAGTGGAAATGAAAAATATATTCAGCCCTGAGGCATTTAAATAGCAAAGTTTCCGTGGTCATCTCTGAAGTGTATAGAAAGAGGCATATCTTAAAAATGACAGCTGAGTGTCTGGCAGGGCTGGACATTTTAATGGTGTCTAATTGATTTATGCCATATTGATGACAGTAAAGACAATGAAATGACAATGACATTCCATGACTGTCATGTCACTGAACAAAAATTAGATGGGAGAAAGTTTTGTCACTTCAATAGTGTGCAGAAAATCAGGAACAGAGAAAACAGATTACATGGAAAATCCAAGGTCCCAAGGATAACAAGGTAGAGATTTAAAACAAATAAATTAATTAAAAGAGAATGAAAAACACTCAAGCCAAAACTAAAATGTAGGGAAAAGATGTTGCACATTGTGCTGCACTGTTTAAAAGGAACATTTATTAAGACAGTAGAAAAGTCTTCACTGGTGGTCCTCATCCAAAGTTTACCAGAGTCAACAGAAAAATTTCCCAAGAACTTAATCCTTAACAGTAGTTCAAAAATCAGTCAGTAAGCAACCAAAAACCCTCCCTGAAACACCAGCAGCAACAAACCCTCCAGCAGGAATCATTGTGTAAGCAGGGCTTTGAGGCACCTGAAAAGATTTGAGCACATGCCTAACCAGATAAAAGCCTTCAGTATAATTTTACAATTTGGATTGTATTGACACATCATTCATCACAGTATTTACACTGGCAGACACCACAGAGCTAGAAGGATAGGCAAATGTTCTAGCTATCTAATTAATGACCTTGTTTTGCTAGCTGACTTTAAGTGCAAGCTATGCATGCAGGCAAAAAAAGTTTACACAGGAGTGAAACAATGTAAAATCTACAAAATGTTAAATTGTTCTAATTTATCCTGAACAAGAAACAGTGTCAGCTGCTTAGAGGAAAATATAGAAAAAGTGAAAAGAACACCTATGAAGTCAGTCAGGGAAGTTTCTTCCTCTTAGATATTGCTTGTATCTAAAACAAAAGGATGAACGGTTACAGAGAGCAACAGACAGACATTATCAGATATGAAAATAAAGACTTCATGGGTGAAAGACTGCATCTTTTAGTCTCCACACCTATGAAAGTGTGTAAGTAAATTCTTCAATTCCCATTCCTCACACTGGTTTGCTAGATCTGGTAACTAGGTTCAAAATGATACAGGATCAGGCCCTCCTATGAACACAATCACTATCACCTAGGGTTCAGGGGAACTGATCATCAGAGAAGTTGAGTAGAGATGCCACCACATCCACTGGGCATGGCCACTGTTACCGTGAAAAATGAACCTTCAAATGGACAGATACAAGACAGATTGTACTCTAATCTGCACAGAAAACAGAATGAGCCTACTAGGCTGCATAAAATAGTTAACAGTATACAGATGTGTCAAACTTTCCTATTTGTTATTTCAATGTATATGAAAATTACTTAATGTTTGCAGAGTGTTCATAAGAGGAAAAGATAAGCATCAAGTATTACCATTTATTGTGTGATATTACTATTATCATATTAATTAGAAAAAATAATTAGCTTGAAATATTAAGATACTGATATGAGATAAGCCTTTGAACCTACTGAGGTTCAGTTATCACCAGCAAATGTATGACTGGAACATTTAAATAATGAGAATATTTCAGTATGCTAAAAGCTGCTGGTTAATACAGCTTAATCTACCAAGAGTAATGTTTTCAAAGGCAGCTCAGGGTTTTTTGAAAATGCTACTTGGACTCTTGAGCATCTCCAGCATTTTAAAATATTTCCTTAAGTATTTTGTGTCTGCATATTACATTCTCTACCTGTTACATGAACATATACACACACTCTCATCTGCCTATCTGTAAAGGCATAATATCCTTTCACAGAAGGGGATCAAGTTGAAGTTGGCTGGGAATAACTGATGACTATAAGAGAGAACACACCTCCTTTTTGGCCGAGAATGATCCCTGAAAAAACTGGAGGCAAGTCAGTGTTATGCTTTTGCTGTCTTGTTACAGTCTAGTGTTAGGCAGCTAATGACGCAAAGAAAAGTTATTATCAGATAGAAGGGTGATAGTCAAAAGACTCTTACTACCAAATTGCCAGCAGACAGCTCCAGTTCAACCTTCACAGCAGAAAGCTGCAGGCAGCAGCCTCTGCATCACACATCAAACAGTTATGGTCATGAAACTAAAGCACAGTGTTACACATCATACCATATAGCAGAGAATCTTCATGCTGTATAACAGAAATTGTCAGCTTTTGGGTCACATGCTAACAGCAAGCCCCGGTGGAAGTGCACAGCCCTCTCACTCTTTACTGAAAGAGTGGTGAGATATTGGAATAGGCTGCCCAGGGAGGTGGTGGAGTCACCGTCCTTGGAGGTTTTTAAGAAGAGGATAGATGTGTTTCTTCAGGGGATGATTTAGGGGTAAGAGTAGTGTAGGGCTATCGGTTGGACCAGATGATCTTGAGGGTCCCTTCCAAACGTAATGATTCTGTGATTCTGTGATTCACTCCTGCACAAAAGCTGTTCGGTCCCTAAGCTGGCCAGAAGGCTTTCTGTTCATTGAAATACAATTTGAAATTGACTGAATTTAACACACACTCCTTTGCCAGCCCACTCTCACTGTTCAGCAATGACTTCAGAGTTTTCACTCGTTGACAGAAAAAATTCTCATGCATAGAAAAATTAGGGGGAAAAAGACATTTAACTTTAGTACTTGGCAAGTTTTCTAGAGAGTTTCAGTAGGACAAAGTCTACACAGCCTTCTGCTTTCTAAAACATCCAACACAATTCAGACACTGCCACAAAATAAATGTAATAAAAAAACCCCAAATATTATTGCTGAATTCTGACAGACTCCCAAGTTTATTTATGACATTTAGTAACACTCAATGTGTTGAATGTAATTGACTAAAATCACTGTAGTATATTCCAAATATATTCCACACAAATTAAAGTTTCCCAGCTAGCAGCCACTGTGGTGTATGTATTTTTACAATGGTTACTTTCACAGATGAAAAATGATCTTCTAATAGTTACTGACATATCTATATATAGAGACAGATAGGTTTAATTAGTCTCACCTTTTTATAGGCGATCCAATCAAATACCCTGTCAATGTCTGTGGCTTGCTGCACCTCCTGGGACACTGGATGTGAACTGGCCAAACCATCCAGCAACATCACTTCATGTAGGACATCTGTGAGAAATCTCTGCTTTTCCTGAAATCAAGCATATGCAGGAATATCACAGACAAATACACAGTTACAACAATACTGAAATGCTTCAGAGTTATCAGAGTCAGTCTCTATATGACAGGTGACTAAAATCAGACCTTCTCTTTTAAATGTAAGCCACCATGACCTTCTACAGTCTTGAACAGGTATATATATTAGACAGGAACAAATTCTAGCATGAGGGATCCCTCTGAATTAAGATCTCTTGCTGCAATGAAAGTTGACTGAAACTACATTAAAGACTATTAAATTAATCAAAATATATCTGTCAGTGCACACTGCAATTCTGACTACAACTACTCAGTTATAAGGAGTCGGGGGAGAGAAGAAACGGCGTAGCCTTTGATCACAAAAATACACAGATGCTACAAATCCAAGACCTCATTGCATAGGCAAATACAAAAACTCTTGGCAGAAAGGGGTAAGTACAATTCTTACTGCTTTATTTAGTGAGGTTTAAGTTACTTGGCTCATAGCACCAAGTTCACGTGGCAGGTTGGCATGGGACAGGACAATAAAAAGAGCCCACAGCAGTGTCACAGCAGATGCCTGCACTGTCTTTCATAATTCTGGTATAGAAATCCTTTCTCATCAACAGTTTGAGTGCTCCACAAACTTTGTAGCTTCCATATGAAAAAAACTATTATTATCTCTCTTCACAAGTAGGGCAATAGCTGCACATAGAAGTTAAATGAGAGAGTAAAAATCACAGCTACATCAGAGGCAGGTGCAAACCCAATCAACATCCAACACACTAATTTGTTTCTATACCTTCTATAACTGTAGATTGTAGAAATATGTGAAAACTGCTGGATATTTACTCTGACAGCAACATCAATTAAATGTTCATGTATACTCGATGAAGTGTGCTGCATTCACTTTTACAGTGCAACTAGATGGGACTTTCTCAGCTGAGAAATGACATGCCTTAAAAACTCCTCATATTGCATTCATAGATACGTCTCTAATTCAAAAGACTGTCAGGAAAAAAGCTTTGTTTACTCGTTTTTTAAAGTCACAAATAAATGCAAAGAGTGAATTAAAACTCAGAGAAGGATTAAATAAGCTTTTTTCACCCTTAAATGACATATCTCAGACTTTATCTAAATTACAACAGTTCCTGAATTAATGTCAACCTTGTGCCATAATTTAAAGAAACTCTAGGGAATGCTGCATTTTTTTTGAAAGCCACCTTGATGTCCACAGATAAAACAACCACACAATTACATAATAAATTCTATGTTTAATTTCTTGGGTGGCAAGGTTTTGGCAGCAATGTGTTAATTTAAATTGTATTTATAAGACAGATGAAAAGCTCTTCCAGTGCTGATCCATCTGGAAATAAACCTTTATGTTAAAATTCATTAGAGTGCAAGAAATGTACATTGAGTTGATTGTACATTCAGGCAATTAAAAACAGGGGACGTAGGAAAGCCAATTACCCAACACACTCTTACTGTTCCCAGCTGGCTGCATGAGGTAAGGTTTGTGGAGGGAAAAGTAATGTCTTGTTCGTATTATTGTTCATTTGCAAATTTTCACAGGCATACACAGGTAGGAAGTGCCCTTTTTTATTGGGGAAAAAACAAACCAGCTGTAGGGAAACAATTACTATGACAGTCCTATGCAGGGGAAAACTGCTGAGGTGTAAAGGACTGTGGGTGCTTTGGTTACACCTTACTCTCATTCTCTGTTAGTCGGTAACAGAGCCCAAACATCATCAGACATCTGATATGGAATACAGACAGGTATGAACACACAGAGGTACGGACCTGTCTCCAAATTCAAGTTTGGGTATCACAAATGGCACACAGTTGTGAAAGTGGATTGTTACTCTTTGGAATTAACTCATTAAAAGGAACCTTGTTAATCATAAATTAATACTTTAAATACAGAGCCTAAAATCAAGACAATAAACATATAGGAAACACGTGTGAAGTTGTAAGAACAAGAATATAAAAGATATAAAAAGGACAGGCTACATTTTGGTTTGCTGTTTGTTTCTTTGGTTATCTTCTGAAGGGCTGAAAAGCTTTATTTTAGATTCATGATTGCTCATTCAAGTCACCTCAAAATTTATGGCAGATCATCACACTGGGATACAATGGGATATCTAGTATTCCTCCACATAGGCAAACCTGCATTTTGGTGGATAAAGGAAGAGCAATTGACATCATCTACCTGGACTTACAAAAAGCATTTCACACAGTTTGGCATGACATCCTTGTCTCTAAAGTGCAGAGGCATAGATTTTATGGTTGGATCACTCAGTGGATAAGGAATTGGCTAGATGGTCACACTCAGAGAGTTATGGTCAACAGCTTGATGTCCAAGTGGACACCAGTGTCAAGTGATGTTTCTCAGGGGTCGGTAATGGGACCAGCTCTCTGTCAGTGACATGGACAAGTGGGATCAAGTGCACCCTCAGCAAGAACACCAAGCTGTGTGTTGCATTTGACATGCTGGACAGAAGGGGTGCCATCCAGAGGGACTGTGACAGGCTTGAGAGGTGAGACCATAGGAATCTCATGAAGTTCAACAAGGCCAAGTGCGAGGTCTTGCACCTGGGTTGGGACAATCTCAAGCACAAATACAGACTGAGCAATGAGTGGATTGAGAGCAGCCCTGCAGAGAAGGGCTTGGTGATGTTGTTTGATGAGCTGCTCAGTGTGACCTGGCAATATGCAACTTGCAGCCCAGCAAGCCAACTGGCCACATTAAAAGAAGCCCATGGCAGAGGAGCTGGAACTAGATGACCTTTAAGGCCCAACCTAAACCATTCTATAATTCTGTGATTCTATGATTTTATGAGAATTAAGGAGGCTTTTGACCTATAAGTTAAATTTAATGAATTAAAAGGATTTCCAAAACATTCCCACCTTTTCCCTTTAGTATGAAGTTTCTGAGTGCAGATTTCAAAAGCAGACTCAAATCTAACTCCAGGGAGACACAGAGAAAGTGAGAGAGAGAAGTTTGCTTGTTGACAGGAAGCCGGCAGCTTGAAGAAGCAATAGGAAACAGAAATGCAGAAGGAAACAAAAACTGCCTTCAAGTGTTGAAGAAACACTACCTTGCCTATTCAAGTCCTATCAGCACATTAAGGGGAAAAGGCCAAAACTGCTTATACTGCTGGAAGGAGGGATTTCTATTCCCTAGTTATTCTACCCTACACAATACAGTGGAATTGATTTGTTTTAACATGATATCTACAAGGCTAAAGAATCATCTAGCAGAGAAACTGTAAAGAAAATCAATCTTGGAATTTGTTAATGAGGCCAGTGATCTGTCAACACAGCAGGTGACAGGTTTGCAGCTAGACATGAAACAATGTTGTTCAAGATGACCCTCCTCCAAGGGACTGAAAGAGCTGAAAAAGAAAAGCCGAAGACTGTGATCTGCCTGTAAGGAAAAGGGGACTTCAGGTGATGCTTGAGATTTTGTTTGGAATGTCTGTAGCTGCATGTAAATTCAGTGCTGTGCAGAGCTAACACAGGGCCAGGGCTCTCAGCAGGAGTTGGTATGACAGCGGCAGCAGTCTAATCTGAAATAAGGACAGAGGTGCTTCCACTCAAATCTGTGCCTTTCTTTAAAGGCAAGCAGGAAGCCTCTCTGTTCCTTATCCTCCTACTCCACACTTGGAGCCCTGTCTCTTCATCTCTCCTCAGAGCTTTCCTTGAATTGTGGATTGTCAAGTCTGGGACCTGTCTTTCAAGACCAGACCTCTGTTGAAAAGAAAAGACATGCCTGTTCTTTCTGGTTGCTTTCCAACTTACTCTTGAAAACGTTTCCAAGTGCAGGGGCTGAAATGATGTTATCAGATTAACACACTTGTCAAAGATTTACATTTTCAGATTATTTTCAAGCTATGGAAATAATCTGGAGATTTTTAAATGTGGATCCATAGTGTAAATCATTCTGTAGCAAAAAGAATAAGGAGTAAGAAACTGGCTGTCCCGATTTGGGTTAGAACAGAACTAATTCTGTTCAGTGATTTAACTTTTTAGCTAAGGCTTCTCTAAGTAACTGCACTTTCTGAAACGAACAGCATGCTTTTACAGACACTGTGTGCTTCTAGCAGTGATAAGACCTAATGCTTAGATCTACTACCAGGGATTGGTATGCAAACCAAAGTTACTGCTAAATCTTGTGTCTCATGTTGGGAGGTGTAAAATAAAAGCTGCACCTACCTGTTGCAGACAGGACAGGTGACCCTAAACTCTATTCTATTCCATATACATCGTAATTGAGATAAAACTGGGGGTCACTTCATTTTTTCTTCCCTTTTCTTTTTCTCTCTTCTTCAATGGCCATCTTCTGAGGAAAACTCTGTCTGTTCTGCTCTCAATCCTAGTCCATAAATTCCTGCATCCAGTATCAGGATCCAGCCCCTGAGCCTGGTTCCCAGCTGCTGCTGAGGCCTTCTGCTGCAGTGTCAGTGGTGATGGTGACGTAGTTACCATCAAAGGGGGTTTGGGTTCAGTATTGGTTTTGCACATATTTGTATATGTTTCATTTTATCATTATTATTATGATTAAAGCAGTTTTAGTTTTCTTTTCCAATCCACAAGTCTCTTTCTCTCTTATTTCCTCTCCCTTCCGATGGGAGGGGGTAATAGGGAGCCTCTGTCACTGGGTTGGTGGTCAGCCCAGACCTGACCCTTGACACTGGCTAAGCACAAGCAAGCTTTCTAGTTCTGGTGTATTTACAGCTTGTTCTTGGGAGGAAGGTTTATGGAAAGGTAGTGGTCAATCTTTGTATATTAATTTCCAACAGGTTGCCCATCATTCAACCAGTCTATCTCTAATTGTGAAATAACATTTTTTGGCAGGACTGTATCTTCAACAGCTATTAAAAACGTATTGTGAATAACAGGATAACAATGATGTAACGGAAAGCAGTTGCTGCTGGTGATTTTACAATATCATATTAAGGCATAATGTAAGAGTAAAGTTGGCTTGACAAAAATATAACACTTAAAATTACTCACATAAAAATAACTTCTAAAAATTAATATGAAATACCAGGGAAAAAAATTAAACTGAAAGAAAAGCCCAAAAACTGGAAAACATCCAACAGTGGAACAAAAGGAATAGCACAATGAAAGCCAAAACTGATAATTAGTATGCAGAAGAGATCAAAGGCCTCAATATTAAAGGCATTGCCTTTGTTCTGGGACAGCCACTCAAACAGTTTATAGACTAAGAAATCTATACGAATAAAGCTTAATATCGGTGTGCAAATCTGCAAATTATTTTCCTGACAAATTTGCTGGAAATATCTCCTCTGAAATCTAGAACTTTACTAGCCATCAGGAATACAAAGGAGATAAGTGATATTTCTTGCCTGACAAAACAAGCATTTGCAAGACACAATACTTGAGTTTATACTGAAAGTGCACCCTAAGGAAAAAGAAATAGGGGCAAATTTTGAAAGCAATTGAAGAACAACAGTACATACCCTACCAAAAGTTCATTTCTAATACAATATATTTCAGGGTGAAACTTAACTCAGTACAGTGGAGTATCATCTATGAGGAAACCTAAGGTTCAGCAAAATATCTTAATATCTTAATGCCAGGAAAGATCCACTGGAGGCCAAAAGCAAGTTTTTTCTGCCTGCATCCTTATAAATCCTAAGCTGTCATAGCACAGGAAGTCTCCTGACTCCTTGCAAATTAAAGCAACATTTTTTTCTCTTTCTCTCTTCCTAACAGTAGTTTTTTGTAAATAGCTTGAGCAGCTTACAGATTGCTGTCTTTTTCACTTGTGTCTCTGCATGTGTGCTTCACTTATGTGCACAGTTTGTCGAATGAGATTTGCAACTCATTCTACATTTATCAGCTGTGAATATGTCACAGTTCTGTGTCTACCTTCATAACCCTCTTTTCTTCATTTTCAGTCAAATTTCTGTCCCTGTGCTTGAGAAATTTTCACACTGACTGACAGCTTTTGCTGTTACAGAGCAATGTAATATTCTAGGAAGTCATTTATGGAAGACCACCAGCTTTGAGTATCAGGCAAGAGAATCTGATACATATTTTCTTTTCAATGAAGTGCCTGACACCTGCATAAGTGGCCAAGGAGATGGGCAGTTGATTTGGAGTTTTTAAGCAATTTCACTACTTACTTCAATACAGGGCTACTCTGCAGTGATTCCTTGCCTTGAAGCAAAAGTTGCCATTAATTTCTTTCTCATTTTTACTGAAGTGGTTACCAATTCAAAATTATGTGAAATTCAGTCAGTGACTAAAGTTTCTTCCTGAAGCCAAAGCTTCACCTAAAGCCTGAAATGAGAAGATATGAACTCACATGACCCAAAAGCTCTCATCATAATGTCATTTTAACTTCTCTCTCAAGATGAGCAGATAATGACATGAAGAAGAGACACTGACATTCACCAAATCTGTACTTATTCTCTTGAATAAATGTTTCATTTAAATGTTGATATTCATCTATGTCTGACACCTAAATGTTAAGAGTTAACTACTTAAATTTAAGAATTTCATATGTGAATCCACCTTGCCAGAGCATAAAAGAAAAAACTTTAAGGAAGACCATGTGGAGATGGAAATTTATTTTCTTATTTATAAGCTAAATACAGTATAAGGATTTCTAAACTGGTATACTTAAAAAGGACTAGTAATTAGGAACCAGAAAATCTTGCAGCTTACCTTTATATATATCTTTCTTCCTGCCAAAGTCAATTATACATGAGATTCTAGTTAATTTTACATGGAAAGCCTCCCCCACAGTTGAAAAAGAAAATCATACAAGGACTGACTTCACTAAGCAGTTACTGGGAGAAAAAACACTCCATGTGGTATTAATTAAAGGCTTACTTTATACCAGCATGGGGAGCCTTTAACCAAAAAAGAGGAGATGAAAGTAGTTTTTAAAAAGGTGAGGCTGAATCTCTCTCAGTGCTGAGCTGGCATGATATTTATGTTGGGTTAGAAGGATCAAGCAAGCTACAGCTCTGGTCTGAAATGCCAAATTAATAATGAAATTAATCAAAAAGGCCCATGTCTTAAGTCTGCTTCAAAACCTGTAATGATTTTCTGTGTTTTCTGAGTCAAACAATGCCTAGAAAGTGTTACAGATGGAGACAAATGCTTTAAGAGGCAATCTGAGTCAAAGTATATTAAAGATATGCATGTGCCTAATGTCCATGTTCACTTTGTTATCTCAATCCAGTCAATGAGAAAGATAGGAAATTAAGATTTATCAAGAATCCAGGCAGCATGTTGCATGATGTTCAAAGTACTTAATGTAATGAACTTAAGTTAAATGGTTTTCTATTAACTCTTTTAGGCACAGCTCACTTCTTGCAGCATGCATTTTTTAAACAGAAATGTTGATGTGCAACCTCATGACTATCTTCAGGTACCTTTGGTAATGGTAAGATCATCCAGATGAAAAATGCCCTTCCATGTAGACACAAGGTTTTACTCCAAATAACTTTAACCACAGTTGTTTAACAATAGGAAAATTTCTGGCAAATATGACCATCCTTAATTATAGAAGTAATAAGCATATAAGAAAGTGGGAGATCTTATCCCAGAGCTTCAATGGACAGAAAAGGCAGGGGATTCAAAGCTACCACTGATGTGCTACACCTTGACTCAGCCAATAAAGTTGTCAGCAAAGTTAACTTTAATATAATAAAGAAAAGGGAGAAGGCAGCTGGGCTCTGTGAAATGCTTTCTCAGCATAGAGCTGGGTACTGACTGCTAAAGTATTTGATGCTCATTTGATGGATGAAAGGGAAAATTACATGCCAGTAATTCCTGCTGTCACAGGCCTCAAACCTACCCCAATATCAGAGACATTCAAGGACAAACATGATGGTTCCTTCTACCAGAAAAGAAGGAGGCAAAAGATTGGTCAATAAATTCCTGGATCTGTAAGCCTCAGCTGAATTCCTTCCCTTACAATGCCACATACAAAGAACTTCAGTATAATGAAAGAAACAAGCAGAGAAGATTACAATATATAGTTGCAAACCGGCCTCTGAAAGGAGAAAGGTAAGCAGGGTAGGTTAGAAAAGACAGAGCTATGATGTACAAATTATCAGTACAGAGATTTCTGCTGTAATTTTCTTTCATGTGATCCTAAAACTAGCAGAGGCATCTTCCACAGAGGTGAGATTAACTTCTATCAGTCATAAGATCCTACAGCTCAAAAACTCACATCCAGCTGTTGTTGCTTTTTGATGACAACTAAACAGTTACATGGCGAAGCCCAGTGACAGGACAAGAGGCAATGGCTGTAAGCTGAAGCATAGGAGATTCCGTGTGAACACACATAGAAATGTTTTCCCAGTTGTTATGGTTTGGGTTAGAACAGAATTAATTCTGTTCAGTAACTGTATTTTCTAAAAGGGTATTCCATTCACATATACATACTATCATTATCAGCTTTTCCCCCCACACACCTTGCCTGGACTGTCCCTTTAAGAAACCTGAGATTCCTGAATCAAGGACACTGCACCGCCTCCCCCCCCAGGGGGGAAGCCAGGGGAATGCTGGGTTTTTCTGGGGACTGTTGTTAAACTTGTGGCCATGAGGAAACCCTTTTCTCTGCTCTTTCTGCTGTGACCCTTGCCTAGCTGCATGCTGTCTGCCCGTGCTGGAAGCTACATGTGCTCTCTCACTGCTTTGGACTGCTTGTGCTGATTCCACTGGGAGCTGGCATCGGGACGGTTCAGTATCTTGGGTCCTGTATATGTTTATATTTGTTTCATTTATATCTGTTATTATTATTAAAGCAGTTTTTAGTTTTTAACTTCCAATCCAGTCTCTCCTTTAACTGCCGTGTGTGGGGGCTGGGAAGAGCCTTTAAACCCACCACACCAGTTCAGGTGCCAGAGCACTGGAACAGACTGCCCAGAGAGGCTGTGGAGTTTCCTTCTCTGGAGGTATTCAAAACCCATCTGGATGTGCTTCTGTGTGACCTGGTCTAGGGAATCCTTCTGTGGCAGGGGGCTTGGATTGGACTAGATGATCTTTTGAGGTCCCTTCCACCTCCTAACATTATATGATTCTGTGAAGTTTCTAATACAGAAACCTCATCTCTTTCTAGGTCAGGAAATAGCAACAATCAGAGAATCCACATGCAGATGACAACTCTGAGCACACATGAACAAGTAAAACTCTCTGATCTCTAGGGGGAACATTTTGCAGTGTCAGTTTTCTTTTTAAAACCATCCTGACAACAGAATTCTTTTTTAAAATTTCCAAGACTTTGAAGAATGATATTTAAGAATAAGAATTTGAGACATTTCAGAATAAGAAATCCAAAAAAACCTTAAGTTGGAGGCTAGGCAAAAAAAGAGGCTGAAATAGAAATAATGGTGAATCCATTTCCATGGCAAACATCTAAGGACTGTGGGGCTGGGACATATTTCCTGCAAAAACAAATGTAGTTTCACCTTCATGAAGTCAAACAGTAACATGTAGGGACTTATTTTTTAGCCAAGGGAAGGAAATGAAAGCTCAATAGTGGTACAGTCCTATGGCAGTTCATCAATATTGTTATCCATCCATTTTTTCCTGTGGTAAAAGAAGAGCTTATGAAACAATTGAGAAAAATTGATAATATCAAGAATTTCAGAGGAGGAAGAAATATTTAAGAAAGATAAAGTAAAAGCCAGACAACATTTTTTGGATAAAACCTATGGCTCTCTACTTTGTGCATAACCCAGTGCTGTTAGTTTAAGTTATAACAGTGTGAATATGCCTAATAGATAGCTTAAGAGTCTCAAGGTTCAGCCATACCAAGTCTGTGAATGTCAAATAAGATGGACACTGTAAAAATGCTCAGCTCTGCTAAAAGAAAAGCATCTTCAGACAAGTAGTAAAACTTCAGGGACTTATGGAGCTTTAATGGTGAAAGCTCCTGTGCCTGCAGCCTATATGCATCCAAAAAGTTAGGTAGGAAGCTGCAGATAAATCCATTTGAAACAGATGTAGTCATACTGGCCAAGTTGCATTTCCAGACAAAACTCTTTTTTCTGGAACTGACTACCAGTCTTCTGCTCCCAAACTTATCCAAAAGACAATGTAACAAAATATCTTTAACAAGATGAAAATAAACCGAATTTGATGTTTTAGCAAACTTTCAAGGGTAACATTTCAGAAGTACAAAGAATTAACTGTCTAACATTTCCAATCCTTTAACAAGAAAGAAGATTTTGATATATTCCTCTGTTTTCCTGATGCAAAGAGCTGTGTCATCATACACCATAAAATCTCTTATTTTTATTTCACAGGTATGAATTATTACTGGCAAAACATCACCCAGAATGCTGAAATATTGCTCTATTTAACCATCATTACAGGTTTGTAATTCTTGCCTTTGCAACAGATTCATGAAGTTCTACTGTATCCTTCACTTTTGAAAAAAAATATATTTGGAGTAGTTTTTCTTTTTATAAATGCTCACTTTTTATTTTTTCAAGTGTACAAATGTCAGTATGATCTAAACAGAAAATGAGCTTTATACTAGTAACAAAAATACCCAGCAAGCTAAATTCCAGTAACTGTAACTTTTGCCTCCTCTTCCTACAATGCCTATAATAAGGGTGAAACATTACAGCATTGATTCAGTTGCTGATTGAATGCAGCATGTTTAAAAGTTTAACTCACCAAGTGCTCCAGCTTGCCACTCATTTTCTAATTATTTCAATATGTCAGTATGGTTATTTTTATATGAAAGGCCAATGATAACCGAAGTCTTATGAAAAGTTTATGTCTACCTTCTTTTTCTTTTAAGGGAAAACTTGAGGGATGAGTATTTTTTCAGGCACAGCAATATTACTGCAGTTAATTCTAATTTATGCAGCACGAGTCTGATTTCCCAGTTTAAATGTCACACCTTGTTCAACCCATTTGTGTTGCCTGTATTCTGCTAAGACACCTGGGCTGCACGTGATGGGCATGTCATTTGCATAACAGTGAACATTACATTCATTCCACAGAAATCTGAAGCAAATATTCCACAATCCAAATGACTTCTAAAGTAAAGTTATTCTGCATTTGTTAAACTGATTATGTGAAGAACAAATGACTGATGATTTGAAGATAAAATTCCATGTATAAATGTTGTCATCTATGACATTTCACTATGCTAAAATCATAAAGACCTGCCAGATTTCATTGCATTCATAATTAGAATCATTACATTGTAATTCAGGATGTGTGCTTCATACAGATTAAGAGAATGAGTTTTAATACAGCCAAAGCCAGGTAAGCCTAACAAGCCTGCCTATGCAAGACAGATGCCAGTTCAGATAAAGATTTATTTTCCTTTTCATAATGCTATTATAAATACAAAAGGATAGCAAACAGAAAAAAAAGTCTCCAAAGGACAATAAAATCTATATAGCAACCTTCAACATGGTCTCAAACACAGTCTCCTTTCCTGAGGTCTCATATCTCTTATTATTCTCATAAGCATAGTATTTCTAGACTATAGCAGTTGATACAAAGTGGGACCTGACTAGGTATGATATGATGTAACAAAAGGACTCCAAAAGAATCTCCCAGCCAGGCTTTCCCAGTTTGCCCTCAGAAAGCTCCAATATTTGCACAGCAGTTGAAAAAGCATGTCCAACTCTGTACAGCTGGAAATCATACCGAAACATAGATTCACAATTCATGTTAACTTAGTATGTACCGCTAGATGGCCAAATAAAAGATAAAAAAGTAAACTTAGGGAGAGAAGAACAGAATATCCTTAGAAAAAATATGCTCAGTTTTACAGTACGTTTTAGCCAAACATTTCTCTACAATTTTTCTTGTGTTTGTGGATAAAATTCATTATTCTGAATATTTCAGAAATGGCCCATGTTAAATCACAACTGCTTTAACCCAAAATGTTTCTGAGCAAAGAAACAGTAGTTACTTTAATGTTGGGTCATGATAGAATTGACCTTATTTCTTTTGTAATAAACTGCAGTTTACACTTTTAGAATGCTGTCAAATTATTTCACACCTAGTGATTTTGCTTCATTGGACATCTGATACTCGCATGCATCATTTGCTGGTTTTCAGCAGTCTCTGTCTATAACAAAAGCAAGAGTATAACAGCAAAGTAACTGCTCTGTGAAGACTCCAAATTAAAAAAATAAAACTGACTTACCATGTTCCATCCTGGGTAGAGGTAGTCTGTCCCAACAAATTCAAAATAGTGAGCAAAACCTTCTTTCAACCACACATCTTCCCACCAAACTGGAGTCACAAGGTCACCAAACCACTGCAAAGGAAGTTCAAACAACTAACCATTAGGAAACCATGTCTGCATGCGCCTCATTCATACAGAACACGTTCTCTTCACAAGTTTTCATAAAAACAGTAATCTCCTTACCCCAGACTTAAATTTCTTTCTCCACGATGTCTGCTCAAGATCTACAATACTACCAATGCTCTGTTCATTGGCTGGTTTCCTAAGGAAGGTAGCTTTATACAATCATGCCATCTCTCTGTGGGTAGGGCTCAAGATGCCTAAAAGCAAATAAGCTGAAGCCACTTAAAAAACATCCTGGGGTATCTGAGATACGCACACAGGCCTAGGAAATTTCATACAGGAGATACAGGAGATTTTCAGCCTTTCTGAACACCAACCAGAGGCAGAGGGCATCTAAAATGGCACAGGCCACTTACATTTGTGCAAAGGAACCCTACCCAAGCTGACTGCCTTTCCTGTTCCCTCCAGGTCACTCTTGAAGTTCCCCACAGATTTCAATTCTGTTTAGAACAATAAAGACAAACAATTCAATTTCAATTCTATTTAGAACAATAGAGACAAAAGACAAACTCCTACAAAAGTACAAGAAGATCAGCAGCTGAAGAACAGGAGAAGAATCTAAACCAAGGACAAGGCAAGAATGCCATCATTAAATACTCTGCCCAGTGGCCATCAACAGCCACCAACCTGCTACAGTAGATGATGTGTAGGTGTCAGAGCAATTTTAGACAGAGCTGGGATGAGCACTGGAAAAGGAATGAGGACTAAAATTCAAAGAAAACCAGGTGTCAGCAATTCTTCTGCTGATGGACTTCCCTGTTTGAATTACTGTAGTGACCCTGTGCAGCCTGGATCACCATAACACCAGTGGTAGGAGCAGAAACACATACACTATTTTGAAAACATATTCCATACTCTCTGTAGCATCTTTTTTTTTCCAAAAAAAAATAACCAAGATTTTTTCAGTAAAATTCTCTACCAGTTTTTTTCTAATGTGATTAGAAATGCAACTAATTTCTAATCAACAGAGATAATTTTGAGCTTTCAAGGAGTTGAAAGCTCTGAAAATATACTGAAAGGGAGCAGCAAGTAAGTGTTCCAGAGGGAGAGACACATGTCAGAGCAGAGGAGCTGCTGCTGACACTGTAACAAGAGTGGGGAATGAATGAAAGTGGATCTGGCCAGTAAGCAGTTTGCTTTTGTGATGGTTGGCTTATTTGAAGGCTTTGTCTGGGACCCAAAAATAAGGTCTTGCTTCCGTGTATGCCTTTGTAGAGTAAGAATAGTGTCAAGGAAAGATCAATGCTACAATGAGGATCCATGGTGAAGTGAACACAGGGGGTCCTAAAAACAGACTATGGAAATTGAGATTATTAGATTGCCACAATATTCAGTAAATAGGATTTGACTGAAAAAATGAAGTGAAACATGACAACAGATGTCAGATGTTAACAGATGTCACAGATGTCAAGAATCAACTCAGGAATTTAAGGAGCAAATATGAGGTTGAAAAAAATCCTATTTACACACTAAGTGAAATGGGCATTCAGTGATCACAATCTAGTTGAAGGCTATCAATAAATTAGCTGTCTACAGGACCAATAGCAATGGATTCTGATCTTAAGACCATTTAACTGAAAATACAAAGAAACACTTGAAAAGCATCCATGCTATCTGAAGGAGCAGAGTGCCTCCTCAGCCTGTTTGACGACAATACAAAGCTAGGAGGAGAGGCTGATACCCCAAATTGCTGTGCAGACATCCAGAAGGATCTTGATAGGCTGAAGAGATGGGTAGGGAGGAACCTTCTGTAATGGTTTGGTTTAGGCCTTTTCCTAGTAACCAGCTTGTAACCAGGGAAGTGATCACGTTTTCCCAGTATTCCATACGATTTTACGTAACTGGGGGTATAAATAAGGAGGAGGAGAGGTCTTTGTTCTCTCTTCCCTTCTGGTGGATCTGAAGACATGGGTTCTCTGCTATCGGTCTCGCCCATGCGGAGGAGTCAAGCCTTGCAGGCCTTGTAGGCCTTGAGAGGCAGCGGTTGCTGGTGTCGGTCAGTGTGACTCTGCTATCTTAAGGAGAGTTGTAAGATTCTGTTTTTATTAGTTCCATTCTGGTTTTCGAGTGTACATACCTGTTTTAGTTTCCCTTTTCCCTTTTTTCCCCTTTTTCCCCTTTTTTCCCTTTTTCCTTCCTTTTCCCTTTCCCTTGGAGTGTTCCCCCTACTGTGTACATAGTATTTTAATTGTATATAACTGCTATATATGTAAATATAAACACTTCTGATAGAATTCGGGTTGTTTCGGGCTCTTTAGTTTCTCTCGTAGTTTTTTTTCCTAAAACTCTGAGAGGGAAAGGGGGGGAAGGCTTTCACTGTGAGTTTGGGCATTTGGCAGGGAGCCAGGTCTAAACCATCACACCTGAAATTCAACAAAGAGAAGTGCAGGGTCCTGCACCTGGGAAGGAAGAACCCCATGCACCAATATTGGACAGAGGTTGACCTGCTAGCTCAGCAGAGAAGAACCTTGGGGTCCTGGTGGACAATAAGTTAACCAGTCAAGAAGGCCAGTGGTATCCTTGGCAAGAGCATTGCCAGCAGGTCGAGAGAGGTGATATTGCTGCTGTACTCAGCCCTAGTGAGGCCTTACCTGGAGTACTGTGTTCAGCTCTGGGGTCCTGAGTACAAGAGAGATTGATCTCCTGGAGCAAGTCCAATGGAGAGCTACGAAGATGACTGGGTGCTGGAGCATCTCCCTTAAGAGGAAAGGCTGAGGGAACTGGGTTTGTTTAGCCTGAAGAAGAGGAGACTGAGAGGGGACTTTATCAATGTATATAAGTATCTGAAGGAAGGGTGTCAAGACAATGGAGACAGGCTTTTCTCGATGGTGCCAAGCAGTAGGACACAAGGCAACAGGTATAAACTGGAACAAAGAAGTTCCACCTAAAGATGAGGGAGAACTTTACTGTGACAGTGACTGAGTGCTGGAACAGGCTACCCACTGAGGTTGTGGAGTTTCCTTCCCTGGAGATATTCAGAAATCATCTTCACATAATCCTGAGTAATGTGCTCTAGAGGACCCTGCTATAGCAAGCAGGTTTGAGTAGATGACCTCTGCCAGTCCTTTCCAACCTTAACTATTCTGTGATTCTGTGATACAGATAACCAACTTTTCACAATTTAAAATGTTATAGGAGCATACAACTAGAGGAGTATTAAAGTTAGTTTTATACTAGAATAGGTTCATTAAATGATTTCTAACGACAGACTAAACACAACAGCCCAGAGTTTATTTCGTGAATTACACGAAGATTGCTGAACAGATATGAAACCAGTAACAGCCATGATATGCTATGACTATTCAGAGAGAAATTTAAAAAAATAAAGTTTGGAAAATTCATAATACATCCTCCTGCAACTCAAAAGAATTAGTAACATTAATTTATGATGTCACAAAAGATAATTTCTTATACCCCCTTGTGAATTCTCTGGCCTTATTTATTAATGATACAATAAAAGTATTAATTCAATTATCCACCTAAAGGAAGAAGTGTTTTATAGGCATTAAATCAGCATGTGATACCAATATGAAAATTTAGGGAATTTGCTCAACTAGTCTTGAATAGTATCAGAGGTAGATATGAATGTCAGAGAAAGAGCAGTCCCAGTGACTGCAATTAATGAAGCCAAATTTTCCAGGAGAAATGTGCTATTATCTTCCTTGGTATTCCATGTCTGAAAGGAAAACAGTAAGTAAAGCACTTCATTTATTTAAGTAATTGTTTATTTATTTATTTATTTGCCTACAGATACTGTTTGCCTGGAGTGAAGATCATTACTTCATTTTGGGAAAGAAAAACATTTCTTGTCTCCCTCAGGTATTATGTTCAGCTTCATATGCAGAAGGCACTTATTTTAAGACACATTGAAAGGACACTCTTTTCTATATGCTTCTTTACAGATTATTAAAAAACATTGATTTAGAAGTTTTTAATTTTCTTCTGCTTTCATGCCTCTTTAACTCAATCTGTCACACTAAGTTTTGTGCTCAGGTAGGAAACCTATCACAAAAAATCATAGTGCATAAATTCAAATGACTCTTTCTTCAAAGGCTGTAGGTGGAACTGATCTATGATATGCAAATAAAACTGATTACTGCCTTGACAGAATTATTGTAATAAATTAAGATAATGATTTCAAGCTATCAACTTAAGCTACTAGAAATGTGTGTTTTGACCAATATCTCTCATGTGTTTTGGGGCTTGGAGAAGACACTTTTATGCCAAAACCCTCCTCCTTCCATTTTTTTTTTAATTAAATACATGAAACGTTCTAAAAGAACACTCAAACTGAAATATCAAGCACTAACAACCTACAAAATGACTAAACTAGAATTATCTGTGTAAAAACCCTCCTAAAACTTGTACCTAAAATAAGTATCTGGTCAAGCATTACACAGTCATCTGTGAAGAAATCAAGCACAAAATTTTCTAACTTGCTTTTTATCAGTATTCTGAGAAACACAGAATTTCTTTGCAACTTCTGCAATGCTGTCTCTCAATTTCTATCTCTCCTGAACACTGTGCTCAAGCATTCATATCCAGCAGGTTTGGAAAGTCAGATTTTAAACAGTAGTATCTAAAGGTAACAATCCCAATTCTAAATATTGATCTAATTTTTCCACTCTTGGGAACAACATTAGCAAAGCAACTGCTGTGTTACTCTAAGTAACGAGGGTCTCATATAAGTCAGTTTGGTATACACTCAGATATGCTCTGTAAGTCTTAAAAGTCATGGGTTTAAAATCAGGGGAAATAGCACAATGATACAATTCTTAAAAACAAAAGAAAAAAAATGTATTTTAGGAAAACATTTTTTCATAGATTCATAGAATGGCCCAGGTTAGAAGGGACCTTAAAGATCATCTAGCTCCAACGCCCCTGCCACGGGCAGAGATGCCACCCACTAGACCAGGATGCCCAGGGCTATATCCAGCCTAGCCCTGAACACAGCCAGGGATGGGGTAGCCACAACCTCCCTGGGCAACCTGCTCCAGTGCCTCACTACTCTCTGGGTAAAGAGTTTTTTCCTAAGATCTAATCTAAATCTTCCCTCCTTCAGTTTGAAGCCATTCCCCCTTGTCCTATTGCTTTCTACCCAAATAAAGAATCTCTCTCCTCCCTTTTTATAGACCACTTTTAGGTATTGGAAGGCTGCTATAAAGGTCTCCCTGAAGTCTTCTCTTCTGCAGGCTGAACAATCCCAACTGTCAGCCTGTCATCATAGGGGAGGTGCTCCAGCCCTCTGATCATCTTCAAGACCCTCCTCTGGACCCACTCCAAGGGAGGAGTGTTCCCTTATCTCTTACCTGAGATTTTAGAAGATCAATAAATTACAACTGGAGATATGAATTCTACTTTTGGCTGTGCAATAAGTGATTTTGGATAATTTCTGCTACTCCATGTGTAAAAATGAGTGAAGAGGAGGAATATTCATGTGCCATTTCAGGTTAGCAGGCAAGATGAGGCACAGTAAAAGAGATGAATAATGTAGTGAATATTTAACAATTAAATAGCAGAGGCAAGAGATCCTGGACCCCATTTGGTCTCAGTTCAATACATTTTCAGCTAAGCTAGTATTGTTTACAGTTCCTGCTCTTTGTCACCCACAGCTAAAGTTTCCTTCAGGGTCTTCTGAGTATGGTAAGATAACAGTAGAAAAAAATGGCTAAATAAAGACAATACTGTGAAGGAGGTGCTAGACTATTTTGTGGCTTGTAATGTTGAAGGGTTTCTCCCTTTAAAGGTTATTTGCAGAAGAACAATCCATTCGCTGTGACTCAATTCTGTATCTAAAAAGTAGACATAATATTACTTCCACCTAAATATTTTCTATCTTGTCTAGTTATCCTGTGAAGCAGCTGAGCAATGACCTGACCTGCACAGTACTAACATAAACAGCAGCAGAATGAATGAAGGAAGATACTTTTAATTAAGCAAACAGCAGTAATTATCAACAAGGACATCAAGTAAACCTTCTTATTTGCAATTTTAAGGTCACTTAAAAGTACTTGATGACCACACTGCTACCCTAAAACAAATTCAGATATAGTTTTTATCCACTTCATGATTCTCTAATACTCCCAGAAGAACGTAAAAAAAGCTTTGGTTTCAATAAGAATCAAATCAACAAACTTGGCAAGTTACTGATGTGATAATTACCCACATCTGAAGTCTAAATTGCTTTGGAAGCAGAGGAAATTTTTTAAGTGGTGTAAAGAATAACTGGAAGTAATGGAATGACTTCAGAAAAAGGAAGACTTAAGCTGAATGCTAGGAAAAAGTTATTGACCATCAGATTTAATCAGAAGGTCTTAAGGGAAGCAGCATAACCCTGTAATCAGGAGCACTGAACCTGGCAGTGTAAAACATCACACGGAAGAACCTAATACTAACAGGTGCCAGGATCTGATGACCTAATATGTGTTTTCCACACCTGATTCCCAAGGCACTGTAATTCTTCTAGCTGAACAATGTGCTACTCTGTTGTACTGCACAATAAAGAGTATATGACAAAAATCAGATGATCATGTTGAGAACTAGCAAAAACTTTCAATAAAAATGTCATGTTGAAGACTTCATATTCATTGATAGATTTAATGTGAAACATAAATATGAACCAAACATCTGTATTACCCAGGTTCATCTACCAGAACTCCATTACAAAGGCTTTTTTTATATAGCACTTTTATTTGCAGAAAGTGTTAAAAATTTGCATTGCCTTTTAAAGAATACTGTGTAAAGTCACAAATATAAGCCATGCTGATTACACAGTAGGATTTCATTCATTTTAACCTGAAGGCTATGATTATGCCTCTTATGAGTGCAAGAAAGGATTTCCTGCCCCTGTAGCAAATTTCTTCCATGACATTTGCATTCAACTCAATACTACTAAACGCTTGTAACATGTTTAGTTTGAGATAAAAAGATGGAAGAAATGTAAAATTAAATGTAACATAGGCTTATTACAAAGTTTTCTTATTGATACAAAAGTTTCTGTGTACGTAAAGACTCAATTATCCACCATCAGTGAAGGAGGTCAATATCAAATTAAAAACAATCAAAAGAAAAAGAAAATTGAAGTATATTTACATGTGATGGAAAAAGATGACTATCAAATTGATTTCAGCCAAAACACTTTTTGACACGAACATGAAACTCAGCATGAACCTGCTACAATTCTGCAATAAAGCATTTTGTACAGTTATCAACATGTCAGTTTAGTCTACATACCAGCAACACACACACACATAGAATATAATTATACAGAGGATAGGGATGTTGCTCATTGCTAATAATTTTCTGTCCTCATTTTGAGTCTTCACAGTTTCTCACATTGTAGTGATGTGTCTTACAGATCTTCATATTATTTGGGCTCCAGTTACAATAAAAACTGCAACTATCTACGTGAATAGCACAAATTCAATTTCAGTTTTGAAAAGGAATGCATGGTTTCTAACATTAATATCAAGTATCTGAACACCTTTAATACCTGATGACATAGCTCATGTACAATGACCATGGTGACATCCAGTAGGTATGATATAGAAGAAATGCTTGGATCTAGCAGTATCCTTTGCTCCACAAAAACACTCAGTCCCCAGTTCTCCATAGCGGCATATGGATGCTTAGGCACAGCTAACAGATCTAGAAATAGAAAAAAATATATGTTAACTCCTTGTGGGAGCTATTATGTTTAAGAGCTATTGCAAGTAAGGCCATAAATGATAATTAAAAGCATTTTAAACAACTTGTATGAAAAAAAAAAAACAACTTCATTTCAGCTCTCTAGTAAGGTTAATTAGGAAACTAATAAAATTCATTTTTTATCTTATGTTACTATCTGTTCTCACATGATTACCATGTTATTGCTGTAATACAGTGCTTAGTATTTCTAATTGAAGTTTTCTATACAGAATCCAGCTTATTTACAATACTTTGTGTATTTACTTCTGGGTTTGATACTGCTTATCATGTTTACTATACAATATCCATGTAGTATCACAGACTTTTACCACAAATATTTTTTTTTCTTTTCAGTAAAGTGACTCCTTTAGGAACATCTTACATATCAAACTGTGCATAAAGACAGACATTAAGGGGAGTATTGAAGAAATACTGTTTCATAACAACAAGAAAGGTGGCAAACTGTTCAGAAACACCAGTTCTTATAACACAAGGCATCTTTCAGTGTGCACTGTTGGATGCATTCTTGGAGGACTGTGGACAGCCATCACTCAACCCTGCAGGCTGGAACAATGGTACCTTACACAACTTCAGGATTGTTACTTCTGGTTTGTATTCAATAAGTGACAAAGTATTAGGAAGAAGGTAGGGAGGTCCTTCATCAGCTTAAAAAAAAATAATGCATTGGGGAATTTCTCTCAGTGGCATGAGGTTGAACAAGACAATATTACAATGTCTATCCATGTATTAGACAAATCATACTGCAGAAGACCAAGAAGGAACTAAAATTGACTATCAGTCTGAAAATTACTGTAAATTGACATGGGGAGTAAACCAATACATGATGCTGCTTAATGGCAAAAACATCTAAAAGAGCTCAGAAACAACCTGTGTGTTTACAAGAATCCCAGTGCAACCTGTGTATAAATCAGCCAGAAGTTTGGAAGCTACACTGTCACATCATCATGGTGCTCCCTTCAGTCAAACTAATCAGCTTGGCTGCTTAATTAATTAGCCTGGCTGCCACACTCCTCTCATTTGGCTGTATTACTTGTAGTTCCAGAGCTAGTACATTGGCAGCCATCACAAGTATATCTAGGTGGTACTTCACTGGGTGGGATGAAAGGTCTCTGGGTTGACTTCCTAACCTGAAGAAGAAAAATTCTGACCTGCTTGTTCTAAATAATACTCTAAATTATATCACAGCACTGACACAGCTCCTAAGTTTGTCTAATTTGTCTTGATACATGTGATTAAACTGGCTTAGAGAACTACCTGACAACAGGAGCTCTAGTTCAACATTCACAGGAAGTTGCCACTGAAATATCAGGAATGGAGAACTTGGACATAGTCCATCACTCTCAAAAATGGCCTGCTTCAACAAGCATAAAAATACCAGCAGCCCTTTAGCAGAAGCACGGAGAGAGTCAAGTAGCTGCTTCCAAGTACAAGCAAACTGAAAATATCCAAATTGCAAACAGAGACATACTACAAATGACAAAGAATATATATTTTTATATATGGAGAGAGAAAGGCAGACACTAGAACAAGAGCCTAATTAAAGAAAATAAAGCAAAAATCCAAAACATGGTGTTCAAGATTAGACATGCAAGTAAATTCAGAATTACATGCTTTCCTTTTCTTCTTCAGCTGAAGCTTGAACTGTACTAATTTTCCATAATAACTATAAATTGTTATAAATTACATGCAAAATGAAAAACTCCTATCTGCTATACAAAGAAGGGATAAAGATGAAAAAAAAAAAGGATACAGGACACAAAGTCTACTGGGTTAAATCACTGAAGTTAATGGCAAATCTCCATTAACACTGAACAGGGATCTCTCCCATTCTCAACTCTATAAAGAAAGCTGTAACTTCTACAGGTATTAAGCTTTCCTCCAAAAGGCATCTGCAGAAGAATAAAGAAAGAAAATGTTCTTATTTCCACCACTTAAGTTTTCAGGAATTCCCCTCACATAAGCAAAGTGACACCCAAGTAGAACTAGCATGAAAGTAAAACCAGTTTCCTACTTTTACCAGATCCTTCTGATTCCTTTCTCTCCTTTGGTAGTTTTTGGTCTTTCTTGCCAGTCATAACAGGCAGATTTTGTCAGTGTCAGCCAGTAACAAACTGAAATAATTCTGTGGCACTGGGAAACTAGGGTGAGGTCTCATACTAAACATCTTTACAAGCTAATTATAGACTGTCTTTCACTATCTATGTCATTGGTATTGGTCTGCTGGTTTAAATTGATATTTTATAGCTCTGATGTACCAATAAAACCTTCCAATCTGATGGACAGCTAATGGCCTCGCAGGTAGACAACCACAGAGGGATATTCTAAATCACTTTCATCCAACACAGCCTTGTTGCCTTGCAAGCCTGGAATCTTCTCTTATGCATTGGCTGATGTTTAAAGGGCCTTTCTTTTTTTGATGGAAATATTCACACATACTACTCTTCAGAAGTGTTCTGCACTAACTGTAAAAAGTGAACTACTGAATATATAATAGCTTGTGTGCATGCTGCATCCAGTTACTCTGCACACTACTTAATTACATTCTTTGTAAAGCACTTTTGAATCTTTGATTATGTGGACATTGCTGAGGAAATACAAATGCATGTTATTGGTTGCAGAGAATAATATCCTTATACATCATAAAACTGTTACTTGAGATTTCATGATACAGGAGTGCAGAGAGTCCTGTGCACTGCTGGAGTAATAGAGGGTTTCTACCTCTTGGCCTTCACAGAAACTAAATTCATGACCAAGTGAAAAATATACAGCTAAAATAAAATCACCAGAAAAGCCATCAGTACAAAAACATGTAGGAACTTCACACTAACATACTATACTGGTACAATTATTCAGCTACAAGGATAGCATTTGGACATTTTTAAATCCCTTTCTGTGCAAATCTCATTAAAAACTTTTCAGGTTACAAACACTGTGCATAGCTCAACAGCTTCTTTATTTCCAAACATTTAATTAAGGCATCATAACTATGTGAGATTATATCAAAATATAATTGTCTGACATTATTAGCAAGTATCATCATAGCATCAAATAGACATCAGCAATTTAATACCTAAATTAGTTACAAAGCAATTCAACATTCCTTTCATCTATGAACGTAGTATCTGCAATTTGAACAAATGATACTGTTTTTCCTTTTCCCTCACTCAGTTATTGTATTTTCTAAGCACCATTAAAAACTATTAACTTCCCAAAAACACACAACTGGGAACATCATGGCCTTCCAATACCTAAAGTGGGTCTATAGAAGGAGGGAAGACAGACTCTTTAACTGAGTAGAAAGCAATAGAACAAGAGGGAATGGCTTGAAACTGAAGGAGGGAAAATTTACATTAGATCTTACAAAAAAATTCTTTACCCAGATAGTAGTGAGGCACCAGAACAGGTTGCCCAGAGAGGTTATGGCTGCCCCATCCCTGGCTGTGTTCAAGGCCAGGTTGGATGTGGCCCTGGGCAACCTGGGCTAGTGGGCAGCACCCCTGCCTTTAAGGTCCCTTCCAACCCAGGCCATTCTATGATTCTATGATAGCTCTTGTTTTAAATGATAACAGGGTTAGAACCGAATAGAATTAAACATGAAACAAGATCTAAGTCTCTCATCTTGAATCTGGAGGTTCTCCCCCCCTCCTTTATCATCCTGCTCATTTACAAACACCAAAGGATCTTTTCCACCACTGTTGATTCCACTGTTTAACCACCTCGGTTTGAAGTCTTTATGGGGATACTAGTAAAATGGACCCACATCTTATTATACATATGAGTGTGTGTCTTTAAACACAGAAAGGCAGATTTTCTGTTATCACACATGGTAAGTCTCCCAAGTAAATATGAGAGCCCTGAAACATTGTAACTTCTAAATGAGAACATACAGTCAGAAACAAGAATTTTCTGTCAAGCATCTTTACACATACAATTTCCTTAATAAAAACAGGAGGTGCAGAAAGATTAACTGTTCCCTCCATAAATTCCATGTTTTCCCCTTATAACCCTATTTTTATTGCAAAAATGACACTATAGAAATAATTTGAATTTACCTACGTGCCTCTCACAACATTATTTTCATTCATTTCTTGCAGATTTCATAGAATCACAGAGTCATAGAAAGGTTACAGTTGGAAGGGACCCTTCAAGGTCATCTAGTCCTACCCCTCTCCTGCAAGCAGCGGCATGCATAACTAGATTAGATTGCTCAGAGCCCAGTCCAACCTGACATCGAATGTTTCCAGGGATGGGGCATTCAGTACCTCTCTGAGCAAGCAGTTCCTGTGCCTCACCACCCTCACTGTGAAAAATTTCTTCCTTATATCCAGTCTAAATCTCCCCTCCTTTAGTTTAAAGCCATTGCTCCTTGTCCTATCACAGTGGGCCTTGCTAAAGAGACTACTTCCATCTTTCTTACGAAATTCCTTTAAGTACTGAAAGGGCCTCAATAAGGTCTCCCCCAAGCCTTCTCTTTTCCAGACTGAACAACCCTGACTCTCTCAACCTCTCCTTATAGGAGAATGTCACATTAACAGGTGAGACCCCAACCCAGCAGTCTGCCTGTCCCAGTTCCAGTGTTCCAGCCCTCTGATCATTTTAGTAGCCCTGCTCTGGACCTGCTCCCAAGGGTTCATGTCCTTCTTACGCTGAGGACTGTAGAGGTGGACACAGTACTCCAGGTAAGGTCTCACCAGAGCAGAGTAGAGGGGCAGAATCAGTTCCCTTGATCTACTGGCCATGATTCTTTTGACATAGCCCAGGATTCAGTTAGCCTTCTGGGCTGCAAGAGCACATTGTCATCTCATCGTCAAGGTTTTCATCCACCAGCATTCCCAAGTCCCTCTCCACAAGACTACTCTCAAGCACATCATTTCCCAAACTGTACTGTTATTGTGGATTTCCCTGACCCTGGTGCAGGACCTTGTATTTGGCCTTGTTGAACTTCATAAGGTGCACACAGGTCCACTTCTTAAGTTTGTCCAGGTCCCTCTGGATGGCATCTCATCCCTCAGGTGTATCAACTACACCACTCAGCTTGGTGTCATCTGAAAACTTGCTGAGGGCTCACTCAATCCTGCAGTCAATGTCATTGATTAAGATATTAAACAGCACTGGTCCCAGTACAGACCCCTGAGGGACACCACTTGTTACAGATCTCCATCTGGACACCGAGCCATTGAGCACTGGATGGAACCATTCAACCAATTCATTATCCACTAAGCAGTCCACCCATCAAATCCATATCTTTCCAATTTAGAAAGAAGGATGTTGTGTGAAACCATGTCAAAGGCCTTACACAACACCAAAGAGATGACATCTGTAGCTCTTCACTTGTCCACTAATATAGACACTCCATCACAGAAGGCCACTATGTGTAGATTTCTTGCTACCAGGTATTTCACTTTGTTGACAACAATTTCAACAAACTGAGGGAAAGCATGGACTAGTATCAGTTTATTTCAGTCTTGACAAATGAAAACCCGAAGTATGGTTTTGCCCATTCTTAATGCTGCATAATACAGTCAATAGCTTTATTAAATCTCTCTAAAGGTCTTGTACAATTTCCTAAACTAATGCAGTTGTATAAAAAAAAATCAATTCTTTATTAAAAAGGTTTATACTTCTGCCACTCAGACCATTTCTGCCAATCAAAACATTTCTTTTAGTAAGAATAAGTACAAGATGCTTTTCTGTAACAGAATACAATTTAATGATTTATACAGATTTTAAGGAACAAGCCAACCACAAGAACTGACAGCTCTGGTTAAAATCCACTGTCAAACAGTAGTTATTGTAAGAAATAGCCAAACTTTTTACTGATGAAGACATACTGATAACAGTACTTACAAGAAATATCTAAATTGACTACCGAAAAACTTTTTTCTCTGCTGTTTGCTTTGTGTCCAATTGACCGTAACAGCAGAACAAAACATAGCTAATGGATTTGAATATTCATTTTGAGACGCTTTGAGATATCTGATTTTCAAAAAACACTAAGTGCATCCTTCCTGAAAACTAAACCATTTCAGTATTTCACTTTTGGCACATAAGACCTAGGTACCCTAAACTAGCTTTCTTCTATCACTTTTATTTAAACGACAACTTAATAGTATAGTTCTATCTTCTCTCATTACACACAAAGAATTCAAACACACAGAAGTCACGAACAACCTGGATGAGAGTCCCAGAGGAAACCTCTAGCTAACATTTCTGTTTACTCAAACACTTATTCTGGCACCCTTCAGATGTTATCTCTGGGACTACTCCACCAATAGCCTTCTGTGAGCATGACACTTACCAAGCTTCACGGACATTAGCCTGCAGGGTTAATGTGAAGGTCTAAAACTGTTTGCCATTATTTCAGTCAAATCAAATGGCTTGTTGCAAACCCCAAGGAGAAATCCCTGACATAGTAGTTTATTGCTGTGGCTTTTATTGCTTCTTATTGCTGTACAAAGTATTACTTAACACTAACTGACATAAACAATGGATGGATTTCCACAGTGTTTGATACAATGAGCAGATTTTGATGCAATGTGAATACTAAAGGTTCTGAGGGGGAAAAAATGCAGGACAGAAAGCTGGGGAGAGTAAGTAGGGATAAAAAGGAGTAATACAGAAAGAAAACCTTGGCTATTTTTTCAAGCAACTGAGCCTTGACAATGGGTGATGGCTAGTTTACAGTTTAAGAAATTAAAGTAGAAACCAATTGATTTTATTTGACATGCATATTATTAAATTGTTTTCCATTTTCATAACCCCAGTCTACAGATCAATGCTTTCTTATTTCAAAGTATATCAAATGATTCAATAATAAAATGAAAAATGAATGCAGTCACCCATTGAGGCTGAATTATGTATCATCTTGGTTGTATCGATCTCTACACGAACAATGCCTTTCTTTTAAATAATACCTGGACACATCATTATGAATAGCTGCACAGTAACAAACAAGGGAAAAAAAAACTTTCATAAAGTTCCTTTATAAATATAAACCTCTTTTCCCAGCCTTCAGACTAATAGGGGTATTCTAAAATCATCTTAGACATACATTGGAACAAAGCGTTACACAGAACAAATCGAGATACAAACTGAAATCAATTCAAGTTTCTGTTACTCCAAGTTACAGGGCTATCCTTTACAGTTATATACACAATAGATGAACAGAGAAAATACATCCCAGCTTTCAACACCAAAAGATCTAGAGAGAGCTAAAAACAAAGATTTTTGTTGCCTTCATAAACACTATTTCTAACGTAACTACTAAGAGCATTGGCATGATGGAAAATTGCCAACAGCCATTTTCCTACCACCATAGTTAATAGAGCATGAGGATTCTACAGCTGAAAACAACATGCCACTGATTACTGAGCACTTCCAGTATGGATATTGCCATAAATAAAATGTTCAAGTGCCACTGCTACTTCCTTCCTTCCACTGCAAAACAGAGGTGCAGGTACACAGAAAACTCCAGAAATCCATACTAATTAAGAACTAATCTCATTGTTATGAGATAAAATAAATCTTTACATCTGGCTTACATAAAACTGATTTGCATCACAGTAATAAAAACATGAATGTTTGGATTAGTACAGGACTCCACATACACAGATTTACCTCTTTTATGATTGCTTTAAAGTGAGATCATATTCACAGATCACGGGCACAGTTTAGCATTGAAAATAGAAAGAGGAATTTTGGGAAAACAGGTAGGTATTTTGCATTACCAGTATCTCAAATAATATGCATCACAATATTCCACCTGGAGATAAAATTACAATGTATCTAATCACATACACTACAACTGAATGCATTTTTTTTGTGTGAATTGTACCAATTTATCTCCTCCTTTCCTCTAACATAAGATGAAGAAATACAAACAGACAGTCCGGGATAGCTTCTCAGATACTATTTTTAGGTCTTGCTGTTTATCCTAATCTCTAGAATAAAGTTTATCTTACATTCCCATGTACATTTTTTAGATATTATTAGATCAGGAAAAAGTTTTGCTATCTTAATAGTAAAAATAGTCATCTATTCACCAGTATACAACCAGAATGAAAAACCTTCTGTGACATACCACAAAAAGCCATTATCCTGAATTCTAGAGAAACACAAATAACAGAGGACCCATTCAGTTCTCATTCAAACCCACCCTGTCTCCTCCCCACTTATGCCCAAGGATGTAACCACTTAAACTAAGTCTTGCCACAGAATCCATATTCATCCTTCCAAGAGGCTCATCAGAAAAACTTTGATGGACCAATGGGACCAAAATCTGAAAGTAAAAGCTGAACTTCTTGGTGCATTTATACAGCCTGGAGAGAGTCAACTAAGTGAATTTACTCCTTCATTCTGTTCTAGGTCAGCACGTGCATGTGCAGAAAAAAATCACAGTCAAAAAAATCACAGTCAAAAAGCAGGCATGGAAGATTGTGACAGAAAATATCATTTTTCTCTACATAGTTACTCCAGATTTCCCACAGTAACATGCATCAGGACCTGAACCACTAAGAACCTAAATAAGAAGGATGAAAATGTAGAACAGCTGAAACCTCCACTAGAGGAGCATGAAAAACAATGGGAAGAGATTGAAATGGTGCTTCATTATAAACCTGGGACAAGTACTTCAACAGACTACTGAGAGACTCAGAAACAAGGAAAAGCAGAGCCTGACAAACAGGAGTCATTCAGTCCAGAACAAAGTTTATAGAGATCAGATAGATCTCTGCCACAGTGATAATACAATATCCTACCAGAAAAGAAACCCAAGACAGAAAATTATACAGAGCTCAGAGAACATGCAGAGATGCACACACAATGACAGCCTGGACAAGCAACAGTCCTCTTCATTAGGAGAGAAGATATATTGAAAAGGTGATAAATTAAATCTCTTCACCAATGGAATGACTGTATTGACAAGGGCAACGATTACAGCAGCATCAATTCCTGTCAGTACTTCCTGGGTACTTTTATGATACACAAATGGTACTGCTATACTTTCATATAAAATATGCATTGTTAGGTCCCTTAAATCACATTTACAAGGGATCAAGGTTAAAAATCAATAACAAATTTTATCAATAACTTTCAAAACAGACAACCCTGCTACAAATGCTTACAAAAGTTACCACCAAATAGACAAATCTGTGCTGAACTTTTTTACACTGATCCATACTCGCATCCATACTGAGCTGGCACTGACAAGAGAGCAAGCACAGCTCTGGTCCTTGGGCACACCTTACATTTCATGTTTTCCCTATCATCAAAACATTATTCAGCAGTTTTGGCCTGAGAATTCATCTGCAAGAGATTAACTCAACACGGAGCACTTTTAGACACACTCCTCCACTCCCTCTTAGATCTTCATATTTTTGCACATCCCTTGGCTAAACTAAAACAAGCTTTATACCAATCTCATCTTTGAAATGTTCCTGGGATCTAAACAGATTTAATCTTTCATCCTGACTCATTCTGTTTCCCCAATTTTCAAGATACTGTCTGTCCATTTTTCTTAAAAATGCTTGCTCACTTCCTTAGATATGCAAACATCTGGTTTTCAGACTAGAAATTATCTTCAATACTAAACTGGCTGGTAAGCAGCTTCTTACTTCAATGACTTCCATGAGGGGATAAAAACATTTTCCCCTCCCTTTGGTAATTCATTTGTATTTTTCAGTGAAGCTTACATTCTGTATCAAACTTTACCTGTATTATACAGGTGACCAATCCCAATTGCAGAAGAAGAAAAAGAAAAAGAAACAGTGGGAATTTCAGCTATAAGAGGTTCTACTTATCAGACAAAACTATTACAGGCAGGACTCATTCTAAGTCTGTGTTCTGGCCAGAAGAGGAAGTTCTAGACACATCTGTGCAGACAGGCTACCCTAAATTTTATGTGATGCACACAACAGATACTTCCACATTTAAACCTCTAGGCAAGATGCTGCTTCTGAGGCATTTTTTGGTGAATGAATCGTGGAGGCTACATGCCTCCCAGCTGATCGCTACAGGTAGAATCAGGATCTCTCTTCTTCACTCTTCTTTCTACTGTTTACTAACCACAGGCTGAGACCTCACCCACAGAAACTCCAACCCACACTAGAGAAACACAGAGACAAACTGAGAAACAAGTCAAAGAAATGAAAAATTTGTTTGAGACAGCCAGTAAGTAAAGGCCTAGAAGCTGAGGAAATGTTACCAAAGGAGCTATAAATACATTTTGAGGGGATGAAGAAAAGAGGGAGCAAGTCAATGCAATAAGAAAATACAGGCTTAATGAGTACATGGTTTAATTACACTTACTTGAACACAACTTGCTAGGACACATTTGGAATTTCTCAGACTCATTCCTTAAGGTTTGCTTATATTTAATGCATAGAACAAGAGGAAACAAAAAAGCTGTGCTGAAGGAGCTGAAGGTGTCACTTCATCAACTGTTTGATCATTAGCTGGAGATACCAACACTTTAGATATTCATGCACAATGCCTTTCTGAAGAAATTTACACAGCTTGTTGGGCTGAAGAGAAGTTCTTGGGAACTCTGAAATGAATAAAACCTTGGGAGAACTATAGCTTGTGGATTACTGAAGAGAACAGATTTACATGGTGAATCACAGAATCACAGAATGTTAGGAGTTGGAAGGGACCTCAAAAGATCATCTAGTCCAACCCCCCTGCCACAGCAGGATTCCCTAGACCAGGTCACACAGAAGCACATCCAGATGGGTCTTGAATATCTCCAGAGAAGGAGACTCCACAACCTCTCTGGGCAGTCTGTGCCAGTGCTCTGGCACATTCGCTGTGGAAAAATTTTTCTTATATTCACACGGAACCTCCTATGCTTCAGCTTACAGCCATTGCCCCTTGTCTTGTCACTGGGCTTCACTGAGAAGAGCCTGACCCCATCCTCCTGACATGCACCCTTCACATA
>VWZX01001712.1:683443-754243 GCA_013399015.1 Galbula dea
TCCATGGGGTTGGTCTTTCCCAGGTGCAAAACTCAACACTTGCCCTTGTTGAATTTCATTCAATTTCTCCCTGCCCAACTTTCCAGTCTGTCAGTCACAACCCTCTGGTGTGTCAGCCACTCCACCCAGTTTAGTGACATCTGCAGACTTGCTGACAGCGCACTCTGCTCCCTCATCCAGGTCGTTAATGAATAGATTGAAAAGTACTGGTCCAAGTTGCATTTGAGAGCAAAAGTGACAAAGATAATTCTGTGACCTCATGAGGATCAAAGACACTGAAGTTAAAAACCAGGCAGTTAAATAAGCTGAACTAGAAAAAGAAGTCTTTAAAAAGAAACGGAATAAAGTGAACACAAAGCAAATAGAAATTCAGTACAACCTATCAGGATAACAAGCCGAGAACCTTCCTGATCAGCCTTTTTATTGGCAACAAGAGAGAGACCAAAACAGATGAAGCAAGTTCTTCTCCTAAAAGAGCACTACTTGTCTATGTCCCAATACAAAGTCATGGAGACAAATGTCTGCTGTTAGTGCTCCTAGTCCACTGAATACATAAACTTTTCCAGTTATACAGAAATCAGAATGATTTCCCTGAGTAGAATTTCTTTCCCTGCATCATAGATTTAAGCATTAAAGTTATATTAAAGAACAATAAAAGTAAGTTTCACAAACCTCATCTAAACTTGATAACCTATGAATAATTTACATTAAAATAATATGGCTTTCATTTTAAAGTGTTTCCTTTATGACTTTTCTCTTTTAGAACCATAATTTTTCCATACTATCTTGCTTCATTATTATTTACAGAAAAAAAAAAAATTCTGATCATTCCACTTAAAAAGAACTCAATTAAGGATTTTGCCGCATCAGTAATATTTGATGAAGACCACTAAAGAGCACACACACTCTTCTTTTCAGGATATGTAAGAATAACTTGTACAAAATAAGTATTGCGAAGTATTTTAGAAGAAAAAGAATAACTTGCCACACCATCAGTATAATGAAAGGCAAAAAAGAACAACTGGTATGGTATCAGGATCTAAGAGTCCTTAAATCTATAAAGTCTTTTAGTGGCTCCTATCAACACAGTACAGACTACACAGATAATTCAGTGTGCACCACAGAACTGTTCTTAAAACTCTTAAAAGCATCATGTAGTGGACCATCATAGTCCTGTAGAAGCTTTAGTAAGCCAGCACCCCAGGTCATCAAATTGTCTATGAACCAAGTTCTCCCTTCTCCTTTTAAAAGGCAGACTGAATGAAAAAGCCTGAATGAAACAGTATTTTCATTTTTTCATGTGGTTCCTGGTCCCTGTTCAGTGCTGGAACAATGTACAACAGTGTTGGTTGAAATGTAAATCAGATTCAAAGGGACTATGAGTTTGCTTAAAGGAAATGATTAAGTATGTGAAAAATCAAAGCCTAGCACTTCATCGACATTTGACAATGCAAATCACATATGCAGAAGAGAAAGAAAAACAAAGGAGAACTAGGGGATTTTTTTCTTGGTTCAAGCATTAAAACTCTACTGGTTTAAATCAGACAATGACAATGATACCAATGGAAGAACCCTCTCCTTATCTCATGGCTGTACTTGATGAAAGGCACATATAGTATTTTTCTGTAAGAGGACAGTTTGTTTTGGTTTTTTCACACTATTATTTTGATACTTCTCAAGAAATATTTTACTCCTAAAGCCAGTTTTGTTCTCCCCCATTTAGCAAACTTTGATTTTTATTTTTTTTCTTTTCCCTGTCTGCATTTCAAATAGAGCTACCATGAGATCAGCTGCTTTTGTTTAATACCTTCAAAGGTGCTGAACATCCTCTGGCTATCTGGAATAAAAATCCACGGGTGTGACTAGCTCTTTATGGATATTCCAATGACAATTTCTTCATCAAAGCTTCAATAGCTGTTTAAAAGAAGAACAATGCATCCTTCTTCAAAGATGACTGGAAAGGTACTGCACTTTGCATTAGTATGCATGATCACAGAATCGCCAGAGTTGGAAGGGACCCATTAGGATCATCTAGTCCAACTCATGTTTAGGCACAGGACAACTCCACAGTCACACCATGAACTCAGTACACTCCTTGCTGTCTGCTCTGTCTGGGAGTTCAGCTTGATGTCAGCTTGCAGGTATTACAGTGATGACCAAAGATAGTCATCCACAAAGACCAACTACTAGAGGCTTCAAAAATACCAGCTATACTGCCAGAAAGAAAAAAAAATGAAACACATTCATCAAAAGGCATTTTTCTCTCTTGCCACAGGTATATGCTAGACAAGGAACTGCTATTTCATTTACAAGTGAATATCCAATGTTGCAGTGACACACAAATTTCAGTGAATGGAGTAATAAGCTTGACAGAGTATTGTAGAGAAAGATTACAACCTGCCCTTTCAAACTTGAAGTAACCAATGGAACATTTTAAAGCATCAGACAAAAGATGAATAATCCCAACCATCACTTTAAAGTTCAAAAGAGCACATTCATCCACTTAGTATTTAATGTCCTAGGCACTCATC
The DNA here is from genome assembly GCA_013399015.1 of Galbula dea. Taxonomy (NCBI): domain Eukaryota; kingdom Metazoa; phylum Chordata; class Aves; order Piciformes; family Galbulidae; genus Galbula; species Galbula dea. The sequence goes on from VWZX01001712.1 coordinate 685,975, forward strand.
TTTTTCCACAGACATTCTGTCATATGTTCATACTAATTATTTTGTGTAATAAATGTGTGGGTTAGCTCATAAACACAGAAATGCATGGCTTATAGAGATATATTCTAGCAACTAACGGAGAAAGGCAAGGATGCCTCATGATAAAAAGTCATCACGGGATTATGCTACTTAATCTATACAGTAGAAGTCCCTCTGACAGGTTGTCATTCCTAGAGATTCTACCTCTTTAAGTGTGGGGTTTTTTTCAGGGTCAGAGTAAAAGTCTGATTTGTATTAGGATGCAATCTGATCACAATAGTGCTGCTGAAATCACAGTTTAAGGGAGCACATCTCCAGGCACATGAATCCCTGTAACAATTTCTCCACTTGGCATGCAGAAAATCCAAGCTTCTCTAGACATTCTGGTCTCCCTATAACTCTCATTGTCAATTCCAGCATATCTCTTCCAGCCCATGTTATTTGCTAACTCGTCTCCTCTTCTAGTACTTTAATGATGCTTCCTGCTTGATCAAAACCCTTTATTCCATTTTTACCTATATCACACTACTGCCTTTTGCACCCTTAGGTGTATTTGCAGTTTACCGTGTTTGGATGCTGGAAGGGACTAAAGAAAAAACTGAAGAGAGAACTGAACCTTGTGTGACTCTAAAAGCAGTGGTGGCATCAGTCCTCAAAACTCCTTTGCGCGTATGTAATCATAGATGCAAAGGAACCGCCCATGTAACAGCTTTATCAGCCTTTCCTATGCAGCATCAACAACTGCATCTTTTTGCTGCCCTGTTAAGGTATCACACTGACATGCCAGGAACTCTCCCCTAGGTCACACTGGCACAGGTCAATAGTAATTTTTCTGATCTAGTCTAGACAATGAGCTATGATCTGCTTAACAGGCTCACATAGGAAATGATATTTAATATATTTCCAGGTACAATGAAGGTTTAGCACTTGCTCTCGCTTGCTTGCTTTGCAAATTTTGAGGTTTTGTCTTTTGTACTAAAGGTTTTAAGTATGCTACAAGCTGCTGGGAAGTATTTTGTTGTTTCTTCTGAACCAAAGGACTATTTCAGTAGTCACCTGCAACCGAAGGTGACTAGATTAATTTCTACAATTGGTTTCTTGCAGATCTGATAGTTTTGTATCCCCCTTTTCCCTCCAGCACAAGATATGAGGAAAACACAGCCATATGTGTAATCAGATCTGAGGTCAAAGGTTACACATTGATTTTGACGCAAAAATAAAATTACCTGCCACTTCCTAGACTTCATACTCTATTGAGGTCTACTTGTTTTTAGTAGGCTACTGAATTTGCAGGAATTTGTGTTATTTTGGTTGAAGCAGGACCACTGATCTTTCTTATTCCTTGCAATATAACGTGTCTAGAAGGGCGGTCCTGTTGCAATGTGGTTTTTCTTGGCTGTTTATGTCAAGGTTCTGTATAGGTACATGAACAAAGCCAGTGCTGACAAAGTAGAAGAGTACTCAGGAAAAAACAGCTTGGCACTTACCTGAAGCAGCATTCACCTGCACACTTCCAGACTACATCTATCTTCCCTTGGCAGTGAAGCTACGTGAGGCAGAGCTGTTTCTGCTGGCCCACATAGGAAATACATTGGAGGTGACTGAAAGGCTCATCCAAATATGCTGAACTGGCAGGCACTGCTATCTCACTGTAATTTTGCATCAATAAATCAACATGTAAAAGGCATATAATAAGAGGTGACTTGAAGTAGCTGTCATTAATTATGTTCTGTCTTTTGCTTAGTAACCACCGCAACATAGTCTTCAATAAAACTGATCTTAATTGCAGTTTGACAATTTTCCCAAATTATGCTTATGATTTATTTTAGTATGACAGTTTTGGAAACTAAAAAAGCTGTTCATTTTTTTTTTAATTTCACAAGTCTATTGAGCAGAGGTACAGTCAGAGACAAATTAAAAAAAAAAACAGAAAAAGTGCCACTTGACCCTCCAGGAATCAGCAATGCCAGTGTGAGAAGACACCAGTGTACCACAAAAATATTGAAAATGTAACTTCTTGTAACTACAGTATCAGTTTCAGAAACTGCTAAAAATGTGGCAACTTCCTTCTGATCTCTTATTGGAGCAAATTAATCAAAAATTGTCTTCTGTACTTCACTAGCAACTCTGTAAAGAAGCATTTTCCTTTAACTGTTTTAAAACAATCTCCTACCACTTTCAATGACATCACATGTAGTAGCATCCCTTGAAGGATTTGATGAACTTTAGTTCTCCTTTAATTAATTTACAGTTTTATTTCCCTTTAATAAACTCTCCGTGAAGAGCCCCCTTAATAATATATTTTGTACTCTCAAAGTCAAACCAGTTTTGGATAATAATAGGAAAGCCTAGAAAGAAGGGAGAGAGCTACAAGTAATATTTACTTTGAAATTGCTAGCCAACTTTTCTCCAGAAACCAAGGAAATAAAAAGGGATGTTACTCGTTTTGTCCAGTTTGTAAGTTCAGGATAGAATGTTTCAACAGAGAAGAAAAAATAAACAAACAAAACCATCAGCCTTCACTGGTGAAAGGCATAACCAGATTTGGAGAGCTGTCTTCATGTAACAAAGCATTATAAACCCTTAATAGCTTATCAGCTAGCCTTATACCTATAATCAGCATGGAAACCTTCCTTCTCTAAAGCAGTTTTTCTGCAAAAATGGCAGTCAGAATGAAGCAAAACCTTTAAATTCATGTGTTGCTAGAAGAATTTCTTAATCACACTTCAAAATCACAAGCATGCAGCTAATGAAGGAAGCGTCGCATCTCTCTTATTCTCTGGTCACCCACATGTGGCACTGTTCCTGAGAAAGGAAGAATCCTTGAATTGCCTCACAGCTGGCTGCTGTTCTGCTCTCAGCTTTGGTAGAAAATGCCTTAATTATTAAAAAGCCTTCAGTCTGAAGTGTTCACACACCAGCCTTTTCTATACATCTTTGTCTTCAGCTGACATTAGTTCCAGCATGGCATATACTAGAAAAAAAATCATATAATGCTGGCTGTATAGCTTTAACACTAAAACACTGATTCCTGAGAAGTATTGGCCTCAAAGAACACTAATGCTCTTAATGCTTTACAAAAAGTTTGCAAGAAACTTCTTTTCTACTCACATCAGTGCAAAGGCTCTTGAGTGTTGTTCCCTGCTCTGTGTTGACCCTCAGCTGCTACCTGGGACATTGCAGATAATGCCAATTATAGGCACTTCAGACTCTGCTTGATCTCACTCCCAGCACAAGGAAGCTGGCACACCTCATGATCCAGAGTGAAGCAATAGGTGGGAAGGAGGGGAGAAGAAACAATAAAAGCCGTTCCACACTGTTTGCTCAGAAGTTGCCAAAACAGACGCTGACAGTGAGTAGCCCCAGGGAACTGAGGATAGCTTAAGTCCTAATTTCTCAGCAGGTGCAAAGCATGGAGATAGGATTTTAAGATAACCCCATAGGAAACCCTCCATTTTTCCCCTCTGCCTTCCTTTTTTTTTTTTTTTTTTAAACAGTTATATCCTCTAACAAACAAAATTGCCAGTGACTTTTAACTTACAGCAACAACCTGGAGGCAACTCATGAGGGCTTTGTCAACAATGCTAATCTGTAAGCCAAAGAAAAAAGAAGGGCCTTTACAGTTTAAAAAAAAAAAATAGTTGTTTTCTCTGCAAAACAGGCCTAGGAAATGTAACCTGATGCAATAGGGTCCCTAGGGCCTGGAAGTGTGAGCATTCAGCTTCTGTTCTAGCACTTTGTCTTGCTCTGTTCCCCTCCGCTACATGTACACACTTGGATTATATTTCACTTATGCTTGGCATGTATCTTATAGAAATCACAAAGAATGACCCTGCATGCAGACATTCCCTTAACACATATATTACTGACCACATGGTCCCTTGTTATCACTGGTCACTGAGGAACACCTCTCTCAAACCAAGGAATAAAATCTACTCAATGCCATATAAGATGAGAAGCAGCTTTTTTTTATGCCCTTCAATTTGGAAACTGGGTACTGATAAGTTACTCCAGTATCCCACTTTTAAGGACCATTACAAGCAATAGGGAGTATATTGATGCTAGCTAGTTATTTTTAAATCAACCTTAAATCGAACTAAAGTGAAAAAAACACTCAAAACATTTTCTAAATCCAAACACCAGTTTGCATAGTTAAAATAAAAAAGTATAATGATAATTTAAAGAGAAGAGAGAAGCAGACACGCATCTGTTCTGCACTTCAGCCAGCTTTAGAAGTTTCTCCCACGCTCTATTGTTTAGTTAGTAAATCAGTAGTTTTTCTGACATAGGACTGTGATTTTCACACATGCCTTATCTCCTAGGGCAGCCTTCAGCGTTCACCAGAAAGAGCCCAAATAACACAGTGCATTCTTTCTCCTATAACCCGGATCTATTGTTGGAATCCTTCACATTTCAGTCTCTTCTCTCATTTCCCCATCTTCTGCCAGACAACCTCTTATCTGTATACTTCAACCCAGAAGGGAAAAAATCTAGTTATCTCCACCTACCATCTTGCCATGTCCTGCTTTGGAAATGCTAACGTGTGAGGTGACACTGACTGAAACACATTAATCGCTCTTATTTTATAGTGAGGTACACAGGGGACATGTGTGACATACAAAAAGCAATACTATGTTTTTACTGACTCCAGCTATGGTGATAACAAGTCTCATTGGGATGATAATGAGTTTTGGATGAATGGACCTTAATCCTATCTGGAAGGGTACACTGCTACCCTAATGAATGTCTTAAGCTGACTTTGCACCCCAAATAAGAAACTGCAATCCTTCATCCCCTCCGGTGATCATGTAACTCTTGCATCCTGCTTTACCCAAATGCTTCAGTAAGCAGCACCACTGAGAATGATCAGTTGTAAAAAACCCACAACACAAGATTCTCCATTTTTCTATTTGTTAGCCTCTCTCTCCCTTCTGCCCTTCCACCCCTGTCAATCAGCAGCCACATTATGGTGCTGAAGCAAGAGGGTTTACATCTCTTACAAAGTCTCAGACAATCTACTGTAAATTAATGTTTTCATTCATCCAATTCCCTTCATTTTCACAGTACCTGCAAGGTTCTAGCTTTGATGAGAATTAGAAGCACCAGGTTTTATAAATTAATCTGCCTCCCCAGTTACAGCATGGACTTTCTAATAGCCAGTGCTGGAAAAGGATGGCCTGTAGTAAAGCTGCCCATGGCCTCTATCAGTACATGAAGAAGAAAGAAACAGAGTGCATTTGGGAAAGATAGGGAACTGACACAGACTTAAAAGGAGAAATAAAATACAGTACCTAGAGAATCTACCTGTAAATCAATACTCTAGTATCCCACAAAATAGAAACAACATGACTGATACAGTTACTGTTACTTCTGAGGCTGATTTTTGTCATCTAATTTAAGTGCCAAAACCAGGACATGTGGATTTTGTCTTTAATGTTTTTTAAGTAGCTAGTGGTCCTATGAGGAAATAGGTTACCATGTCATGTCTAATTTGTCAGACTTTCCCTTGATTACTAAGAGCCCTTTTTCTCTGCCTTGTTTCTCCTCTCTGCTCCAGGCCTAAGGTATGGCATCAAGTCTAAAGGTTTTACTACCACATAAGGTTCAGTCCTTCCTACTTGCACATTTTCCTTCCTGCCCACTCCTAACAGACCAATAACAGCTACTGAGTCCAAGTAATAAACAGCTATTTATTCACAAACAGCTCAGTCATCCCTTTACCAAGGCATGATACATGAACTGTGGAAGAACAAACAAAATTGTATATACATTGGTTTATATGGTATGCTTTAAAATTAATATTTTCATCTTCTTTGAAAAGTAGCATAAAATTAAACATCCAAGGCCACAATGAACTTCGAGAAAGTAGACATGAAGAATCCTATTGGTACTGCTGCTAGAATTCAGACTCAAAAATACTCACTTATATCAAGAAATTCTGAATTCACAATATTTTCTGGTAGGAATATCAAAAGCAGAAGACTCTGGACATATTTAAAGTGAAGTTTGAGAAGTTGCTGATATAGCTTGGAAACAAACACAATTCAGGAGGTCCCTTTCCAGCTCGTGTCCCCAACTATGTCATGCATTCTCTCAACCTGGTGCTAACAATTCCTGCTTTTTCTCCTACTTCAGGTGGCCCCACAGCAAGTCAAGTTCTAACACTGTGAAAATAAGTCTACTTATTTATAGCGAGTGCACAAGTCATCTTTCTTGGGCTGTTGCACAACAGCATTTTAGAGGAAATCTCGGTTTTTTGAAAGACAAAAGAAAAAAAATTACTAGTGTTTCTTAGACATAAACAGCTATTTCTGTTCACTTATGCTTGCTTCCCAGTCACTTATGTGAAGGATGCCAATACCATGTGTGCCAAGTAGTTAATTGAAGACATTCTCAGCCCTTTCGGAAACCAGACACCAAAAGGTCAGTTCTGCATGTTTCCTTTAACATGCAGTACACAAAGTAACACCTTTGGCTCTCAAGAGTCCGACCCATAAGTCAACTAGCATACATAAACCAAATGTATGCTGTGGAAGCACATGTGGAAAGCAGACATAAATATTACTAAAAAATGTTTCACTTGACTTTTTCCACAATTAACATGGAGAAAAAACACTGCCCCTTTGAGATGGCATTTCTTGCTTTTTTCAATTCCTTTCTTTGGTGCCTTCAAAGGAACTGAAAGGAAAATGCACCTTGGTGTTCAGAAAGAAGTGATAGCTGGGAGAAAGCACTCTGCTTGCTCAGCATTTCCCCAGATAACACAACCTTTGACTGAAGAATCTACTTCTTGAAATGCCAATTCACTACTGAGTGGACTAACTTAGCAACAGCAATGTACATGTGACATTGTCTATGTCTCCCACAGTTCAAAGGACACAAAAGGTTACCCAGCAATCACACTGCTGTTAATGTCATTCTTGTCCTTATTTCCTCAGATCAATCTGCAGCCAAAACATGCAGGTGCTGCTGTGAAAGAAAAGGTAGTGATGCCAATCTATCTAAAATCAAGGGCAGCCCTGCTGACACTCTCCTACAGAAACTCAGCTGCAAAATTCAGCTCCTTTCCCTTGAAGCACTGAGAAGACTCTTGCCTGTTTGGCACACAAAACTTGACAGTGGCACCTGCTCAGCAAAAGATCTGTCCTGCAGACATATTTCTATGTATGCACTCCATAATGCAGGCAATAATCCTTGAGGCACTTGTCCAGTCCAGAAGGGAAGTCAAATTCACAGCTACCATCTACAAACTTAAAATCTGTAGCCAGATTTGCAGTGAACTAGTATTCAGTGAAATCTGAAAAGGCTTTTTGCCATGTGCCAAATGGTCTCTCCACATTCCACAATTCTGCCTCTAACAATATTTAAAAGAACAATATTGGTGTCTCAGTAGCCCACCAAGCACTTCATCAAAACACAAAGGCGCAGTAGAACTACTTCACATCAACAACAGAACCACTGGACATCCATAAATCCATGGGACCTGGTGGGATACACCCACAGGTGTTCAGGGAGCTGGCTGAAGTCATTGCCAGGCCCCTCTCCATCATTTTTAGTAAGTCCTGGGGAAGAGGAGAGGTGCCTGGGGACTGGAGGAAGGCAAATGTCACTCCAGTCTTCAAAAAGGCCACTCAGCAAGACTAGCCAGGCTGGAGAGTTGGGCAGGGAGAAATTTAATGAAATTCAACAAGGGCAAGTGTTGAGTTTTGCACCTGGGAAAGACCAACCCCACGGATCAGTATAGGTTGGGGACTGAGCTGTTGGAGAGCAGTGAAGGGGAAAGGGATCTGAGGGTCCTGGTGGATGGAAGGATGACCATGAGCCAGCAGTGTGCTCTTGTGGCCAGGAGGGCCAATGGGATTCTGGGGTGTATTAGAAGGGGTGTGGTTAGTAGGTCGAGGGAAGTTCTCCTGCCCCTTTAGCGTACCCTGGTGANTGTGGAGTCTCCTTCTATGGAGATACTCAAAACCTGTCTGGACACACTTCTGTGTGACCTGGTCTAGGGAATCCTGCTGTGGCAGGGGGGTTGGACTAGATGATCTTTCGAGGTCCCTTCCAACTCCTAACATTCTGTGATTTTGTGACCTACCAGAGCCTCCTACCAGAGAGTGGATCTACTCTGACAGACAGACATATATTTAGCTATTGCACAGAGATTCTGCTGTCTTAAGAATCTTATTCCCCGGCCTGATACAGGAAGAAACAATCAGTAATTATATATAAAGAGACAACTTATTTCTAGGGATTTGTGCAGTGTTTCTCTGCAATAAAAAGCGTTTCTAGCCACAAAAGAAAGCAGCAAAGGTCAGACAAAAGTCTTTTCCTGAGCCCAGCATTAAGAGATGGATTAGAGCTTCTAAAGAAATTCAGATTTTTATAAAATTATTTGATGGAAGCTGAGTGCACCTTTTCCACAAGGAATGGTTGCAAGAAATTGTCTGCTTCTGCCAGCCCAAACCTTTGAATCAATGTCTGTAGAAACCATTTCAGGCTTTTCCCACTGACTCCACTGGGCATGGAATCACATATCAAACTGCCTATATAGCTAAAGCTCTAATTATCTTGCTGCACCTGAAGATCATCCCTTGGGCTTTTCTCTGTGATTATTTCTTCCAGATGCTTTTATTGTATCTTAGAATTCATTTAACAAAATAACAAATTCTCCACAACATGATAGAAAAGACTATTTGCTTTCTCAGCTAATAAAAACTCAATGGCAAATGATTCTCCCTCTGTTTACATAATTTACTTAGCATATAGTGTCTTTTGATGTCAGCATACAGGGGATTATCCTAGTCCTTTAAGGGACTAAAGCCATATCCCTCTCAACTACCTTCTTTCACTTCTATCTTGTCAACATAAGCTTGAAGAAAGATCTCACAGAAATAGAGAAAATACATAGAGGAAGAACATTTCTCAGCTGATTAACAACTTTCTGGTAACAATAACAATCTGTCCCTTTACTTCTCCAGCTACCTTAGCATTATCCCAAACACACTGAAAAGTAGTGATTCATTTCAGGCTCATTTGTAAAGGGAAACAGAATTTTCCGCTACATATTCTTCTGCACAAAAATGGCAAGTGTGCTCAGAAAAACATTTGAAAGCTAATAAAATATTAGTTGGTGGGCAGAAAGAATAAAAAAAGTCACAGGAAAAAAATCTGACTCTTACAAAAGGAGCCAACAAAGAACACCACAATGTTTATAAATCTGTTTTAGAAAAATGCTGACTGCAGTCTAATGCCTCTGTATCTTGAATAAGTAATTCTGGACACACTTTCATGAGATATTGCCTCATATTGCAATACAGGGGCAGGTATCAGGGGAGGCTAATTATTTGCTGAAAAGGTGGGGTTTTTTCTCATGTATCTTTTCAAAGTCAATGTTTATCTTTAACAAAATCGAACAGAATCTCTACTGGCAGCTTATTTAACCTCTGTCATTTCAAAAAAACTGATTTACAGCAGTATCCAACAAATACTTTTAATGGCCCATTTGTGGGAAGCATGAACAAGCATTAATGAACAGAACAGCTTCATAAGCCAGGTTTCTCCTGAAGTCAATATATGGTATAATCACACCCCAAAATAAAGCCTAAGAGGACCCAAAAGGGAAGATTTCCTGTAATTCCAGATGCAGAAAGAAACCAGGGATTCAAAAGCTCAACTGGAGTTCTCAGTCTGAAGAGCAAACTGATTTTTTTATTTAACTTGAATCTACATCTGAGTAACATAAGGTTTGGTCCTTAAGCCAGCAATTTCAAGGAACTCCAAGTAGTGATGGAGAGGCTTACTGGTCAGTTACTCTTGCTACTGATATTTGCGTTTCCAGGTTGGGAAAATCCTGATGGAGAGAGTGTTGCATAGAGCCATGCTACATTGAAACGCTGCCCATATGAGCCAGAGATTCCTCAGACAGGTGTTAGTTAAGCAGGTGACCCCAACCAGTTGCACAAGAAAATTACTACACAGAGACCTATAACATTATGACACATCAATTAGCATAACACCTTTTTATGAACTGCATATGGCACTTTAATATAGTTTACAGCTTATTTGTAGTGTATGTGACAACACACAAACCATGAGTCAGCTAACAAATTGAGAGGGAAAGATTAATTAAAATGAGAACCGAAGACTGAAAAATCCATATCAAAAGTTCCGTTAAACACAGGTGAAAGTAAACTCTGTCTGGAGCACCTTCCATTTAATGAAACATTTTACAAAATTTTCACTTCCTAAACACTACAGATGGAAATTTGAGAAGTGGTTTCTTCTGCAATTATATATCAGGAAAAAGCTGTTTGAAAATGTCATGAATATCAGTGCTATATTTGCAAGAAAAGCTATAGCCAATTGCAAACAATTTCTTATCACCTATTTTTTTTCCACATTTACGAAAGATAAACATCAGGACAGCCAAAGCCAAAAAAGGTAAGTATACACATTTGAACACATTTCTTCAAAAATTAAGTCTGTTGCCAGAAAATAAATGTATTGCATCTATTTCAACTTATTTTTAATTTATATTCTATTACATTAATTTTAATCATTTCTTCTGTAGGCATGGCAATATTGACATCTGTTAGCTACCAAACATTTTGTATATTTAAAACCAGTGCAGACAAATCACCTGTTGTCATCTCCCAGCTATGTATTTAAAAGTTCAGGGCAATGAGGTACTTCAACATGGTAGGTTTCAGTCAGTACAAACAATACTTAAATTCAAACACATAATTTGCTGAAGTAGCTTCCAAATTGAAATCTCCTTTGGAAAATTATTTATTTGAACATATAGGGCTACACAGCTCTTTCTCTTCTATGGTCTTACAGAAAAAAAAATAGCTATGTTCTATGTCCATTTAGAGTATGCCAGTTAACAGACCTGAAGAAACCCACTGGATACATTTTAACTCTGTCGTTCTTCCAAAACTATCAACTGCTATTTGCAAAACAAATTAATAGTATCCTTTTTAGCCATAAACTACACAAATATTTGGCCAGTTGTTATTCAGCAGGAATGCTTTTAACATTATAACACAATCACAGAATGTTAGGAGTTGGAAGGGACCTGAAAGATCATGTAGTCCCACCCCCCTGCCACAGCAGGATTCCCTAGACCAGGTCACACAGAAGTGCATCCAGACAGGTTTGGAATATCTCCAAAGAAAAGAGACTCCATAACCTCTCTGGTGAGTCTATTTCAGTGCTCTGTCACCCTCACTGTGAAAAAATTTAGATATCACTCTACATTCTAATGTTACTCATTACAGAAAATCACTTCAGTGACACTGTTAATCTTGTTATAAATCACATTTTCAAGCTGTAAAACTTGTAAAACTTACAACTTCATAGTCATTATCCTTCATAATGTCAAATATTTCTGGTCACAAAGATATTCTTCCAGCCTTACCCATCACCATATGAAAATATACATGGGATGTAATTTACTCTGACTTTTTTAGTAAAACATGAGACTTTTATTTCATATTCTGTACTATATGTAAATTCAATAGACAATAGACAGAAATTCTGTGCATCCAATGCAAATTCATTGAAAAAATAAGAGTACAAATTATATTCTATGTGAAGTATACAACTTACATTGGGTAACTGAGTGGTTACAGCTTTTATAGCACTTCAATGGTGACTTAATCACTTCACCTATTATTTTGAAGCTATTTTGGATTCGTGGAGTTTTAGATGTTGCAGATTCATTTATATACAAACACAATTCACACTATGCTGGCATTTCACCAAACATAAGTATTCACATTTATACCTTCCAAAATGCACAACTATTTTAAGGCATGATATGGGTTTATTTCGGTCTATTGCAAAAGAAGAATTCAGTTGGTCAGCAGTAGAACATCACCAACTGAATTAAAAGACCATTTTACATGACAATCTCCATGAAAATTCCGATTGTGCCTAGCCATGGTTTGATTTATGACAGCTGATGGGATTACGGCCTAGTTGAGCCAACCCACAACACACAAATGTGCTATTAGTAGCCATGGTACATTAATCAATGGTGATGAGCGTAAAAAGTCTAAAATACTCTGATCTCAATATGTTATGGTTTTGCTCAGTTTTAGTGCACAGTAATGGGAAATTTAAGCACAAACCAATGTGCACCGATCATATGCTATACCTTAAATGTGCATTCAGCAATGCAGTCATTCAGAACTCTGTTTTAAAAAGCTCTGTGTCTATATAAATACAGAATATGAATGTTCCCCAGTCTCATCTTCTAAAATAGAACATTTTTGCTTTGGATAGGGAATCAAAGAAAAGACATTAACTTTTGTTAATTACATCAAGATTTAAAAGAAACATAAAGGAAGTGAATAAAGTCTGATCCAATTGAATAAAATCTCTTAACTGACAACATTCTACATCAGGTTTATGATAATTTGAAGGCTTAAATGGGACATCACCTTTTTAAAATCAAGCAGACAGAACACTATCTTCATAACAGAAATCATAATTTAAGTGTATGTTTTGGTGCAATCCCATTCAAAACATAAATCAAGTATGCATACTGAGGACCAAGGACAACCAGCTGGCAGTACACAAGTAAAGTTAGGCAGTTCATGTTGATTCTCTAATCTGCAACTCATCCCAGCTCCTGGTAGTTCTCCAACCATGTGCTGAATTTCTCATTTAACAGCACCTGGGATTCTCAATCTCTCTGCTCACAATGCATAAAAATGTGAAGGGAAGATGTCAAGCAAAGTCTGCTGTAATAGAAAAGAGCTTTACATTCAGGTTTAAAGATGGATGGCTGGGTTCAACATTAGAACAGCTCCAGCAGATGTAAAAATATCATTGAGAGCAGAAAAGGTAAACAAAAGGCTACTTATATGCTGTTGAGTTCTACAACTATACTGCCTTCCCAGCCATGCCAGCAGGGATGCAGAACTTAACATAGTAACACAGAAAAGCTAGTATTAGCCACAGGGTCAACTGTTCAGTCTACCTGGCAAACTAAACACTCAAGATGAAAACCAAGCCCTTAATTCCCAATGTCAGAAAGTGAAACTTGAGGAGAGAGACATAAAAGAAGGGGAAAAAAAATCCTTTTTCCTCTCCATTTTAACTGCTAAGGAAAACTTCTTTTTAAAGAAAGATGAAAGTTTTAAATAATCAGATACAGGACTCAGGATTAACTATGTCTGAAAACCATAGTACACAATGGAAAATATCACATACAAATAAGGAAACAGTTTGACTCAAGAGGTGGTTACCATCCTGAATGGCACACCCAGAAAGACTAGAAAAGCATGATAGAGGCAATTAACCCTATATTTATGATACTCAACAACCAGTCTGTGCAGTCAGTCCTCCTCAGGAAAGCAAAGAGGTGAAAATATAAAGATTAGACTTTGAAGTAAAACTCAGTGATCAGCATAAAGAAAAATGAAAGCTGAGGTTCTAATATTTCTTTATTAGAAAACCCAACATGTGCATCTGTCATTTGTTTTTTGCTACCTCTGCTAAGGAAAGAATCTTTGCAGGTGCAACTCTGCAATATAGATAATACCAAAAATACAACCAATTCATGTTGCAAGAAATGCAGCATACTCTCTTCCTTTGAGAATATATCCCCTGTATTTGTGAGGGAATGAAGAGGATGGACTTCCTTTGCTGGGCTACGCTACACACACCTCTAGAAAAGTGTCAGACATGAGGCAAGAAGGAAATGCATCTGGGTGAATGCACAATGAAACGTCTCCATCAGAGCAGGAGACACGGAGCTGCTGACAAAAAAAAAAAATCAGAAACCTGCATATTGAGGGAACATCATGAACAAATCAAAACTCACCACCTTTCTATGGCACGTACATTTCACCAGCAAGCTTAGTTTAAGAACATGGTGCTAGAGTATTAGGACAGAGCGAAGACATCTTATTGAAGAGACTCACCCACATGTTTATCTAAATCCAGTTTTATAAAGGCCTATATCAGAGATAAGGTTTTAGCAACTTGAAGATAAGAAAAGCATCATCTCCTATAAGTGATGATAGATGGATAAAGACATCCAAAAAAAGCTTTTAAATACACCTACATTAGTGGCTCTGTATTTTAATACCATGAACCAATATCAACCTTATTGGGAATTTCCCAACTTCAAACAAATTAAAAGCAACTCTGTGCTGCCTGGACTCATTTGTAATCCTTAGGTCAAAATGCGTTGATCTTGGATGTGCAGTGAAGGCAAATTCCTAGCTAGGAGTGCTAAAATGAGTTTCAGTGAAGTTCACCAGTCTTGCAGATCAAAGAATATGCTGTCAGAAGACTGCTTCTGCATGGAATTACCTTCCAAAATATAAAATAGCTAGCTTATCAAGTCAAAAGTTTTGATATGAAGACAGACATTTATATTATCTCTAGTCCCATTACCTCTCAGTAGGAGCCCTCTTCCTCAATATGATTACTGAAGTGAAACAATTTTACAGCTTCTGTATCTGTCAATTTTTACTTACAGGCTACTTGAATAATGAAAACAAGTTGCTGGTAGTAGAGTATAAGAGTTCTTTCTCTTGAGGTGAGTTCACTCTGCCACCTTTATTTTGCAAGCAGGCAGCAATCAGAAGCTTTCTGACACTAAGGTCCCTGATTTTGATAACAAAGATACAACACACATTAGAATCTTCACATATTAATCCTAAGAGTTACTTTAGAATTACATCTAACTTTACCTTGCTGTACCTACCATCTGTGACTATAATCTTCTTGGGGTTATAGTTTCATGAACACTAGTAGCAGTGCTGTCCTTAAGAAGTTCAGGATTTTGCCCATAGACCAGCCACCAGTCCCTATCTCCACATTACAGTTCACTGCTTCTTAGCAGTGTAGCTAAACTGTGTGACCAGCCTAAAAAGAGATCTCTGGAAAGACATGGTATAAATAATCTCCCAAAAAGCAAAAGGAAGAAAATGACTTTACATCACTGAAGTTAATGTCTTATGAAACTGCACATAGGATAGTCTACTTGCCTCATCTTTCTTGGGCCTGATGAGACAGTACTGCAGTAAGGATCCGTAAGTGGAAGGGGCAGCCAGAAAAAGGTCAGGAGACTTGTGAAATAAGGGACATCTAGCCCACAACCAGTAAGCATGACCTATTCTCCCCATGAGATCCCCAAATAAGGGCCTGAAAGCAAGCACACTGCCCTAGTTCTGTAATTATCCACGGATCCAAACTTATCTCCTGCTTGGAAATGAGACTCCCTGTTCCCAGACTCCCTATCCTGCAGTGAAAACACTTCTTGTTTCCATGGTCAGACTTGGTCACATTACATGGGAGAGCAAATAGGTGGGAACTACAGCCTAGTAGAGGCTATAGTCTGTGGCACCTGCTGATTGGAATTTTATCTATAGATAAGTATTTCTGTAACCTCAATTACACAGAATCATAGTCATATGTACATAAAATACAGGCAGGATAATAAGTATATATGTTTGCATGTGTCTATGTGTACATATATATGACTGTTAAAGCAGCAGCCACAGACAAATATGTGTAAACTTTTGAGAGGCTAGAACTACTTGTAGGAAGATTTGCCTGCATTGCTTAAACTGCATTACATTCACTTCTACTGTTTTATTTCTCTATTTCAATATTGCAACATTAAATCACCCTTCGGCTGAGTATTTGGTTTTGACCATTTTATACTCCATATCCACAAACATCAGAGTTGTCACACAGCAATGGTATTTTGATTGCAAAGAGCCAGCTTTTCTTTTTTTTCCTTTGTTTTGTTTAAAAATAGACTGGTAAAGATAAAACACAGTGAATTCTTCTGGGGCTGGACTTTCATCCAGCCATCCTCAAATGCAGTATAAGCACTACAGAAAGTTGTCTGTTCACTGTTACTTTGAATGACTTCTAGCAATTCCTGAATATCCTTTGGTGTCATCTCACAAGATTCTTACCTTCGGAAGGTTTTATTAAGAGCTACATTATATCATTCTGTTATCAATCACATCTTGTACAATTCAGATCCTTTTAATCGCTTAGAAACAGTTGAACAGTTTCTACAGAAATACCTGGAGAGATGGCATGCAGCATAAAACTGCATTTCTAATGCATCTGTTTGTTACTAAGTAACAGCCATACTTTTTCATAAAATTCAATTGTCTGTGATTACATTAAAACCAAAACTTAAAACATTTCAAGAACATGGAGAAAAGACGCCTAGGCTATATAATGCAGTTTCCTACATATCTAAGTCATGGCTGGCAGGCTTACGAAGCTTTACATATTTCCACGCCTGAGAAACAGCTTCCCAGGAAGAACAACTGACTAATTTCAAAGTAGGAAATATTGGAGCCACTTGCTAAGGCCCTCCCATGAAAATGAATCATCAATACTTAGTTATGAAAAACACAAGTTCCAACTGCCTTCTGTTGCAATACATATTCAAATTTTATCTGACAAGTGAACATTTTATACAGGTCTGATAAGGAGAACATCTGCCTGCCTTCACCTCTCAGCACTCCCTGGCTTTCCCTTTTGCCTTTAAATAGGACAACAGAACCATGGTGCATCTCCATTTGCAAAATGCATTATCTGTAAACAGCCAGTACTGATCCTAAAATGGGAATATCTCACATAATTTCCTAGAAGGTATTCAACAGTCACTTTTGTTACTGTTTTAGGAGTTGCATCATAAGTACAGCCATGTGTCATTGAAGTTCCATCAAAATACCTATGCTTTTACATTATGACTTCCAAAGGAAATCCTTCTGTAGCCAATGTCATAGACCAAATCCCCTGCCCAATAAATACATGTAGGAGCTCTTCTGCCATGATCAGCTCCACTGTCAAGTCCCTTATTGTTGCAGAGCTCAGGGACCAGCTACAAAGGCACCAACCTGGGGGCTCTTCTGAAAGAGTTTCCAAAGGTTTATCTAAGCCATCCAGAGAGACAGCAATAGCTGCAGAAACTTCTGACAAGGGTCTTCAGAATACATTTCTTCTGTGCGTGTTTGTGTATCTTTTCCCTTGTTTGCCACTCCCACTTACTCTGGGATTCAATTGCCCAGTAATATACAACAGCAGAACTACGCTCAGCCATGCCAAAGTTGAACATGCCAGGAGGAAAAGTGACTTGATTTCTTTAGACTAAAATATTGCCTGGATTTAATTTCAGTGAGGAGTAGCATATGACAAGGAACATATTTTTGAGTTGAACAGTGGGAGCCAGTTTAGCTTAATACACTTTCTGAAGTGTGCTATCACTATGACAAATATATATCTTCATGAGGACAGCTTTCTTAGAAGTGTTACTGATAAGAATCAGAGAGAGCAAAGGAAAATGCAGTCTTCAGAGAACTGATCCTGAATCTGGAAATGTTACACATTATATACACAAACAGATGGCATTTAAATAAATTAGAAGCAAAGAAAAGGAGGATTTATACATGGCAAGGGAGAACAGGGAAAGCAAGTGTAGCAGATCTGCCAGAGATCTCCACAGCATTTTTATTAAGCAATTCTTCTAATGTCCATATACCATTTCTCTAAGCTTAGACAGCATGTAGTGGGGGGAATGTACAGTGACAATTTGCTTGTTTTAATGAAAGTTCTTCAGTCATCTTAGTATTTGCATCTCTATGTTGAAAATCATTGGTTTCTTAATACAAAAATTAAGTTGCTTCAGGCATAGTGCTGCAAACGTAGCATAAGTCATTGTTAGGAAATCTTTTCAGTTACAATATCCTTAGCAAAAGCAATAAAAAATGAGCACGTACATCCCTTTGAATTTCAGTAGCTTACAGAAACTAGCTAGTAGAGGTGGAAGGTTTATAACTAAGCCAGCAGAATCTAGGCAGCAGCAATAGGTTTATTCAGCTCTATAGTTATACATTTCTTCACATCTTTTGTATGAACAGAATTCTCTGTCCTATTTAAGTCCCCCTTTAATGTGCCATAATCTTATTCAAGACATTGTCATAATCTCTTGGAAGAAACTCCTCAAGCTCTTTGATGATATATGAAAATGTATCTTTTTTTACATTTGTATCTTTTTTTTTTTACAGTACAGAAGAAAGATGTGAAAGCTCATTTTATACATTTACATACGGACTTGTAACTATTTCTAACATTCAAGACATTATCAGTAAGTGATTACTTTTTTGTAAATCTCACTACTCCAGTAATGCATAACTCTTAAGTTTTATATTTATTAAGAAATAAGAATATTAATTGCATAGGTTTTTGTCTGTGTCTGTCTGTGTACCTCCCTCATCTACCTTCTTTCTAGCACAAAAGATGCACAGTGAAGGGGAACGTTCTTGGTAGGGACAAGTAAGGAGTTGCATAAGCTTGAATAAGGTCAAAATATAGATGCATATTTCAAGATAAACATAAAATTATAAAAAGCAAACAAGTCAGTTTAAGTGAGTCAGTGAACAAAGTGCTTTCTCATCAGTTTTGCCTAGTGAAACTTCTGTTACTCAAAGCAACATATTTTGTGCCCTCAAATCAGCATCTAATGAAAAACAAACTTTCACAGTACCATCTGGGAAACATAAGAAACTCCTCCCAAGAAGCACAATCCTTCTAAAAATGAAAACATTGAGGTCAGACAGTGATAGAACCAGGGGAAATGGGTGTAAGCTAGAGGAGGGTAGATTTAGGCTGGATATTAGGAAGAAGTTCTTCACTATCAGGGTGGTTAGGCGGTGGAACAGGTTGCCCAGAGAGGTTGTGGAAGCCTCATCCCTGGAAGCTTTTAAGACAAGGCTTGATGGGGCCCTGGGTAATCTGATCTAGTGGATGGTGTTCTTGCCAGGCAGGGGGGTTGAAACTGGATGATCTTTGAGGTCCCTTCCAACTCTGACAATCCTATGATCCAGGACTCCCTGAAACAACATCTCAGCCTTGGCCATATTGATCATCGTAACTGGTCTATTCTGGCCTCCAAGCAGGAGCCCTGGAGACACACCATCTATAACGCTGCAGATGCTTTTGAGAAAGCACGTAGGATCACCCTTGAGGAGAAAAGACAGCACAGAAAGAATCGTGCCTTGCAGAACACACCATCTAAGGAGTCTTTCTGCTGTGCCTTTTGCAACCGCTCATGCCTATCTCGTATTGGCCTTTTTAGCCACCAACGTGCTTGCAACAAACGTGGGTAGAGCCCTTCCCAAATCTTCATTCTCGAAGCCTAGCCATGATATACTTGAGCAGATTGTATGCCACTTCTATAGTGTTTCAGATGTAGAGTATCAGGTTTAACTTTTTAACTTTCAGAATACCATACCATGCACAAAAAGTAACTCTCCCAATATCCTAATGACATAGAGCCTCTGAGGCATAATAAAAACCACAGTTCCCAATGCCTACACAAGCATGAAGTTCATTGTGGGGGCAAGGCATAACCTTTTTTCTGTGTATGCTTCTTTAAGACAAAGCTACAGCTGCTGGTGTAAAAGGTTTCAGATGCTGGTCAAAGTCTCTGATGAACCCTCTCAACTGTTACATGTAACAGGTTATTAAAAATCTTCAGTAGCCTCTATTAAAAAAAGTTCAAAAGCTGGACGTGGTCAAGAGGATTCTAGTTCCAACAATACTCTTTTGCAGCAGAAATCTGTACTACCCCTCAAAAATCTGAAGAACAGTATGATTAAGCTAACAGAATGACAATCATTAGCAGCCTTGGAGAAGAAAATCAGAGATGAGAGCTCTGCTCAAGCAGAGTGAAAGGATCTATAATGAAAACTACTGTAGTCACAGCTATCTAAAAAGTATTTTGGATTCATCCACTTTTACGCATTTAACCACCTCATACTAGGTGAAAGTTCACACAGTTCCCTGGTGATTCCCATAATTTCTGTGGAGCTTCTGTGTCCATCTAAGATTTTACCCCATTTTATAAACCCTACAGAAGGATTCCTCTCATCTTTTAAACTAGCCAGGGTAGTTTCCCCTTTGTAGTCAGCAGAGACAATTCCACTAGTAGGTCTACAGAGAAGATATTTTCTATTTCTAACTTTAATGATAAATTTTATCATCTTCTGAAGGCATCTATGTTTCTCATAAAGAACTCAGTTGACACTGCTAAAATTCAGTGCACCCACTTCTACATTCGTACTCCTTGCTCAAACAACTTACTGAAAAGCAGCTTAGGTAAAAATCCATTCACATTCAGATGAAGGATCCTCATGGCCTAAACAAAGCCCTGACATTCCATGAAGCCTACAATCCCACATCCTGTTACGCACACATAATAGCAACACCTTTGGGGGGGGAGGTGTTTGTATGGTTGGTTTGGTTGTGGGTTTTGTGGGCTTTTTTTGATTTGGTTTGTTTTTTTCCCTAATTATCCATTTAAAAGCCAAGCCAAGTAGCCTTTACTGGGGATACTCTTGTATTTGCTCACCTTCCTTCTACTATGGACTGACTGAACCACTACTGGCAATAGCATTACTGTCTGAATACTTTCATTGTTTGAGGTCTGGATTCTATTTATGTCACAACTAAGACAGCAGGGGAATCACTACATAATGAAGAGGAAACATTTCACTCAAAAGGATTATTTCCACTAGGGCCCATTCCTATATAAAGTTGATTTATTCCTATATGTTACTTGCCTTGTCTCCTGCAAATATTACCAGACTTGTGCCAAATCAAGAGGGAGAACAGGTTCCCTTTAACAAACTTCCAAAATCAGTTAGAATACCCATCATGAGCTGTATTAATTACTGGAATTTATTGGCTTACCATTTAAAACAGTTTAGAGCAGTACAGTAAAAGTAAGTCCTTAATGAAGATTAAGATTTACTTCTTTCTTAACATCATACTATGAACTTTTTCCTACGCAGTGTCTCTCAGTTTAGTAACTCAAAATTCCTTTTCATATTTTAAAGCATTGTTCTGAGAAAAAAAAGCATTGCTTTTTCCTATATCTGGAGCTGGAATTTTTCCCTCTGGTGTCCTGACCACTTGCTCTTTTTAAAGTGCTCACAGCTTGGAAATTTAAAAACAAAAACCACTCAGCCTCAGAACAGAGGCATCAAAGGTCAGGGTAAAAGTGACATAGACAAAAGTTCATTCTGTGTACAAATGCTCTGTTATCAACAAATAGTCCTCTGTGTGCAAAGGTACTATGCTTGTTTCAAGTACCTAGTCAAAGGAAACAGTAGGTTTCAGTTCTACTGCCTAAACACAGGTGATAGCCCCAACTGAGATGCTCATTGTTAAAAAAAAACCACCCATGTAGAGCTGTTAGGTATGAACCACCTATGGCCCAACAGGATCTCATTTAGTCAGCAGAAGCAGCAGCTAGGTGTCTTCAGGATACTCCAAGGCACTGTAAATACTACCAATTAATTACACTTAGGCACATGAACTAAGCCCTTAGTGCCTCTTTTCCCAGCCTTCCTCATTACAAAAGTCATGTTCCACTTGCAGGGCATTTCCCTTCCTACACTTCTTTCTTCTCAATTCAGTAGACCATGTAACTAACAATTCATGCAGACTTTGAGTGGAGTCCAACATTCCTTACTCTCACTCTGATGGATTCTCTCTCAGTGGAAGAGACTGGATATCTTTCAGACAGTGCAGACAGACACAACTGCTACGGACGCCTTAAGAAGGACTAGAGGGAATGGGCTCAAGCCGTGCCAGGGCAGGTTTAGAATTTCTTTACTGAAAGAGTGGTGAGATATTGGAATAGGCTGCCTAGGCAGGCTGTGGAATCACCATCCCTGGAGGTTTTTAAGAAGATAGATGTGCTTCTTCAGGGGATGATTTAGGGGTAAAAGTAGTGTAGGGCTATCGGTTGGACTAGATGATCTTGAGGGTCCTTTCCAACCGTAATGATTCGGTGATTCTGTGAAGAATGCCAGGAAAATCTAAAGGGATTGCCATGCTGTAGGCCAGATCAAATAAGTAATTCTTAAATTTTCAGGTTGGCAACCTGTTAATCAAAGTCAAACAAATTGATGACCATTATCAATTACTGTAAAACAAGACCAAGCAAGTAAGTATGCATTATCACTTGTTTTCATTTTGTAGATACAGAAGGAAAAATGAACCACCTTGCTTGGTGTAACACAGCAATACCAGGTCAGAGTTGAACAGGTGGCAGAAATAGGTCACCTTGCTAGGAAAAAAGACAAAGTTTGAGGGTAGGAATTGTGAAAATTTCAGCAGAACTAAAGCAAAGAATGTAGGCAACAACATGGAGGTTTATCTTAGAAGAAGCATGTTATGGTTTGGGTTAGAACAGAATTAATTCTGTTCAGTAACTGTGTTTTCTAAAAAGTATTCCATGACCACGTGCATAGGGTCGTGTCAGTTTTCCCCACACACACACACCTTGCCTGGACTGTCCCTTTAAGAAACTTGAGATTCCTGAATCAAGGACACTGAAGCCAGGGGAATGCTGGGTTTCTCCGGGGGACTTTTGGTTGCACTCGTGGCCACGAGGAAGCTCCCCTTTTTCTTCTCCCTCTGCTGTGACTTGGATGCCGTTTGCTGTGTTGCTGTCTGTCGGTGCTCTGAGACACACCTGGAGTGCTTGGGCTGCCTGACACCGCAGCTTTGCCCCGAGACGCCCCGCAGCCTCGGTCCTGCCGTAATTACTTGTATAGGGGGAAGTGGGTTTTGGTGTTTGGGTCCTGTATATGTTTATATTCTTTTCATTTATGTTTGCTGTTGTTATTAAAGCAGTTTTTAGTTTTTAACTTCCAATCCAGTCTCTCCTTTAACTGCCGTGTGTGGGGGCTGGGAAGAGCCTTTAAACCCACCACAAAGCAGCAGAGACAGGAAGAAAAAGGGGAAGAAAAAAAAAAGGGGAAGAAAGCAGTAACAGCAGAAAGAGAGCTGATGAAGATGACAGAAGATGAAGCAGGGCAGAAGGCAATGAACATTGCAATTAATAGGTTAGGAACACGTCAAAGAGTGAAGTTAACAGTAAGGAAATTAAATCAAAATGAACAGTTCATCATTAGTGCTCAGAGCAGGTCATTCGGCCATCCTACAACAGCAAACTAACACTTCCTATTGTGGGCTTGCAACGCATCACACATCAACAGGTAGCAGCAGTCTCTCTCACCAAAATATTCACTGTCAACAATCAGGAAATGGAGCAGAGGTACATGAGTTTCCTTTAAAAATCAGAACAGCTCCCTGTTAAACTTTTTCTCTACGAGGCTGAGCTATGTTTACATCATAAGAAAGAGTTTAAATTCTTCTGTGACACACTTAAAAAACTGAATCTTGTTCTCCAAAAATACTCCAAGAGCAAATGTTAATGGTCCAATCTTGTCTTCCATCATGCAGCTTGTTCACTAAATCCTTTGGAAAATCATTTTCTGAGACTGCATTCACATCTTTAAAGTGGTTTATGCTACATAATGAAAACAAGACCCTACCATTTTTGCATGAACCAGATAATCGGTACCTCGAACACAGGATCCATTTTAACACTATCGTGCTCCCATAAATTGCAGTTTTTATAAATTAAATATTGATTCATATCCACTGACCTCAAGACAATAAGACAATTAATATCAATAGGACATACTTTCACTCAGCCTTTCAGTAACATATGCAGTGATGCCCAAAGTGCATTCTTCAGCTGTTCAAATTTCTACATTTCAGGACACTTTCAATGGGGAATTAAAAGCCTTCTTAGAATCCCAAGTTCTTCCCAACCCCATAGCTCTCCATCACTAAACATCTCCTTCCCAAGTCTACACATTGTGAAAGTTTAATGGAACAGATGACACTTAAATTAAGCTCAGGGTTAATAAAACACTTTTTTCTCTTACCTAGGCAGCTCCAGCAGGAGACTGCCCATATAAGATTCAATCTATCCCCAGGAAGATCTCCTCTCCACTGAAGAATAAGGAACCTAGGACAATCAGCTTGCTAATTTAGATGTGCTGGTTGAATACCCAAAATTAAATGAATCCAAGCAAAGTGCTTTTCTTTGATTTAGGCACTGTGGTCCTTTAGCAGAAAAAGCTGGGACACTATGAACACATGGATAGCCTTGCAAGGTCAGGCAGAAAGACTGCCTATCCCAGTATTCTCTCCAACAGCAGCCATAAGCAGATGTTCTAGAAAAACTAAGACCAATGAAGTATATAAATAGCACTCAAGTATTGTCTAGCTCCTATTTTCAAACTATAGGATTTGCTCTCATGGAGCACCTCTCCAAGTAGTTGTCCACATCTCTTTTTGGACCTGTATAATGTATTATCTACAATTTCTTTTGACAAGGAGTATCACAAATCTACCACCTGCTGCTGTGATAGTGATTTTTTTGTGTGTGTTCTCTGCATGTGTCTCCTGCAGAGACTCCTCCTGTGTGGAGACAGGAGTCTCCTCCTGTGTGACCCTTGAGTCTTGGTTGGAACAGGCGGTCAACCCCTCCACCCCAAATCATTCACAACTTAAGAGTCACAACTGTTGACATGTTAAAGAGTGCTGGCTTACCTAATCATTTCCCACAGGGAAACTATTCCAATCTCAAAGATCCTCTTAAGAAAAAGCTCTATGCATACAAATATTTTTTTTTATGTCTTGCAAACTGGATTAAAAACAAATATGATACAAAGACAGAAATATATTTTACATTCACCAGCCACAGAAACACAATTAAAAACCCAACTGTATATCTTTTTAGAATTAAATAAAACCCAGTGTTTTATCAACCTCTCATTTTAAGTAGTGTTTATAGTGATATTATAGCCTTGGGAAAATCTGGGAGTTTTAAAGACCTCACTTATTTTTCAGAAATTAAATTCATACAGAAATTGTTACTTTGAAACCTCATACAAGCACCTACAAGTTTAGTGTATGACATGGGAAAAAAATATCTACAAGCTAAGTAGAACTTTTAACTGTGGAAATTGGTTATTCAAATGAGAAAAATCCCCAATTCACATTCATTACTAGAATAAACATCAATTGGCAAACAAATCTACTGTTCCAGTGCATTCAGATGTCAGTACCTAAAGCTCTTAGTCATCAGGTGACAAAAGAATCCCCCAGATTCTCCACAATTCCCAATAGTAACAGAGGCTGCCAAGAAGACAGAGGAGTTCACACCTGGCATAAGCAACTACAGACATCTTACTGCATGCAAGTACAGTAAAAAACCCTAATCAAAAACTGTTGTCAAGAGCATCAGGAGAAAGTGGTTCCTATAGAGAAGACTGATTTATTACAAATGCAGATGACAAGCACTAGTTTCAAATGCCAAAGGTCCTTGAAAATGGACCTCAATGACATAAAAAGTGAACAAAGGAACACAGGTCTCTCTGACATAGCAACACATCCAAAGAGCCTAAATGTTCTCTGATAGTCCTACCACAGACGGCCACACAGATGATGGAAGTGCTTCACCAAAGGTTGCAGGTCCCTTGTCCCCATACACACACTCCAGTATACAGCACTGACACTAACAACATATCGATCAGGAGATGATAGATACATCACCTGCATAAACTGGTCACTATTATAACAACATAATTATTTTGAAAATATAAATTATGTTTTCAACAAAAATAATTACATTTAGCTTCAGCCTTGTTAGAGCTGGGAAACACATGAAACAAGATTTTTCATTTTTTAAGACATCTAGGTTTGAAATAGAACATTTTCTACAAAACTGACACTGTCATTAGAAAGCTTTTGAAACTACATTTCTTCAATTTTCACTCCCACTTGAAGACTTTCCACACTTCATTTATAAATCAAATGAAAACCTCCTAAAATGTCCCAAAAAAACCATTTTTTTTTTTAAAACCTTAATGAACTCCACAATCCATCACAGCATTGACAGCAGGTGACAGTCCCAAGGCTTCCAAGACAGCTCAGGCACATTTTCTGTATCAGCACACCCTCCTGATGCACAGTCTGCCACTGCTGCAGCTAATGCTGTTTGGTCTTCCTCAGAAAGTTCTTTAATACTACTGCAAAGTCACTATCATAGAAAGACTACAGTCCCTATTTAATAAGTTTCTATTTACCCAGCAGACTATTGTGCCTAAGCTTCCATTTTCCAGTTTCAAAACAAAAAACACACACACACACAAGCACAAACACAACCCACCAACAAAAAGACTATAGCCCTCCTTTGGGTTAAAAACACTAGCAACATGCTTAAAAGCAGCTATCATAGTGTTCAGCTGAACTGTGAACAAACACACCTATGTTCATTTCTAAATCAAATTTCAAAAAATGTCACAGAAGCTTTTGAATTTTTTCTTATTATAGTTACTTTAAATAAATTTAGCCTTACAAGGATACAAGACTTTGCAAAGTATTTTCTGTAGTATCACTACAGAGTAATTGATGTTCTCATATTAACAATTTATTTTATATTAAAAGTATTTCATATTAACAATTTTACCAAAAATACTTGATGAAAAAAACAGTTTTAGTTGTGACTATTCCTCCTGTTATCTTCCAAAGAGATTCAAACTGGAACATACCCATTTCCAGTTTTTTAAAAGATACGCCACAGTATAACAACACATACAGTACAATGAGTTGAAAGACCATAGTTTGCAACTGTGAAAAATATTCTGAAGCAGATACAGCCACTACTGCCTGCTGCTACTTGGCATCCTCAGCAAACCTGAACTTATGATGTTCAACTTTTATATTCAACAGAAAGTTTTTGATTTTTTTTCCCCCCTTTTTTTTGGCACCTGTAAGTCTACAACTTCCTTTATGAAATAATCATTGCATTCCTGAAGCCAAGTATGAGAGGATACACAGAAGATCTGATGCATATGCCATGCTTAATCCATCTGCATATTTCTCTGGGATAAAAATGCCTGTAACTCACCATATAAAGTAAGCAAGAAAAAAATGCCACAACATTCTTACAAAAAAAACATGTAGCACAACATATTGGGTTTGTGTGGTTAGGTTTTGGGAGCAGGGGAATGACTACAGAGGTGGCTTCTGTGAAAAGCTGCTAGAAACAGCCCCAGCTCCAAGTTAGACCCACCAGTGGCCAAGTCTGAGCTAATCAGCAACAGAGGTAGCACATCTGTGTTAACCTATTTAGGAAGGGGGGAAAACAAACTGTACAAAAGCAACCACAGCCAGTATAGAGGAATGAGAATATGTGAGAGAAAACTCTGCAGACACCAAGGTCAGTGAAGGAGGGAGAGGAGGTGCTCCAAGTGGCAGAGCCAAGATTCCCCTGCAGCCCTTGGTGAAGACCATGGTGAGGCAGGCCATCCACCTGCAGCCCACAGAGGTTAACAGTTAATCACATATCCACCTGCAGCTCATGGAAAACCTAACACCACAGAAGGTAGCTACACCCAAAGAAGGCCACAACTCCAAGGAAAGCCTGCACTAGAGCAGTCTGTTCCTAAAGGACTATCTGCCATGGAAGGAACCCATGCTGGAGCAGTTCATGAAGAACTGCAGCCCACAGGAAGGACCCATGTTGGAGCTGTGGGAGTGACCCTACACTGGAGCGGGGGAAGAGCTTAAGCAGTCTTCACCCTGCAGAAGAAGGAGTGGCAGAGACAACGTGTGATGAACAGACTGCAACTCCCATTTTTCATCCCCCCTGTGCCATTGCCAGGAGAAGGAAGAGAAATCAAGAGTAAAGTTGTGCCCAGGAGGAAGGGAGGGGTCTGAGGAAGGTGTTTGCATGATTTGGTTTTATTTAGCATTATCCTTCTCCAATATGACTGGCAACAATCATATTTTTTTTATCTCCCAAGTCAAGTCTAGTTTGCCCATGACCATAACTGGCAAGTGATTCCTCCCTCGCCTTGTCTTGAGTCACAAGCCTTTTGTTACATTTTTGGCTGAGTGATGCCTTGTTGCCAGCTGGGGTTAAACCACAACACACCCTCATCTAGCAACATCAATTACTTTATCTCCTACACTGTTAGCTGTAAGACTAATAAAGCTACTCAGCAGGCAAGGGATTTAATGAAATAGACCCTGAGTTCCTGGGAGGATCACATGTGGTTCTAACTCCAACACTTCAAATACAAGCTCTCTATCTGTTGCTGAGCAATAGGCTTTTCTTTATCTTGATCAAACATGGTCCAAAGGCAGGAGGGTGTAATAATACAGTGTAAAGTAGTTAAGTGTGTAAGAGAACAATTGATAGTGGCGAAACGGAGGACGAGAAGAAACTATTTAAAAATAACAGAAATTGACAGCTTTTACATTTACATCACTTGAGAAGCAAAAGGAGTTCACAGCAACTTTCAAATACAATTAAGCATTTATACTAATCATCATTAATAAACCACATAAGCCAGCATAAAAAAAAAATATAGCCTTGCACTGTTGCACGTTCCCTGTCTCCACAGATATTTTCAATTCTGTTCCTCATCTAAGGCTGAGGCATCAAGATAAAAATATTCCAGAAGAAACAGCTCCTAGTGGCTACCTAAGGAAAGTAAAACCCAAAAAAACCAGCAACAAAAACTCCCAACCCACTTATCACTGAAAGGTCTCAAGTTCTCTTCCCACTGCCTGACAAATTTAAGTGCTGCCTGCTTCCTGCCCCTTTCAGTGTGAGGCTGGAGAGAAGACAATTTGGCTTCTCTTCTTCTGCAAGGAAGAAATAAAAGATTCCTCACTTATTGATCCTTCTAAACTCAAATATTCCTTACCTTGAAATTTAGTACATTTCAGTCTCAAATTTCCTTCAAAAAAGCTGATTTAATCTCCCATTTTCAGATGAACTTCAAATTCTAGAGGAAATCTTACCTAATTTTGGCAGGGAATAGGGCACTTTAAAATAGTCTTCATAGAATTCAATTAGTCTCCTTGTAATGTTTAGAGCATAGTCCCCTGATCCTCTTCGGATTGCGTCAGGCCTTGCATATAACCGTACCTGTTGAAGAACAAAATGAAAGACTGATCATTTCAGCAACAACATTTGAAAGCTATCCTATCTGCAGAGATGAACTATTCTAAGGTTGTTGTGAGGTGGTAGAATAATTATCTTGAAGCCAAATCTGACTGTCATACATTTGTCAAAACATGTCATAGCTAAAAACCACAAATTCCACAATTAAGGTTACAAAGTTCAGAAGTCACAATCTCCTACTTGTTTGTGTTGCCAAATAAAACCCTTAACACTCCTTGCATCAAAATAAATACTCAAAGAAAACACTTACATGTGTTTGCTAGAGATATGATGAGAGAATGGATTAGTATAATGGTGTTCTGCCTACACTGAATGTAGGCAGGATGCAGTGGCTCACTTGGAGAGAAGTTCATGGTTTCTTAAAGGCACATTATATCAAGCCCTGAAAGTATTAGTAGACTGTGGAGAAAAAAATAACCATTCTCTTTTCTCTGGCAGTGACACAGTTACCCTTGATGGGCTATGGAAGACTATAAAAACAACCATTTATAAGCTCATTCATATACATAATTAATATTCCTGAAACTTCCATGACTGCTTCAGGCCTCTTTTTTCAGAAAGTAGTAAATTAAACCTGATTATACAAACCACAGTCTGTTATGTTGGTATGAAACAGCTCACACATCTGATTACGTGGAGCACCCGAGTGAACAAAACTCACCTTCATCATTCAGCACTCAAATATGACCCCAATTAAGGAGGCAGTGGCAAGCACCACCAGGTTATTTGCTATCCCCTGTCCTTACGGTCCTTAATACTTCCTTAGAGCAATCATGTCATACAGCTGAGAACTGTTAATGAAGAAAGGGATAGAAAGGAGAGCCAATTTTCCTTCTCTTTCCTCATACATTGTCTGATGGAAGTAGTGTGTGCTTTGTCTCCAGTGGCTGAGGCAGAAGGTCTCTGCTGGCAGTACATAATGACCTGATACAAATGAGACTCTACTAAATGTCAGCCCCAATAGTAATATCTGACTCACTAATACTTTGTGTGGTAGAATTAAATCCCAGCCAGGGTTCTGAGGAAAGCAGCAGGGCAGAAATCAGAAAATATCAATGCAAACATGAAGGAGAAATATCAGTTTTGAAATGTTTCTAAGTGCTTTATTCTGGACCAACAAAAGCCAATGGGATTTTCAGCTTCAGTGAAAGCATTAGCAAGTATTGCTTTGCTGTTCTTTTCCTGAACGTGTTCAGTTATCAGAGTGGAAATCAAACATCAAACCACAGAACACTACACCTGTCAATTCTGTTTTAACTCACTATTTCTTTGTTTTCACTATGGAGACACATTATTGTGCTTTGTTACTATGTCCATCTTTTTATTTTTATCTTTGTATTGTATTAGACTCAGTGAACAATCAACCATACATCATCACAATTTGTAATGTAAAACAGGTAACAGTGTAACCTAATGAGACACGTAATAAAGCAGACTTCTCATAATCACCACCTGAAAGCATATAAACCACTATCTGAACACATCCAAGTACCTATTTTTGTTTATTGCTTCCTTCCAAAGTTGAGACCTCTACATTAAATGTTCCCTTATCTGCTAAACTAAATACATTCTTTAACAAAATAGGTATGAACCACAGATATCCTAATTCAAACATCTCAAAACCTTTAGTTTATGAAAGGATGCTAAGAATCATAATTAGATTTGTGATGAACACTGTTTTGTATCATTAAACTTTTATACACAATTCTGCATAATTGTTTTACTGGCACAGCTGACTGTATCAGCAAATTACGAAAAAAAGAGTCAGCCAACCAAGTATGCAAAAAATCATTCAATTTGACAGTGGCCAAATGCATCCATAATAAGGAATAGGACAACAGAAGGGAGGGAAAAAAAATAGGTACATACAAGAAAAATTGAGGTTCAACTTACTGCATTACAACATGTGTCTTCTAGCAAATGTAGAAAAGGCATTTAATGGTGTCTGAAATGGAACCCAGGTAAAAAGCACAATGTTGCAAACTTTCATTTGCCACCTGCCTAAAGCTGAATTCAGTTTTATTTTGCCTGTAAAGTTTCCCTGGATGCCTCTCTGCCTGCCCAGAACAGCATCACACTGCCAGGGCTCCATGGCTCACACCAAGGTCACCACTAAGCTGGAACAGAGTTTGGAAATTACCCATACCTTTGCCCAGGTCTCTCAGGGCCTTTGAGGCAACAGGCATTGCTGAAGCATGCCAACCATCTTCAAATGCCATGTCTGCTTCTGCCTTTCACCCAACAACCACTGAACATCAAATGTATGCAGGAACTTTAGAGGAATCGGCATAGATCTATCCCTTGCCTCAGAAAATTCCCCCATGGTTAGCAGATGGCTACCACTGAGGACAGTCTGTGACACTCTCACTACCTGGCTGGCTGTTTTGGATGACACCTTCTCAAGCATCATTCACCATATAAGGAGCTTGGCCCAGAACCCAGTCTAAAGACTGGCACCTATGAGCTTGAAACTGAAGCCCCTAACTTCCACACACTGATGTCTTTTAGTATGTATAGGCTTATGCTGACCATGCTTTACATCCAAGTCCATAAAATGGGGATTATATTATTTCCTTGCTTGTATGAAGATTCTGAGTGTTAACTAATACAGTTTATAAAGTTTTCCAATAGCTCTCCAAAGAGGAGCTTAAGTACATAAAACAGAAGGAAGATTAAGACACGAGATTTGTTTAGCATAATATTTTGTTTGTTCACTGCTTTCATTTCAAAAGACAGGCTGTGTTATTTTATAAGTATGCTAGACTGAACAATAATGCATAATTATTATATACTTTCCCATAGGTTGTTTGATCACTAAACTAAGAATTCAATTTTGCATTCATTTAAGTAAGAGAAAGAGCTAAAAATCTTCTGCAGGGTCTGACTTAAATATAAATAAAAGTAGTATATGTTCTATAAAAGATGAATAGGTTTCTAGCTTAGGTGCATAACTCATCGCTCACTGCAATGGCACCTATAGTGAAACCCTTTTACTCAATCTTTGCAAGATTAGGTTATACTACAATTTTTGTGTAATAAAGTGGAGATAAATACAGATAATAAAGCAAGAGATTGAGTCTAATTCTGAGTGCCTATCTTGACACCTCTCAATGTCAAATCTACTTAACAGTTTTATTGCACAGATTTAAAGCACTGTTCCCATTATATCTTATTACAGTGGTGAACACTACGCAGCTTTGAGTCTGGTCACAGGTGCCTTAGTTTGGGTATTAAGAAAATTAGTAACACACAATTAGTGACTAAATGAGATTGTGTCAGTTTATGTGATTTGCTTGGCATCTCATAGCAACTCTGGTGGCAGAGGCAGGCAGGGAATTCAAACACAGCATTTAGCCTCTTGGCCACCTGACAGCCCTCCATGTTTGGGAATTAGTAAGATAGAAACTGTTTGGATAACAGGCATATTCACAGTACAGTACTGTTGTGGTGATGCAGTGTAGTTCCATGTGTGTCTAAATGACAAAAGTACCAGGAAAATATTATGAGGGATCATACTAGTAAAAACAGTCATAACACCTATGAATGTAACAAAGTTCACACAGTCAACCTACATTCTGGGGTTTTTTCTTAACTCCTGTGCACCTATATTTGCAGCCATTCTCAATCTTTTAATAGCAGTTCTGACTACTAGTAAGAACAATCTCTCATTTCTATCTCAAATGGAACCAGACTGACCATCTCCTTCCCACAAGCCAGAGTAACTAGGTTTGCACCTGCACTGCTACAACGCAGACCTCCTCTTTGACATTTATAAAATGCTCACTATTTTATAGCTCACAGCTACTGATTGAGGAAACCAGATACACTTTGCTAGAAATCATTTTCACTTTTGCTAACAGTAGAGCAAGAAGTTATTAGAGATCCTAAATTAAATTGCTGCAATGCATATTTTCTCATTCTTTTCTAAATTGAGAAAAAATGTGAGCTGCTTCCCCTTGTTTGCTTTGCAGAAGCCCTGGTCTATTTTCTTTAAATAGAAAACTTTAAATAAAACTTTAAATAAAGACAACACAATAGCCACTCTCAGATATCACCACAGAAAAATCATCCTGAAGGATTAATTTTAAAATATTAGTAATCTAAGACAAGGTTTAAGAATGAGTTTGGCAGCATTTTTAGATAAAATACTAAAATGTTCCTGAAACTTGCATGGTAAATACCAAGTATTTGTTATATGTGATCAACAGTCTGTTGTCTACTTCTCTATAGTCAGTCAAAAGTATTTGCTGTACAAAACGTGTACCTTCACAAACCATTTGTACATACTGCACCATGTTCTGCAGTCTCTTAATATTTCAACATTTGCTACATAAAATAAGTCAAAATAATTTAAAAACATCTGTAATACAAGGTCATCAGAACAGACCAGTGTGATTGTAAATGACAGCTGTTTCCCAGAGAGGGACAGTTGTGATACACGCTAAGAAATGTGCAAGTGACTTAGAACAAATCATGCCTAATTAAAATCAGGTTATTAACTACTGTGCATGAGAAAATATTCTTGTCTACAGCAGGTAAAAATCAAAGAGAAAGTTAGTACTTTTCTTGTCTTACTACTTCAGAGTGTTTCAAAAAAAAGTGAAATACTAACTATATAGAAGGTACCATGGGTAAATTCTGGCAAGTACAAACTGTAAATAGCAAGGAACATCTTCATTTCTGATCAACAGTATGTTCACTAAAAAATCCATACCAAAGACTAGTGATAATTTCAGCACAAAATAAACAGAGGAATGGGTTCAGAAAAAGTAGAACTGTTCTATTTTGATATTTTTAAATCATGTCTTTTCCTTTTTTTTTTTTTTTCACTAAAATTGAAGTACATGGGGGAAAAATAAAGGATGAAAAAGATGAAGAACAGTAAGGAAAACCTGCAGACATTTTTTCACAATTCTGTGAAATATTTCAGGTCAAACTGAAGGCACTGTTCAGTTCTGCTTTGCAGGTAGGAGGAATATGGAATACATTCAGCACTTTGACCATGGCAATAGAAAGTAAAAATCCATTATTTACACGTCTAATTGCAAAAAGATTGCTGCCCAACCTTCTCCCTCTACGGGAATTCACCAAAGATGAAGAAAGACCACAGAGAACCCCAGCATGTTCTCCCTCTGGCACTAGAGGAAGACACAAATAACCTTTGCTTAGAGGTGCTACAAGCCTGCCAACCTGCTTCCCCAGGGAATTAAGGAAGCTGACAACCTGGCAGAAATCAGGATGTTACAGTAAAAGGCTTGCAAGCCTGAAGCATGCCATACACCAGTGCCTGCCTCTTACTTTAGAATTAAATATGCACTTCTACATCTGAAGCCTGCTCTTCAAGACATTATTCTCTATGCCACCTCCTATTTTATGTATGCATCCCCTTTGAAACCTTCATTCTTAGAGCGGCAATACCCTTTTAAGGGTCTGTGTCTTGCTTGATATCAAGATATTTTTGGGGGTTTATTTATTGTAACAGTAAAGTTTGCTGATCACAATAATCTCATATTAGTTTGCATCTATTCTGCAAGGCATCTTTTCTTCAAATGGTTTGCCATCTTTTCCATGTTTTAAGACTACTCCAATTGCCTTCACTGCCTTTCCTCGTGGCTTGGGGGGATCACAGATCACTGGATGAGAAATACTGCTCCAAGAGAATAAAGTGCACCTCTGTTTTAACAAGGGAAAGCTTGTGAGAGCAGATGGCTCATTGGGCTCTAATGGCCTAACACAACACCCGCTGACTTCAACTGGATGATTCCTGTTAACTACAGGGGCTTTAAATCAGGCTTTCAGAAGAGACAAGACCAATCCAGCCTCTGAGCTAGGGACACTTCTGCCAAGGCAACCTTCATTAGCAGCATCTGCCATGTCTACAATCTATGTGTTTAGATCACCATTTGAGTAGGCCCTTGTTAGGCAGTGCACAGGAAAAAAAAAAAAGAAACAACAAACAAATAAAAAAACCCAAAAACCAGTGGTACTCTCGCCATGACTACAGATAGTTCAAATAATGAGAAACAGGACCACTGACCAGATCTTACATTTATATTCCATGTGCTATAAGGATCTGCTCTCTGCATCTTGAAAACATCTCTGCTAAGCTTTCTGCACCTTGAAAACATCCTGGCACAAAATCTGCACAGCAGTAACCATTGCTTTATCTCCGCCACAGCACCAAGTACAAGGCCAGCTTTGTTGCTGACAAGGAGAGAAGATGCATCTATAATCCCAGCCCTTGGCTCATACCACTTGACACTGTGGAAATTGCTACACATGTGACTACACAAAACCAATCCCAAAGGCAGTCCCATCCACAGAGGCCCTTTGCCCAGCCCTGAATCCTATCACATCACCTAAGCCTGTGGGACTGCAAGAGGCCTGACTCTCTCTCTTCTTTCACTTGGCACTGTTACACTTACAGTACCTTTCCAAGCAAATGTGGCTAATGCTCCAAGGATGGCATCTACCTATTTTGCTACTGTCTAGATTTCTCCTCCTCCATTTCCTATCTTTGGTCCATTTTGCTACATGTACTTAAATTTGAACAGATTGGGAGCAAATGGGGGTATGGAAATTGAGGAAAAGTCTGATGACAGTCTTGCTGTTTTCTCAGGCAAACACGGATTAGGTAACCTTGGAACTACACAGGAATCCACTTCACAATTAAGGATAGCTTCCCCTCCCACCTACTTCAAGTAGAATTAAAAGTAACTTTGACAGGTGTTTTAAAGCAGCTCAGAGTGCTTTCCCATTACGAAACAGATGTTTCTGCACATCAACTGGTGTCAGCAATGCCACCTTGGGAATAACAGTTGATTTTTAATCCCTTCCTCAAAGCCAGCAGACTCCACATGAAGCATTGTTCTTCTGAGGCCCCTCCAAACTAGCTCCAGCCCTCCATGTGACTATACCCACAGGCTCAGCCCAGCACTGGTACATCTGGGATCTCACTCTTGATGACTTAAAAATCTCAGTTCAGGAAAGCACTTATGCATATGTTTAATTTTAAATATGTGTTTAACCTCAAACAGGCATTTACATGTTTTAGAAGGCCCTAATATTTCAATATTTCAAAATTTTATAAAGAGGAAGAAAATAGTCTTATGCTCTTTACTTCAAAGCCATAATACTGCTGCAGCAAGTGATGCTCTCAGCTGAAAAATACATGCATTGCCTCTGTACTTAAAAGCTTCCATTTACTTGATAATCTGAGATCTTTCACTGTTATTTTGCTCACTGACTATTTTAGGGACATGTATTGCTTTTATTATTGCTACAGAGATAAACACATGTTCACATTGCACATTTAATGTAGCAGGTAGATGCCTGGATGCAACAGTCTTGGCTGTGATCTCCTTGGGTCACTTCTGAAAACAAGGCATTGCACCTCAAATAAGTTTCTAAATGTGATAAATTCAAAAGGAAGAACACTTCACCATATATGCAAACAAGCTACAAGCCAAGAATTCCACTACGAATGTGCATGAGTTGTTTCATATTGTCATGGCTTAGGCCTCCCCAGCCAGCAACAAAGCAAACACACAGCCACTCACTCACTCTTACCCCCTTTCCATGGGATGAGGAAAAGAAAATACAACAGAAGGCTTGAGGGCTGAGATAAAGGACAGGGAGGGCTCACTCACATGTTATGGTTAGGGGCAAAAGACAGACCAGACTTGGGGAAACAAAATCAATTTAATTTAAACAAAACCACCAGGTCATCAACTGAATCAGAGTAGGACAGTGGTAAATACAACCAGATCTTTAATACACCTTCCCCCAACCTCTTCATTCTTACAGGACCTAGCTCTGCTACCTCCTCCCCTTCAGCACAGGGGGTCAGTGAATGGGGGTTGCAGTCAGTCCTAATCCTTTCCATGTTGTTTCTGCTGCTACTTCCACCTCAGAGGAAAAACTCCTCTCAGTCCTCCCCTGCAGCAATGTGGCGTCCCTCCCAAGGGAGACAGTCCTCCATGAACTTCTCCCACCAACACAGTTCTCTTCCATAGGTTTTGCCTCAGTCAAGGACTTCTGGAGAAATCCCCTCCTCCAGCATGTGCTCCTCCACAGGCCACAGAGAGGGTTCTTCTCCACCATTGATCTCCATCATCTACCATGGGTTGGGCTCTGGCATGCCTCTCCCACTTCTTCCTCAATGACTTCGATGTCCACATGGTAATACCTCTCTTGTCCTACACTCCTCTAAACAAAAGAACTCACTCAACAGGTGTTTCTCCCTCTTCAATATGTTACCACAGGAGCACTGATTGGCTTTGTCCTGGACATAGGTGGGTCTGATGCTGGAGCCAGGAAAGCTTCCTGACACTTCTTACAGGACAGTAGCCCCTTCCCCTGTTGCAAAACCCCACCAGGCACAAACGCAACACACACTGTGCATATCTCCACAAGTTGTGTGTGTTCAAATGCAATAAATTTTACAACATTGATGAGTGGAGGAGAAAAAGAGAAAGGTAACTGTAGTGAAGTATCAATTCTGCTGTAGTGAACACAGTTAAATTTGGTAATGGAAAGAAATGACAGAAAAATGCCTTGTTTCGATCTCCTATTCATTATTCACCATGGACAATACCCAAAAGAAACTGCATTTTAATGAAACGTGGTTACTGAATATCAAAGGGACAGCTCTTCTTTATAGGAAGATGACTCTTCTCCAAACTGAGAGCAGCACTGCAGTGTTTTCAGATATAATTATATCCAAAAGTGTTTTAATAGATTCAGGATTTTTCTTAAAGCTAGATGGAAACAGTGAGAGTTCAATTACCTAATATTTTCTGAGGAAATAGTTTTGCTAAAGATTAGGTAGAACTTTTCTTAAAGTAAAAAAACATCATCTTTGCATCCTTATTCAAGACAGCTTAAAATGGTTTAATAAACCAGTTAAAATATGAGAAGGTGCCACTGAAAATACAATTTATATGAAAGAAACGGTTATGGAGGAAGTTATATTGATCAAGAGGTGTCTTGGGAAACTAACTGTAAGCACAGAGGTGCCTGAACATTGTTGGAGGGCAAGGGGAAAGTGGCTTTCAGCAGAGACAGCAGATGTTCCTGGATAAAAACCTCATAGAATGACTCCGAAAGAGAAAGAAGTGAAAGAAAAATCTGGGCCTCCAGCTGACAGTGACGAAATGAGGAATATTAAGCAAAGAGATCACCAGGTATTTTGAGAATTACGAAATAGGATGGTGAAGGGAGTGAAAAATAAGTTTTGTGCATCTCCCTTCTAAACAACAGCACTGCATGGGAGAAGCATCTACTTGCCTCATCAATTTCTCATCTTAACAAAAACAAATTCAAGTGTTTACTGACTTCTCCAGCCAAAGGTCGAACAATATATTCCATCAGGAGGCAAAACTGTCATGAAGACATGCTACAATTTCTAACTTGAGAAGAGATCATAAAATACTTTGGAAAGTTAATGAGCTGCACTCGCAAATAAATCCAACCAATGCTCAGCTAGCATAAAATAAAATACTGGCTATGTCACAGACCACAGTGCCATTAAGATTAATTTAAGAGCACTAAGAATCTGTATCATCTTGTTGAAAAGGCTCAGGGACAGAAAGTGAACATGTTAACAACTGTTTTGCAAATGTAATTACAGACACTATTTCATAGCCATTTCAGTCAACTAGGACTGCCACAATCCCACCACCACACACAGTCATTCAGCCTCAACTCTTCCATCCAGTCAGCACTAAGCTGTCACCTAGATGAGTCACTAACTATGCCAACCAGATGGGTAGTGTCCAGGCAGCCCGGCTTCCTCATTTGGCCACCCATGTGGTTGGTGCTAGAGACAGCATAAAAAAGCATTGAGAGAAGACAGGACCATGACAGACTGAATACAGATGAATTTGAGTTATTAAGAATTTCGACCTAAGATGAAAAACTTTGCTATTGTGAGTAATCCAGTGTTTAAAGTGTTTCTCAGTGCTTAAAGCTCCTTCTAGTTCTTTGCAGAAGGTGAAATATCAGTACAGCTTTAAAAGACATATCACAAAGATTTACATTATTTAGCTATTACACATAAAAACTCTGTATCACAACACCATTGGTAAAATGATGCAAGTGTCACTTTTTCCTCCAGGAAAAATCTGCAGTAGATGTATCCCAACACTTAAAGACAGTTTCCATTTCCTTTAGTTGGACTGGGATTGGATGGACATTTTAAGGAATTCTCTTATTCAGAGTATTTCTCATTGGCTGTTTTCAGTCAAAGCATTCACATCCCATATCATTCATAAATAATTTCACCTATTCTTGGACAAAAACCAGTTACTGAAGCATACATGTTTAAAGTGCTAATAAGTGATCTACAACATTCAGCAGCCCTGACCAATTCTACCTGGCTGGAGACTGCTTTGTCACAAGAACATAGATGTTCCCTTAGAGTGCTTCCATTTGAAATGATAATCTGCAACCATAATAACTGCTGATTTATGTTTTGGCATTGACTAGAGGCTGTCAATATGACAATGAGGATCCTTTGTGCTCAGCTGGCTACATAAATAAGAGCACATGTTATTTTCAGATCCTTCTGTCCAAAGCGAGACAGGCAAAACATGGGGGAAATGAACCGTTATTCTCTCCATTTTACAAATGAAGGATGCAGAAAGATGGGCTTAGTATTAGTAAGAAAATGTGAAAAAGAGCTGGAACTAGAACTTGAATTTCTTCACTGCCCCAAACTGATAAATCATCTTCTTATCATAAATCATCAAATTACTATTCCTAAAACAGATTTTCTGGAAAACAGAAACTCTCCTGCTACAAATTTCAAATTAAAAAAAAAAAAAAATCATGTTTTCAGGTCACATCCTCAGACACAACATGTTTTTCAAAAACCGGACCTACACTGTATCCTGAACTGTAGACCTGTATCCCTGAAATCGCTCAACTTCAGAAGACATTCTGAAAACTGAGGTTCCCCACATTCTAAGAGCAACCATCCCATTCCCATAGTATCTTTGGTCATGTGGCTACCATGCTGAGACCAATTAGCTTTGTTTAAAACATATCAGTACTTTCGTGTTTCACATAAATTCAGCACAATCACAGGGGAAACCATAGTCAGGCAGATATACATTTCACATTCATCATAGGTTTGCAGTAGTCTTGATCAGTATTAGATCAAAAAAAAGTGGTAAAGTGTACCCAATGTATAGCTTATAATAACAGTGATAAGCAAAATGAACAAGAAACTATCTTGTGACCTACATGTAAACTTAATAGAAAAACTGTTTTCAAGGTAAATAGATTAGTACTTCAAGGTGCTCTGTTTTAAAGTATCCTTTAAAACTTGTAGGCACTGAGGGAACAGGATTTTGTAGACAAGTCTGCATTGTGCTCAACTGAGCCCACAACACTTTTTGAAAACCTATACCTAGCCCTTAGGAGGGAGAAAAATATGCACGTGGGAAATTTTGTGCTCTGACTGGTACAAAAACCATAACAAAACCAAAAACTGTTTACATCAATAAAACCAGCAACCATATTAACAGTGAGAGTTCCTTCAGGCTAAAAACTTGTCAGAGACAAACAATTTGGCTAGTAAAAGCCAAATCCATAAACCATGAAACAGGGAAATAAGAAATCATTTTTTTTGTATGGACACAAGCTAAAATCCACTAAAAAGAACTTCATTAAAAACTTTTATTCTTACTCTCAACTAGTATTTTAAATATTTTTTAAAACCCTCCAAATTCACAGAACAATGTAAAAATAAAAGAAAATAAATAAATGTGCTAATAGTATTCAAAAACTTTTACACAACTAACCTCTGACAAAACCATGGGCAGAATGAGCACTATAGCCACAGAAGATAAACCAGGGAAGATGCAGCCATCTATCAATAACTTCCCCAAACTATGGCTGGAATCCTTCCAGCCATCTTCAGAGCACACCAATCTTAGTGTAAAACATGGGAATTTGAAGACAAAGAAATCCAAAGGTAAATTACAATTATAAATAGGAAAAGAAAAATTGAAGGGCTGAATCAGTTAGAATATTATTCCTATCTCAGGAGTCAATGTGAGAAAGATCAAGGCCACAACCAAGGATCAAAGTGATTACCACATAACCAGCAGCCAGTAGAGACAGAGATGAGAAGTGGGAGATGATATATACGTGAAGAATCTGAACTGGCAAACAGAGGCCTTTTGCACCTTAAGA
This sequence comes from Galbula dea, assembly GCA_013399015.1. Taxonomy (NCBI): domain Eukaryota; kingdom Metazoa; phylum Chordata; class Aves; order Piciformes; family Galbulidae; genus Galbula; species Galbula dea. The sequence continues at coordinate 727,085 of VWZX01001712.1, forward strand.
CAGAAGAAGCTGAAAAATTCAAGTACTCTGACATACAGAAACCTAGACAAATGTGACAAACAAGATTGAGGCATGCTGGTTTTAATCTGCAGAACACATTAACATAACAACACGAACAGTTTAAATTAAAATAAAACACTGGAAAATGTTTAACTGCTGGTTTATTAATCAAATCCCTTCAAAAATATGAAATATTGAGTTGTTTATGATTAGGAAAAATTATTTTTGCACATTGTATCATTCAAATTATATTCCTCATCTTAAAACTTCCACTACTCAGGGCATACTTCCTACTAGGAAGATGTGAGTTATCAGTGACGTCCTCTGAATGTCTATGGAAAAGGCTGATTTGCTTACACTTTCTGACCAGCCACTGCTCAAAAACTGCATCTGGCGAATATCGGGACAGCTAGCCAGTCAGCTAACCAGCTGAGATTAAACTAGGCCTGGATAACAATCACACAGGTTTCCCAAAATAAAACAATTTGGTGGAGTTGACCTCTTTATTCATACTGATGTGCTGGTTAGCATTAGATTAAAATAGCTTGTTTAGAACAGGATCGTGTCTAAGAAGAAATACAACTAAACCCCTTCCTTATAAAAAAGTCAAGACAATTCTGTCCCCAGGAAGCTATGGGGTTCAATGGATTATGGGAAGATGGAAAGAAGAGAAATATTTTTGAAACCCAGTTTCCAAACTTTTACATGCAGTAAGGATGGGGGTCATAACACAGTCGAAATTGAACTCCCACTAAAGTTTTAAATGGCCTGTCAATTAGGAAACTAGGAAGACAAAAGCATTCTTTCCAAAACCATTTCTACATCTTAACACAATAAAACAGACTGCACAGATAATGTTCCTTTGCTGACAGAAGAGCAGATCACAGTTGTTCAAACAGTCCTTCCTTCTCTCTTCCTAGCTGATGAAGAAAGCTATTGCCCTGCTTAGCTTCCAGCTGACATTTCACGTCAACATAACAGCTTCATTAGGCTCTCTCTTTTTAACAGTTTCTTAAGAGTCTAAAATAGCATTCCCTCTCATGAGACATTTCCCAACTGCACAGTGAAAGGTAAACCTTCAAAATGGCAGACGTTATTTGCTCTCATCTTATCTATACCCACAGCATAAACTGTGTCTACCCAGAGGATTGCCAATTAATAAGCATTAAGAACAATTATCAGGGGCAATATCAACAGTATATGGGCAGCAAGAGCATTTGTGCACTTTAGCAAGTACTGACATGAACAAACGTAAAATCTTTTAGAAGCTTCCATAGGATACAAACACTGGAAAGGACCAAGCAGGGACTTTGTAAGGAAGCTTTCTCTATGTCTATCATAACACAACAGGACCTCAAGTACCTCTTTTCCCCATGTTTCTGGTGCTTGACACTATTGTTGCCAGGACAGTGGAAGAGAAGGACCAATTGTCTGATCCTGCCCCACAGTTTGTGTACTATAATTTACTTTCAACAAAGTATCAGTGAGGAGTGAGATCCTTGTGCTTGAAAATTGACTTCTGTAAGCGGCAAATTGTCACTAATGCCTTGGGGATGCAGGAATATCATTAAAAGTAGAAGGGGGCTAAAGAAGCAAGGCTGAGGAAATATAAACTAGTAACAAGTTGAGAGTCTTTAGATCAGCCTATGAATGAAGGAAACTGCTACCAGAATTTTCCAAGAAAAGCACTTGTATAAATATCACTGACTAATACTCTGCTGCCAGTTTCGCCTAAAGCGCTCAAGTAGCTTGTTGCTACTGCCTCTAAAATATCTACTACTCTTTTCCCATGAGGGTTTTCAAAGCTGCCTTTTCTATTAGGCAGAGCAAAGGGGCGGGGGGAGGAAGAAAACCCAGGGAGAAGCTTTGCTGCTTGATTGCATGCTCCCAGAGTTGACTGATTCCTTCTTAAATTAAAGGCCAAACTTAAAATGTTCCCTGGTTCAAGGACCAGTCAATCTCTGCATTAGCACCCTGAAGGATTAAGCCTACAACAGACAGTCAGCCTCCAGCTGCTGTACCTTAGGGACTCCCAAACATTGCCCAGCCAGCTACTGTTCATAAGTGCCTCTGTGTATTATGCTTACAAGTCCAAATAGGCCTTGGACTTTTACAGCTCCATTTAATCGTTGCCCATCTTGCTCATAAAAAAATAAAGGTTAGTAGTCACAGATTATGTTAAACATCTCTGCTTTTCTTTCTAAAAAAAATAAAGGGCCTCATTACTCACAAAAAAAACCCCAACCTAAACTAACAAGATCAGTGCAGGCCTGTAGAGCTCAGTCTCAGAAAATGGTAAGTTTTTGGAAGAGGGGCACACGGAGACATGAGCAAACTCAGCAGCAGCCCAGACTGTGCTTGTGAAGAGAGAGCTCCTGTAGGCAGCAGAGCATGGTGCAGAGGAGCTAGCAAGCACACTGGCACTGCTGTGTATTACAGTCCAGCCTCGCTGGGAGACACGTGTATGGCAGAGGCAGAGTGGTGTCTGAGCTAATAAGCCTTGACTTGCAGCACAGTAAATGGCCTGGGACACGATGCTCTGCTGACATTGCTATCCTACTCTGTTCCAAACACAGCTAAATCAGTGCTCATTAAGGGATCACCATGGTGTACTTGCACTGTACTCCACTGAGGATTACTCATCTCTCCCTAAAAAGAACAGATGTGTTTCATCCATTTTACGCCAACACAAGAATGGGGTCAGGTATGGGTTGTGTGATAGCTGGAAGTCAGCTGAACAGTCATTGTTCTCCAGATTTTCCTCCATCATTTTCTGTATCCAGCCATTGTATCACAGACCCTTAAGCAGCAGCAAAGGCTGCTCCATTGGTCTTCCCTGACTCAAGTTTCACTGATGCACACTCTATAAAGCACACTCATCTAAGACCCTGAGAAATTACTCTTCTTTGCTGATTTTTACTTGGTCATTATAGCTGAGATGGCTAAAGGGTTTTCAGACTCTTGAGCAACAGGCATTGTGAAAGCTCTAGGTTAGTACTGAATGAAAAAAAGCAGTTTAATAGGTGGTGGCCTTTCAGTTTATAAAGACTGAAGCATCTTCATCACATGCTAGAAAGGGCAGGTTGTTGGAACAAAGTCCAAAACATGGGTCACTGAGGGCTTAGAATTACAGAAATAGATCCAGTTACTAAGTCGCTCAGATAAGCAAGCCAGTAAGCACAACAAGGAAGAAATCTGACACCACTTCACTCCCTTTTGGTCCTGCAGTTTAAAAAGAAACCTGAGCCAAGAAAGCAAATACAAGATTAAGGACTTGTCTACGCTGAAGGCTGCAATGTTTGAAGCGTTGATCTGTGATGTGTTTCCTCCCACATTTCACAATATGATCACTACTCCATTAATTAGTGGTTGTCTCTACACCTGACCTTAGTGGGTGTGTTACCTACCCCTGTTAGTTTATATACCAGGAGTTTTCTTAGTTGTACATTGCACTGCATTTTTATGGATGTATTCAAGGACTTAAAATCTACAACAATCAATACCCACATAGATATTTAGAAAGTACAGGAATGGATGAAAAAATGTGACCCTCTGAAAAATTCTGTCTCTTTTAACTCCTGTGATGAGAGACTCAGCAACAATCTCTGTTCACTTTGTGGACACAGAAATAAGGCTCCCAAAAGGTTTGCATATTGTAATATAATCTAAAAAAGAGCTCTGGTTCAGAACTTTTGGTACACTTGTGGATTCTGGGATACATTTATTAACATGAAGAAGCTGGAGAGGAACAACCCACAAAACAAGTGTATTTTCAGCTATACAAGGTGTTTAGAGGCCATTTGCAGTCATCTGTGAGCCACGATAAACAGTCAATAGCACATTATACTAGTATGAAATGCTATCCAGAACACTGAATTTTAACTGGGAGCGAAAGAATTTCATTATTGCTATTATTATGATTATTATATTATTATATTGCAAATAGGTACTGTGGAGACACAGTATCCATGATTACAGAGTCTGATTCTACAGTCAGCTATTCAGAAAGAAAATTCCAGCTTGCAAACAGTTTCCAGATGTTCAAGACTACATTCATTAAAAATAAATTGTCAGATCCAAGCAGGAACAAAATGCAAGTCCGCGAAAGTCTTTCAAAGTTGTTGTGAATTCCTTTTTTTTGTTTTGATTCCAGCATGGGCATATTCTAAAATGAATTATGTTTCCATTATGTATTTCCTACAAACAGTGCACCATGTGCCAATGCATAATAATTTGAAACATTAATATTATTTGTAAATAATACAGAAAAGGTACTTTTATTATTCCTTTTGATAAAATAAAATTGATATGATAAGTCTACTAAAACTATTTTTATACTACTTTCAATTACAGCGTAATTCGGTCACATAAATACTATCACTATAGCCTATGACACTCTCTGGTAACTTTGCTTTCACCACCCAGGGGTTCGGCTGCCCACATGTCAAGGTCCAGCTCTGGTATTGCCTAGCTGTATAACTACTGAAGAAGGGCTATGAGAAAGCCTAAAGGCAGATAAAAACTTTAAAGTTACAGAGGCTAAGATTATTGACACATCATCACTAGCTCAGGGATTCAAGAAGAAAATATCAACACTAAGGTGTAAAACCATAGAGAGAGGTTAGCCGGCCCCACTGGGAATCGTCATCATCATACTCCAGTCATCACCATCATCAGTGTCATCAGAGCTGGTGGAAGATGGCAGATCAGCAACACTGAGGGTCTAATGAAAGGAGACACACAGGATAATCCTTCCTCCCCATCCAATGCTTGCCAGGTGAGCAAAGATTGTGAGCAATGGTGAGGAAACTAACACTGAGCCTAGTAGCTCAGTATCTCTAGGTGTCCTTTGTGTGCCACTACTAAACAAATAATTGTTTTACACTTCTAAGGTGAGTGTATCGTGCTTTAAGAATCTCTTTATGCTCAGCCCAAACAAACCAAAATGAGGTTGTAATAGGCCTCACCCTGGCAACAACAAAATTCCATTACTGGCAAAGCCAATAACTGAACTGACACTAAACATGTAAGTCACACTCATTCTTATGACTTTACAGAATCAGGATGTCTACTTCCCGTGCAATCAATGTATTTTACTTAAAACATTGTCTGGGGTTAGCCATACTGGGCAATTGTGCATTGCGAAGCACTGATTTGATTTTCATTATCCTGCACTGACGGCAAAGTCATTTATCTTTTTCCAGCTCCCAGTCTCCTTTTATCTTTTTCTTATGCTTCTGTACTTTTCCTCTATCCTGCAGTGTTGCTGAATGCTGATGAGCGGAAAATGGTACAAAACCACAGACAGACTCATTCAGATTAAAAGTTCAGGTCTGGAAGGCCCAACTTTTTTGTATTTTAGAGTTCCCAAAGAAGCTGTATATTTGGCATTGTCCAGCTATATAAAGATTGGTTAAATACTTCACTAGCTGTCATTTTCTAGAATAGACAGACCTTCAAACAATGACATGATGTTTCTTTCATGGTTCTAATGTGCTCTCCATTAAGAAAAGAAATTATCTTCCTGTCACTGCAGCCTTCGATGCTTTAACAAAAACTAAAGTGACCAATGCAAAAGCAGTTTTCCGCATATCAGAACCAAAAGTTTTACAATTTTTTTTGCATTCAAATTGTTACATTTGTAGATTACTAGTACTCCACAAAAGTCAGGGAAACTGGAAATACAAAGAAGAAAAAACCTTCCCAGTGTTCTAGTACTTCTTTTAGGTGCATCAGCATCTCACCAAAGACGTGCAAAAAACTGACTTTTTCAATCCATCAGCAGAACTTGCCGTTCTTAGTTCGTTAGCAATGAATCAAGGTTGCCTGAACTCTGTTTCCCACCAGAAAACCACAAACATTTAATGTCATGACAGACAATACATTCCTCTGGAAGTAATGCAAAATGTTTAATTTTACAGAATCACAGAATGGTAGGGGTTGGAAGGGACCACTGAGGATCATCTAGTCCAATCCCACTGCTAAAGCAGGGTCACCTAAAGCAGGCTGCACAGGATCATGTCCAGGTAGGTTTTGATTATCTCCAAAGAGGTTCCACAACCTCTCTGGGAAGCCTGTTCCAGTGCTGTGTTACCCTCAAAGTAAAGCTTCTCCTTATATTCAGATGGAATTTCCTGTGTTCTGGTTTGTGCCCACCACGTCTTGTCCTGTTGCTGGGCACTACTCAAAAGAATCTGGCCCCATCCTCTTGATACCTGCCCTTTAGGTATTTATCTGTTGATTTGTTCAAAAAACAAATGTAACAGTATTACAGTCCAACCACTACAGTTTACAGTTAGAGCGATGCTTCACAAAGCAGACACCTTAGATGTTTTCAAGATCCTAAAGGTCTCTATGATGTGCATGTCTGCATACAGGATGGCATCTGTATCTCCACTGTCAGTTAATGGAGGTCTGTTCAACAGAGTTAACAGAACCTAAAGAGCGATGCCGAATATTGCAGAACAGACACACCCACATCAGATCAGCTGACACGGACTAAAATACACTCAAAGAGTTGAAGATGTTGGTCAACTTTGGCATAGCAATTACAGTTCCTAATGTTACTAGGCTTCTCACACAGCAGTGACGCGAATCGTAACTACCTATGACTTCTAGCAACAGCCTTTATTCCTCTACCTTTATAACCTCTATTCACCCATTTAGGTGTGAATATTATCACATCGTCACAATGTTTTTCAGCAAGACTTTCAGTAAAGTTCCATCAAAGCTTCCTGCTACAAAACAGAACATGCAACTGCCATTTTTACTAGTCATGAACTATTCTGCCACAGGAGCAACAAGAAATGTGTCCAGAATGGACACAGACATATAAGTAGAAAAGTGTGCAGTCTGCACAGAATTATTCAGAATAAGCAAATGCTTCAGGTGAATCTCATGACACCGAGTGGCTGGTTAGTAAAACAGCAGATGAAATTCAGCATCGTAAGTGCAAAGCACGAAAGGCAAAAAAATAACCATAACTATAGATACATAGTAACAGTCTCGAAATTAGCTACATCTCAGAGAAGAATTCTTGGGTTCACTGTGGACAACTCTCTGAGAACGTCAGCTCAGTGCTCAGCAGCTGTTCAATAGGCAAACACAATGTTACAACTGATTAAGGAAAGAATAAAAACCAAAACATCATTATGCCACAGAACAAACTCAAGGATATAAACTTTGAACACTGCAGGCAGTTGTGGCACCACCTCTCTCTTCTGCTCAGTGTTTCAAAACAGGCACTGTAGAACTTAAAAGGCACAGAAAAAGGTGATAAGAATAAGAAGAGATGGGAAGTGAATCCCATACAAGAAGAGATTAAGTACTTCTGAGTTCTGAAAAAGGACAGCTAAACCATCTATAAAATCAGGACTGATACACAAGAACCAAATGAAGAACAACCAGTCACTGATCATCACAGCCAATGAAAATGTGGAATAAATACATTTAAGTAGATGAGACATGTAAGTAAAATCTTGTTGCCACCAATTGTCACAGAGAGGAAAGTTCACAGCTTCCAGCAGAGATAACGTACATCCACAGAGGGCAGGTCCTTTGGAGGCTGTTAAAACAGTGGCCCATGTACAACTCAAGAACAGGATCACTGACACCTGGACTCTTGGAGTAACAATCCACTGGCTGCCATCTCTAAACTGGTCCCCATATAGGACAATGCAAAATATTTTCCTCTGCAATTGTTCTTACAATAAGCATGGGTTTTTTAAAAGACTGGGGGGAAAAAATCAGTTTAATCTAACACATTACTTGAAGGCCAGCTCTGGCTGCGGGTCCCTTGCACAGTAACTCTTCCTAGTGGACAATAAAAGGGGGATTTCTATACCTATAATTGCCAGCATAGCTAGACTCCAAGAAATAACTGACAATGGGTTCTTAATAATCAGGAGGGTGAGGTACAGATAGAGAAACAGTAAAAACACCTCAACCCTTTGAAGTGTCTCACTTGTAATTCACACATACCAAGCACCTGACATTAACTTCTTCACCTGAGTGATAATGAGAGCAGCTTGTACATGAAAAGTGACACCTCCACAAGTCACAGAGTGGCAAAATACTTGCACAGACAGTTTTATATTGTTCTTACTCTACAGTTGTTATGGCATATCACTAAAAAGGGCAGTCACACATTTCCTCATCCTCCTAAGTTAGATCCATGGACACATACTGGGTGAGATGGTTAGGTCGAAAGGTTATTGAATTTTTTTGCTAGCTTCTCTTTGGATTATGGCAGTGAACAGGTTTACTGTTTAGCCACAGATCACTAAATCTGACAGAAATGACAGAGCAAAAGTGTGCAGGCAAGGGTAAGAGGAACAACTGTTCAGTAGCAGCTCTCAGCTACACTGCATTACACACAATGCTAAACTGCAACATTATTTAAACTTGGTCTGCTGAATGAAAAACACAGAAGTCCTTGGACCTGAAAGACACTGAGTTTGAAGTGACTACATGCCACAATGCAGCCACTGAAGAGAAAAGGAAAGAATATGAAAATCTGTGGTTAAGGGTTGGTAGATGGAGGGGAGCTTGTCCAAGAGACAGAGCTCAAGAAATAGGGAAAAGTACTTCGACTTGTAAATGCTCAGTAGTTCAGCTTCATGAAAACACACTGACATCAGTAAATCTCCTCTGCAACTGAGAGGAAGCATCTTTCAGAGCAGATAGATTCTGCAGGGTAATCAGTTTTGTTCTTCTCTGGACTACCTCATGTAGCTACTGCAAGGTATCATTGTACTGGTGAGTTCAATTAGGGAACAGACTGTATAATTAAATGTATTTCAATACTTTAAATGCTGCTAAAGCACACATGTATGTATAAAACAGCACTCAGGGTTTATTAGCCATCAACCCCTGAATAACAGAACTATGAAACCAGGCAACTCTACACTACCAGCTGCACTATGATTCACTGATCCCTTTTTTTCCTCACAGTACTTTATGGTAGTATAATCATTCCTAGTCATGTGTGACTCATCAAAGTATTTTGTAGTAAAGACAAATGTTATATTATGCCCCATTGTAACCATGCAAATTACAAATCTTCATTTCCATGCCTAAATTATGCTTTCGCTGAACTTTTTCTGCTGCTCAAGCAGCTCTCACATACAAGCTAGTGAAGCAGTTCAAAGTTGTTATACACCAAGGAGTCCCAAGCTTTCTGAAAGGTGGCCTTCATCCCTTTTCACTTTCTCAAGCCTCTTTATGATTTCCATATCACAGTTTTGAAGAGGTTTGCACTAGGTTCTTAACTCTAAGATATCACATCTCCTCTGTATACCTCACATTTTCTGTGGCCAGAAGGTAATGTAACTTGACTTGGCAGACAAATTATACAATACTTCCCATGGCAACTCTAAATGACTGGTCCTCAGTGGATCCTCACAAGCCAAGTAATACAGAGATACAAGGAAAAGTTTCAAGCTTCTTTTTCTACACCAAGGTATCATACTTCTAGTGAATTCATCTTTCTACTATCTTGGGGCCTATTAAATTTAATATACTCATTGCTATCCCTAACCACAACAGATGTAATATTTCAAAGCAGAAAACTTTAATAGAGTCTACTCTATTTCTTAATCCTCTGCATATTAAATTTTTTTTAAGTGATTGTCAGGGTCAATGGGTGACTGTAATGTAATTTTAGAACTGCTTGTACTAACTGCCTACATTTCCAGTTCAGCTTAAATGGGGTTCGCTCAAGACTAAACACTAATAACATCTTTTGCTTTTTATGCCCTCCCCCACTGTAGTAATTTCAAATAAATAAAGTATTAGTCTTCTCATTCTGTCCCACACTGCCACACAGCTCCACTGTGTGCTGTGAAATAAAATGCATCGCTAAATATTTTTCAGGATAATCAATCCACTGTGGGATAACTTTTTTTAATACACTTTAGGTCACTTACCCTTCAAAGAGAAACATAATCTGCTTTCAAATTATGCTGTTCCAAATAAGAAGATAACAGGCTCAGTTCTCATCTCTGGCTGTTCTTGCTACGTCTCAACAGCATGCAGCAGCCAGAAAGCTGCCAGACAGCAGCAGTGGAGGATCTCCTAGGGGTACCATTCAGCGGAACCAGGCCAACATTACTGGTTCTCTGCCACCTGTCCCCACCTCAACGCACAAGAGCAGTGCCAAGGGATGGGGCCACGTGCCGAGCTCAAGCAGTTGGGCAGTTGCAACAGCCACTACAAGTTGGAATAAATTCAAGAATGAGACCACAGTCTGCAAGGCTGTCAAAGAGTCACCCTGGATATTCCTTCAGCTGCAGTTTGCCCTGTGCAAACTGCACCCTTAAAGAGTAGCAGGGAATGACATGTGAAACCAGTCTGTGCCATGCTGGATCCTGGAAATGCACATTCACTATGGCTATGAAGCTGTGCTATTTAGGCACCTGATTAAAAAAAAAAAAACGTTTCAGAAGTGGTACCTGAAGTGTGGAAGCATCCTATGGACACCTTCACAGAAAATCAAACATACAGACTGTCTTCTATTAGTACAAATGGGGGTAAAACCACAAACCATAGAGCCCTTTCTCTACTCCAGGCAGCAAAAAATACTAGGATGAAGGCAAAAATAAAATGGCATTTGTGGAGGTTTTCCAACACAAAGAAAATAAGGTAAGGGCAAGCCTGAAAGGTGAACGTTACAGACATTTGACTGTCTGAAGAGGAAGGGTTGGACTGGCAACAGTTACGAATCTCTGAAATGAGTACTTACTTTCCCACCACCTATAAAAACTGGGAACAAGAAGGCTAAATTTCTTGTTCCTGTATGAAAAAATACAATTAAAACTTGCCTAAATTCTGGAGGAGAGACTAGTCTATAAAAGTACACATCACTCTCCTCCCTCACAAATACTGCATCTGTCACTCAACCAGATGTCAGCTAAGCCACCTGCCTTAGTAATTCATTTTTGCTGCACAGACCACAGTTACTATGGTAGGTATATGGGATAGCACCGTTTTGACTGACATCTTCAGGCTGATGCGGGAATGTGTTCACCTTTATGTTGTCCTGGGGTAAGACACCTCCTACAGATTATTTGGCGCTTCACTTTTGCTTTTACAGCAAAAGTATAACTCTTAGGGAAACATGTCAATAGACTCTTAAACTTGTAAGTCAGAAAGCAGAATTCATGTTGATGCCAAGGACAGAGACCTTAATGAATAAGTTAATGAAGTCAAATATGACAGCAGAACATAAGGGGCATGAGGAGACATGAAAGAATGTAGTATAGAAAGCAACAGCACAGCTCAAGTGTTCAGCCTTCACTCCGAGTTATGCTGTCACAGTACCTACTACTAAGCATATGCTCATTAGCACATAAAAGGAAAAAGAAATAGTCTTTCCTCTTCCATCTCCTTTCTTCTCCTGCTTTGAATGTGGGAAATGGGAGGAACTCCAGGGACTTCACACTATTCTCCTCTGAGCTAATGGCAGGGAAGGACTGGAAACTACTAAGAATCTCAGACCTTTCTCTATTTTCATTAGCCAGAAGAGACCCCAGAAGAAGCAGCTACAAGCTGACCTGCTCTTGAAGGTACAAAATTGCAATCAGAATACTGTTCTGACAACCATCAGGCCAGGAATCACACGTGCTACCTCTCTCTCTGCTCCCTCTTATTACAAGCAAGCCATAGACCTCCAAACTAGTCACAAATAAAGAAACTGAACTGTGCTTTTCAACAATACTCTTGCTACTACATACAAAGTTGAGTATAACACTGCCACCAGATACTTACAGGTGATCTTACTAGCCAAAGCCAAAACAAAACAATGTTCCCAAACTCAAGTCTTTCAACACAATAATATTATTTGCAGAGTACAGCTGGGAGTTCATGTTAATGAAACAAATATCACATTTAAAACCTGCATGTACTCCAAGTGCTGATGGAAAGCATTTTTTCAAAGAGTAAGCACAACACATGTAGAGTGTATTCCTAGTGCATTCGACTTGCAAATTCAACCAGAAATCAATAACAACAGATTGCAAGTTTGCAATTTATGTTTTTAACAGATTCCCTGGCATATTCAGTTTAACATGGGTGCTGATCACATAGGGTTTTTTTTGTTTGTAGCATATTTTGTAGCTATACCGTTTAAAAATTAATAAACTAGAAGTCATTTTCAATATACAAACCTGAAAGAGAACAGATAAACAAATATTGATGTGGTGAATCTGAAAAAGCTCTGATTTCTTTGGATTACTAATGTATTATATTATTTTCCCACTTAACTAAAACAATTCACACTAGTAAGCAGTGAACTGAGTAAACAGGTACTTGTAGAATGTCTTCCTGTTACAACTACAGAGAAAAATTCATACAAGAAAGCACAAACACATATACCCATGTTCATATGTGTGTCTGTTTTTCTAGCTCAATGTAACTGCATACCTCCCAATATTTTCTTTGTAACATGCACTTTATTTTTAACTGTTGATGAAAGCTATTTTGGGGAAGGCAAGAGTGGAACATTTGTCATGAAGACCGAAAATTAATGGGTATCACCGTATCACTATGAAAGTAGTATTCCAGGATATATCATGATTAAACATTACAAGTCTACATCACAGCAGGCTTCAGAAACATGCCTGGTGGTTCCCGCATTAGCTCTCTGTTTATCAGATACACGTGGCCTCCCAGTGGTAAGTGATGAGCTAACAAAAGTTAGTTTCCAGGTATAGGTGGTCTTAGAAAGTAGAAGCAAACTCTGGAGCTGGACTAAATTCAGGTTGCAGAGGAAAAAAAACTTAATTTTAATTGAGGACTAATTCTACTTTTGACAGCTATATCATTCTGCTGTAACCAATTTGCTCACCTACAAAGAATTATCTGGTGAATAATTGCTTCAATACTGATTAATAAATAATAACTGATTCCAAGACTTTGCTAGCAGTTAATAATCAGCAGCTGAAGAGAGTGCCTAAGGCAGAGCCTCAGGCTTTTAACCCACGTAGTCATTAACTGACAGAAAATGCCTAGTCTTGAGGTCATCACTGCTATTACATAAAAATATTAATACATTTTTCAAATACAGAATGATTTTCAAAAAGCTACAGCCTGAACTGCACAATAAGTGCAGAGTTATTGTAGAGAGAATTGATGTTTCTGGTTTTTTCTAGTAACTAACAAATGACAAAACCCACTGGGGAAAAAGTTATTCTGAATAGTTATTCAAACTGATTTATTTATTTTATTTTTTAGACTATTAATGAAAGTCAGATCTTCAGTTTCCTCAGACAGATTACTGCACTGCAGATGAGGAAATACCCAGACCAGCTCTCCAGAATCTCACGGATTGCTAGAAGTACTACATTACCTCCAGATCTCTTATCTTAAGGACAAGTATAAAACCACAGTCCCATGGTACTGGACCTAAACTAACACAAGCTGTTGGACATGCACTGATTCTGAACTAAGTAAATCTCCTTATGTGACTGTTCACTAGCCAAAATAATTTTTCCTGGCCAAAACTAATTTTTCACTTCTGCAGAATTAAGCAACTATTACTGCATGGGTCCTATTTTTGAGATCACTCTATCTTTCTGTGTGATGCTGAGCCAAACCAAGTGAGCCCCCGAAGAGAATACCTAAGAGAATTCTGTGCTGGGGTGTTTATGCAGGCTCTCTGCAAGCCAGAGAGCACTACGGAAACAGTAATGATCTAACTTGCCTTTAGGCAGATTTACAGTTCTTCCTCATTGGCCAGGATAAGACTTAACAGTACTTTAAAGGACTGAATTAAGATCTTTACTAACCAGGAGCTTGTGATCTCTAATTACATCTTAGATAACACAATGACAAAACAACAGCAGTGCAATAAAGGTTGGTCTTATAGTGGTATGATTCTTCTCATAAGATCTTTCTTAGCCTCGAGGTCTTTCTCTATATCATGACAAACTACTCAGCACTCATGACTCCACAGTAGTGTTTAATATAACTGAAACCAAGACAAATCCAGTTGTAGAGTCTTTTCAAAATGTAATGTAAGTGGATTCAGCCAGCCAAGGGTGGTTTTACCCTAACCAAGCTGTGGTCAGGCCCACACACTGCCAGTCCTGTAGCATATGCTGCAACATTTTGGAACAGGAGCAAGGTTAGCAAAAGTGAAACCACACAAAATTCTTCTTTCAGTACTGCCTTCCATCAGCACTACTTCCTCCCACTCACAAGCACCCAGAAAAATAGCCACTTCCTTTCACTGCTTCTCAGTCCTATCTGCTCTGGCACCACCTGCACTTGCTCTTCTAACCCCTGTGCCCACAGTTGCTCCTTATTCTAGTCCTTTCCACACGCTTTCTTTTTTAATTTTTAGAAAATACTCCCTCTGATAACAGCCAAACGCTTTAAAGCTTCCAGTTAGCATTTTATTTACATACCTACCTCCACACCCCATCCACAGCAAAAGAGAAGAATGGTAGAAGACAACTATCCCTGAAATATTTCTTTCCAACACTGCATTCTTGTTCATTGATACACTGTGCTTTGCCCTGATTGCTTACTACTTCCACTGACAAAGAGAAGGAATTCACAGGAAAAAAACAAAAAAAAAAGGAGAATTAAAATAATTCAGGAGACAGTGAGAAGGTATTCATGATATAGGGAGATTCTATGTTCACCTGAGAAGGGAATGAGAAACAGAGTGTTGGGAGAATAGAAGTACAGCCAAACACAAAGTACAGGAAAAATAAATCCAAACAGGAAAAATAAAGTAACAATAGTAGGAAAAGCCTGGTAAATTGAAAGCACAGAAAAAGACAACCATGAAAGAAAGAGACACAGAAACTACGAGGCAGACAATACAATCCAGCCAGCAATATTTTGCTTCTAAGAATTGTTCAAAGAACATACATGAGGTATGATTAGAAAACACAACATGTGAGTAGAAGCAAGCAAGCATGTGAAGGTAAGTGGAGTTTTGTGGATCATTGTCGTGTGCAAAGATGACAGTGCACAGATCCCGTGATTTTCACCAGCTAAATCTGGCAAAACTGCTAGAGCCATACAAAGATCAGCTAAGCCTGCTTACAAAGGCATCACTCCTCCCTCAACACAGCAGTACCTCAGGCAGCACCCGAGTAGAACTACACTGCTCCCTAGTCCCCAACAGCATAGATGACTGTGTCACAGTCCTTTCCACAGGAATCAAGCCCCTGCCCAAAGGGGATCACAGATGAATCTGAACAACATATTATATATTTGTAATGCATATAAAAAAATCACTTCTGCTTTTAAACTACCTACTCTGGAAGAGATTCTGATCAGACCTATAGGGACTAAACAGTTATGTCAATGATCCACATCCACTGAGCTATGCTCCTAGAAAAGTACTGCTTGTCTTAAGTTCCCTTACCAAATTAATTTTAGTGTATGAAATATAGAATATCTTCATGTCTGCAAGAATTATATAGGATATATCAAAATTACTATTTTGATTGGCTACCTAAGCTTTCCTAAAGTCAGCTTCTATTTATAATTTGATCTGTATTTGAATCTCACACTTAGTTTAAAACTAATTTCGAGGTCAACGTCATCCTTTGAGAAAAACTGAACAGCTAACACAACCATTTTTGAGGAATAAACCTCCTTTTACTCTCACAATTTCTTCTATTTCATGGGGAGTTTATCTACACTTGACCATAGCAGTTTAGTAAAATTGGTCAGCTGGAAGAGAGGTGAGATTTTAACCATTAGCAAGGTGTCAAAATTTGAAAGGACAGTCCCCTGCCCCTAAAAAGTTTTCTGAACCAAACCCAGGTTCATGAAAGTGACAAAACAGAAGCAAAAATATATGCAGGCTGAAGTCTTTTAGGTGTCTGCTACATCATTACAAAAAACACATTGCATTAATTACATTAATGCAAGAAATGGCCTATCAAGATGCTTCAGTGCAGTGCTTTGGTTAATTTCCTGAACATTCATTCATCTTTAGAAGAAAACTTATTCTTGTCATACATTTACATTCATTGCCATGGATATAGGAGTAATTAAATTTCTGTGAAAAAGTAGCTTTGGAGGAAACCAAAAAGTTTTAAATTGCATGTGCCAGGATTCAGATAATTTCAAATTCACACAGGACTGTCCATGGACTCCCGGTATTGCAACATGAAAGACTCAAAAAGATGGATTAACTCAGCAATTCACCTGAACGAACACAGCTCTGAACTGGAGTGTTTGCTTCGAGTTCACATGTTAAAAGATAGTCTTTCAACAAAACTGAACAATGATTAAAGATGATCAGATCACAAATGGACTGAAAAAGTAGCAAGATATATTTAATTAAGAACTCAGTGTAAACTATTTTGGTACTCTTGGCTATTAATAAACCTCTGGGATAGGGGCATTAAAAAAAGAACAGCTAAAACTCTAGACTAAGTGAACAATGTTATGGGACAAGAGACTATCTCAGTCTATGTAGGTTTTTGGTTTTCTAGTCTTTGCAAAGATTACCTCCTGATTTGCACAACTGTTGACAAAGTTCTATATAGTGGTACTGTCAAGCTGGTGGCATATACATATGTATGTCCTATACATGCTGAACAAACAGACTCAAGCATAACAATCAGGCTCTAGTAGCCACAAATTAATATTTGGATTTTCTCTCTGGCCTCTCGTTAAACCTAAAGTATCGAGAACAGTTTTGCCAAACACAAGAACAGCATGAAGTTATCAATTACCATCTGTAAGACACGTGTGCCTCTGTCTTCAGAGCATCGAACACAATGCAAGCAGCAAAAGTTTGCAAGATATGAGCTCTGGAAAACACTTTGAGAAAATGAGTTAAAGAGGAAGTAGGCTGTATTTTTCAAATTGATGGTCCTGAGATCCATCCCCCATGTTTCATGTATTTGCTCACACTGATGTTGGAAGTTGAACTGCTTGCAGCTGTTTCTCAGAAAAGTCCAGGACATTTCAAACTGAGATAACTGCATAGTAGTATTACATAAGACAAACTTTAACCATTACACTATATCGAATCAAAGGGAACACAAGTCCTGCCTAATAGAGTATACACCAAGTACTTCCATCTTACTAGAGCTAAGAGAGAACATCAAGTAACCAGAGCTTTCTAAAGCTGAAAAATACCAGACAATTCTTAGCTTAAAACTAAATCTTTCACCAGGTGGAGTACATTACAATGAAAATCATCATCAAGTACCTGGACAGAAGTCTGTTTCAGTACTGGCTGATAAGGAATAAGATATAGCCTGATATCTCACCCTGTTCTAGCAGGCCAGTGAACACTCATCTTTATCAAGGCGTGTAGTGACAGGACAAGAGGTAATGATTTTAAACTGAAAGAGGGTAGATTTAGATTTCATATTAGGAAAAAAGTCTTTACTGTGAAGGTAGTGAAATACTGGAACAGGTTGCTCAGAAAAGTTGTGGATGTCCCATCCCTGGAAGTGCTGAAGGATAAGCCGGATGTAGCTTTGAGCAACCTTCTGGAAGGTGTCCCTGACAAAGGCAGGGGAGATGGAACTAGGTGATCTTTAAGATCCCTTCCACCCCAAACCATTCTATGATCCTATGATTATGACAACAGGGAATGGCAATAAGTTCCTCATTTGAAGAGCAACCCCTCTTGCACAGATAATCAATCTGTTGGTAACAACACTACAAACCAGGCATCCACTTCTCCTTCCTCACTTCTTTGCTTTGGCACTTGTGAGATTCTTTTCCAAATTCATGCGACTCACTGAACTGACAGAGAAACAACCTAGCCAAAAAAACAACCCCATAAGCCCAAAAGCTTTCAGCCATTGCACATAATTACTAGAACTGCAAGCATGGCCTCAGCAGTTCCCACGCCCTTACACTCATAGGCTAAAGCACCTCAAAGAACCACTTCCTACCCACGCTTCCTCCTCCCCTTTTGTGAGGCCAGAGAGTAGTGTGAGTCTCCTGGCCATGGTACAAAAGGCCTAGAGACAAGTGAAAGACCCCCAGTGTCCTACTCAGCTGTTACAGTGACAAAAACAGGACTTTTATTTTCTGATCACTTCAGTATGGCCTAAATGAGAGATTC
The DNA here is from genome assembly GCA_013399015.1 of Galbula dea. Classification (NCBI taxonomy): domain Eukaryota; kingdom Metazoa; phylum Chordata; class Aves; order Piciformes; family Galbulidae; genus Galbula; species Galbula dea. The sequence continues at coordinate 745,140 of VWZX01001712.1, forward strand.
CAAAGCAGAGGCCTGTCCTGGGTCTACCTTCCACAGGTGCAGTCTTGGATCTCTGCAAAGGCTCTGGCAGTAACACAAAAAGTTGGACCAGAGAACTGATTTGGTTGAAAACTTACTACATTTTCATTTATTTTTTTTAAGGTCAGTTTGCAGTCAGATCATACAGTTGTAGCTTATGGCTGGCACAAGGAAGGCAGAGCATGTGTTTGGCTCAGAGAAGGTGAGATCAGCTCACTCCACAGCAACTCAATGCTTAGGCTAGCTAAAAGTGGTTATGGAGACATTTCTTGACCTGATTAGCCATGGAAGGGAGGCCTGCAGTCCTTCCTCAAGTCCCCAGGCTACAGCACAAAGTCATGGAGCATTTGCAGAAGTAAAAGGTAAACATCCCCTCTGCTCAGGCACACAGCTTAAACTGCACCCAGACCTCTGCTTCCAGAACTAGCTTTGTTTTGTTATTCACAGTAACTAAGGGGGAAGGGTTTCTCTGCATGTTCACCCGAAAAATCAAGATGACAGCGCTGCAAAATATTCTATTAAGCTGACAGCATTTCTCATGTATGTTTTGGCTTGTTATACAGTTCTGAGCTCGATATTTGTAAACAAAACCAAAAGTGAGATAAATAATATTTTTCATGGCATAACTCCTGGAACTGTGCCATATTTGGAAACAAGAGCTCCAGAAAGTTAGCGTTTCCATCAACCTGGACCTCCAAAAGTCCTCCTCCTGAGCAAGAGTTTTAAGATAGAAATTAATTTATCAGCCTCCTGAGCTAGGACACAGCACACCAAGGGACATGTTAGTAATCAAGGAAAGAGACTGACAGTATTACTGCTTTCTTTTAATAAATAGTGTTAAGAACACTGATATTGAAAAGGCCACAGAAAAAACTGAGAAAACTTCCCAAGAAAATCAAAGTGAACTCAAATAGCATATTTAAAAGCTTAAAATTTCATCAGACAACCACATCCATTAAGCTAACCAGTTACAAAAAGCATCAAACAAACCAAAAATGTTAGATAAACCTTAGAAAAGCTTAGAAAAGCTCCCAAACAATACACACTATCATTCCATAACATGGTAAATTTTAGGAATCAGTACTTTTAGTACCTGATGTTATGATCCCATACAAAAAGTGAGATTTTTCAAAATAATGACATGCATTTGACACAACATTAGAAATACTTACAACTACTCCACTTTTGGTGACAGTTTCCCGGTATGTAAAATTGCACACTGCCCAAGCTAGGTAATAGGTGGACATAAGAGGGGTCTGTGAAAAGTGATCTGTAACCCATCCATCTTCTTCAAAAACAGAAGTTTCAACTGGCATGTTGGACAAAGATAAGTAAGTTGCTTGATGCCTGATGCTTATTTTGAAAGTTGCCTTGTAGATAGGCTCGTCAAAGCAAGGAAAGGCTTTTCTGGCATGAGTCGGAGAAAACTGCGTAACACCAAGAAACCTAGAAAAGAAGCAAACAAAAAAACCCAAAGCATTTACTAACTATGCACAGCACTTGATTCATAGACCTACCAAATAACACATGGCTTGACTACTGTGATTTAACAGTGAAGGAGAAACAAACTGTACAAATATAGTGTTTGAACACTGCTTTGTCACTTTCTTACTACCTGTGCTGCAACACAATTGATATAAAGTAATGGTCTACAAATTTCCTACAAATTTGCAGACACCATACTGATGTTAAATAAATTCCTTGCCTCATATCAAACTTCAGGTTCTAGCAGCAGTTCTATTCATCACACATGGAAAAAAAAAGTTACCAAATATTGGTTATATGATGCAAAAAAAGTAAGCACAGTTCTCAGTTCAAACCACGTTTTAACAGCCTTCAGGGAGTTCAGTCTACCCTGAGACAGCTGTAGGGCATTTTGCCTTTCTTCAGACATGAGAACTCATGTTACACAGTGCACTCAAGAATGTCATTGCCTTCCACTGCTGATCACTTCTGTACCAGTTGCATGTATGTCTGAGACACACTACTATCCAGCACTGCTGTGACTGTACAGGTTAAAAAAACCAAAAACTATTCTGTGTGCTTTGGAGAATTACAGACATAAGAAAATGATTAAACAGGCACAGAATTGTTCACTGTTCTTCTACCTGTACTTTGCTTTTCTGATATACTTAATAGAGAACAAACAGGCATCCTCAGTTAATGGGTCAAATTATGAAAACATTTGTGAAGGAGGATATTTATTATGCCACTGTATAGAATGGGACGACTTGGGTTTGACAATAAAATCTATTCCTGTTTCCTTTGGAATTAAAGATATTCTAATCCAGATAGAGAACAGGAACCTTTCTGGGTAGAGACTTACATTTACACATTTGGAGAAATCCATGTGCAATGACCTCTTTGCAGAAACAAGAAGCTACACTTAAAAGGTTGAATTATTTGGTTTGATAAGACTATTTACTGGAGGCATGCAGGATGAGAAAATGACTATGAGCCAACCATGTAATTTTAAAGGTAGTGCATATGTAGGCTTTTGAGTGATACTGATTCATGTCTCACTTTCCAAGGTTCTAGCAATGGAAATAACCATGCAATTTTAGATACCAGGTAAACATTTATCAGAATTCTAGAGGTTGACTAATCATCTGTCATTCCTCCGGGGAGAAAGGACGGGTGGATAGATTTGATATAATGAAATGGTGGCATACATTATTAATCGGTCCATAAGCATTATTCTGCAATATAAAGGCTAAGGTACTTAATGCCTTCTCTGCCTCAGTCTTTAATAGTCAGACCAGCTATCCTCAGGACACTCAGCCTCCCGAGCTGAAAGACAGGGAGAAGAAGCAGAATAATCTCCCTCCCATAATCAAGAAGGAATCAGCTAGTGACCTGCTGAGGCCAACAGGATAAGGTTCAACAAGGCCAACTGAAAGGTTCTGCACTTGGGTCACAACAACCCCATGCAATACTAGAGGCTTGGGGAAGAGTGGCTGGAAAGCTGCCCAGCAGAAAAGGACCTGAGGGTGCTGGTCAACAGCTGGCTGAACATGAGCCAGCAGTGTGCCCACGTGGCCAAAAAGGCCAACAGCATACTGGCTTGTACAGGAAAGAGTGTGGCCAGAAGAACTAGGGAAGTGATCATCCTCCTGTATTTGGCACTGGTGAGGCCACAACTCAGACATGCGTTCAGTTTTGGGTCCCTCACTACAAAAAAGACACAAGCTGCTGGAGTGTGTCCCAAGACGGCAATGAAACTGGTGAAGGATCTAGAGCACAAGTCTTATGAGAAGCCACTGAAAGAAGCAGGGTTGTTTAGCCTGGAGCAGACAAGGCTCAGGAGAGATTTTCTTGCTTTCTACAGCTACCTGAAAGGAGGATGTAGCAAGGTGAGGATCAGTCTCTTCTCACAGGTAAATAGCAATAGGACAAGAGGAAATGGCCTTAAGTTGTGCCAGGGGAGGTTCACGGTGAATACTAGAAATTTTTTTTCACTGAAAGAGTAGTTAAGCATTGGCACAGGTTGCCCAGGGAAGTGGTGTAGTCGCCATCCCTGGAGGTGCCCAAAAAACATGCAGATGTGGTACTTAGGGAAATGATTTAGTGGGCATGGTTTGCTGGGTTGACAGTTGGATTTGATGATCTTGGAGGTCTTTTCCAACCTCTAATGCCAAGCAAGGAAAACAAGAGGTAGTCCATAAGGAAAACAAGGCATCTAATTAATTTTTTCTGAAACTTCTTGGGTTTTATAAGTATTTTGGAGCACTATTTTATAAAAAACAACGAAGAAACAAACTTCTTGAAAAGTCACATTTTAATCTTGCTATATTGCATCCACATCTGATAGAACTAGATATGTCTTCCAGTGAAATTATACCTCTTTCAAATAAGGCTATTTTTTTTTAAAACTTGAAAAAAATTTCCACCACTGAAGCAGTTACCTTTGGTCTTTTGTCTAAAATAAAATGCCTTCTTTGGCTAGTAATTACTGAAGGAATTAATAATAACACAGGTTTATTGTTTCATTATAAAACATGACTTACAAAAACCATAATTCTGCATAAGGTTGCTAGACATAAGGTTAAAAGTTGGTGCCAGGTATTCCAGTGTCAATCCACCAAAATTCTGTATTATCTGTGGATTTGCACCAGTGCAACAAAGCCAAATCAGCCAATTAAACGATTCAAAGCAACTTAATTTATATGCAAAGTATTTCAAGTGGACCTGATCCTGCATTCTAGGCACACTCTGAACAGCTATAGACATCAACAGAAGCTTCAAGTGAGCACAGAAAACTGTACTGGCCTGTTATTAATAAAGCAAGAATGATGAACCTTCCTCTGCAATTAACAATTTTAATGAGCTCAGACACACATGTAAATGCATCTTAGGGAATACTGTATATATTCCAATACTCTCTAAACAAAGAAGCTTTTTTTCCCCCATTTCTTGCAGATCCTATCAGTAGTCTTTTAACACTTGTTATGTTTGAGGTCACTGAAGCAATCCCTTTGCCAGACTAGTAGAACCTGATGAACTCTGCGCATCTTCTGTATTCTCACAGAGAGACAGATAATATCTGCATACACATAACTGAGCAGACACTGGGCAGTCAATATCTCACACTAAAAATACATCAACTACCCACAGCAGTGATATTTATAACGTGCATTACTATCAAATATTGATTTGCCTGTTTTGCCACAAAGCAAAACAAAAAGTTAAAAACTGCTTCCTAAACTCTTATGCATGTTTAAAATTAAAAGACAAAAAACAAAAAACATTGCCTGTGTTTATCTATTTCTCTCTGTGTTAGGAGGCAAAACCGAGCATAACTTCTACAGCATGTCAAAAGTGAAGAGCACGCTAAGGATTTCATCCATCTCTCTACACATCTCTTTGGGCCCTGACACTTTTATCTCCAATTCCCCCAAAACACCACCATAAAAAGCTGTATTTCAGGGAATGACAGCCTTGCAGCCTGTCTTCTCAGCATACCCACAGCAGTAATTTGCAGGTGTTTTAATTCCACCTCATCTCTTAAAGGAAGACATGTTTCCTCAACAACTTATCTATTTTGACATCTTAGTTGTTATACGATAGAAGAGTATGTCTGTTTGTTTTGCCTGTATGATGTAATTTTTTTTTCCTTTTCATTTATGCCAAAGTTTTATGTTCATTTAAGTTACGCATGCATACTGTTATGGTACTTTACAGCAGCTCTATTAAATATCTGTTGATTACTGCCAGCAAATTCTGGCACATAATGCTAAGTAAATTTGTAGCATATAACTTGCATTTACATTTCAATTAAAGCAGCAAAACTTTCATTAAGAAAATAAATATTTTTATATAACTATCAACATTTCAGGCTAACTTATGACTTTCACCTGTGAAGACCACATAAAATGAACTAACTTTAAGAAAAAAAAATTATAAAGTGAAGCCATTTCTATGTTTGTAAAGCCTCACAGTTAGCCACAGTTATTCAATCATGCAGAACAAAAGTGAAAAATGATAGGTTAGACCCTTTTATAGCAACCACTACACCAACAAGGTTGCTGTATTTTAATCGAATATAAAGATGTCAAAAAGCTAAAGCTCTGCTGGAACATCAAGATCTCTAAGAGCATGAAAGAAGCCTGTCTACCTTAGTGGAAGCTGTTCATGTCTAAGGACTACAAATGGTTATATGTATTACATTAAAAATGGATTCTTAATCAAAATGTTAATTGCCACACTACAAGAGCACACTCTGAACACAAAAGTTCCCTGCTTTAGAATGCGCATTATTTACTTTACACTTATAGTGAGTCATTAAGCCTGTGACAACTGAAAGACAACAACAGTACTTCTACTAAATACCTGAAACTATAACGACCCAATGAATAGAGTTTTATAAACAACATTTCACTGAAAGAAATGTAAGTGAGCTGGTGTGAAAAAAAAAAGGCACTGATTTCAATACAGGAATGCTACCTTCCACAAGGTAATGATCTTGCCCAGTATGACTATATTCAAGTGTGCTGAAAAAAAAAAAGCAACTTGTATCTGAAAAGTTACACAGAGAATACCATCACCCTCTCTCCTGTGTCTTAAGCATCATCTTGATGATTCAAAAGTTAATAGGCCTTTTGTTGTTGTTTTTTAAATCATAACTGGGCCATCAGTATTGAAGTGTGGTACAGCAACATGGGATAAATGTCACTGCCACACCTATCTGACAGTTCAATTATTCCTATACAAAGTCTAAATGCACAAGAATAAAAACTGCTTAAATAATTTCTTTGGTTTGTAAAGTGAATTATATCCCCTGCTGTTAACTGTATTTTGTTTTCTGATTTGCTCATTTCCATACAGGTCTGTAAAAACTCCTGATTACCCCAGTCATTCACTGTGCCATGAGAAAAAGCATTTTAAATGCGTATTTTCCTACAGCTGCACTTTTTCAAGTTTCCATTTTATTTCACTGTCATGACAAATTGCAGAAACTGAATTTCAATCCTGCTTGTGGTTCTAACATCGAGCTGTTTAAAATTGTCAGTAATCACACTAATGAGAGTATGCTTTAATACAAGGGCTGTTGATTTAACTGAATTAGTGAGCACTCTCTTTCTATCTGACTTACTATTTTTGCACAGTTCTTCCAACTATAAAACTCTTGTTTCATAACACAGTATAAAACAGTAAGATGGAGAAAGGACAGCTTAAAAAGAAACTAATTCTAAAACGCCAGAATTATCAAGAAACCCATCCAGTCTTTCTTTTCTACTATAAAGCCTGACTGGTTAGAAAACTACTTATAAATAAAGAAAGAATTAAATGCCTCTATAACCGCCTGAACGGGGGACCCCACAGTAACCCTGCCTACGCTAACATGGACTTCAATAAGTATCTATGGGCTACAATACCAAGAGTAAATACAAGATCAAATCTTGTTCTGGGTGAAAACATGCAGAAAACTGGTCCAGGTTGTAAATCTGCAGTGATTCAAACAGGTGGCATAAACTTATTGACGTTATGCAAAATCACATCCCACCACCTTTTTCATCAAATAATGAAATAAAAACAAAACAGCAGAGAAGTTCTGCTCTCCTATACCCTGCTATTTGTAGTCTGGCAAGGCTCTGTCACACGAGGACACGGGGTAGCCGGACACAGAGGTAGTGTTTATTAAGCAGACTGGGAGCCTCCTCTCCGAGATAGCCCCGGCAGAACAGAGTGGACAGTGTGCTTCACTCGTGCAATTTTACCCGTTACCACCGTCCATTTCCATGCCGCTCTGGGGCATCTCCCGACCCGCGGGCTACAGCCCGCAGCCCTCCCCACTCGAGGTGGGGCGCGCAGGCGGAGCGTTCGGCTCACCTGGCGGCTGCCCCGGCTAACCCTAATACGTCCCGGCATAGCCCTGCCCCTGCCTTCCGCGTGGCCCCAGACCGAAGCCCCCTCTCTGCCCTCCCCCGGCGGCGTCCGGCCTGCCCCCGCGCCACGCGCTCTCTCCCCCACTCAGCCTCGGTCGTCGCCTCCGGCCGCCCTCCAGCCCCGCCGGTGGCACAGAGGGGTGAAGGGCTCGTGGCCCTCGGGGAAGCTCCGCAGCTCCTCCTTCCCAGCGCCAGCCCTCAGGAGCGGCCGGAGGGGACCCCTGGGGAGACAGGTGGAGGCGGGAGGTGAGGCCCGGCCCGGCCCGGCCTGCGCTGACTGGCGGGCCGTCAGACAGGGGCTGCCCCTCATCGCGCCGCTCCACACCCCACAACGCAGCGGCGGCCGTCCGGGCCCCGCGCCCCTCAGTGCGCTGTGGCACCCCGCGGCCTCACACGCCTGGCGGCGCCGCGGCCCGCCGGGTCCTAGCGCCGGCCCACCGGGTCCTAGCGCCGCCCCGCCCGAAGTTGGGCGCAGGCTGCCAACTTCGGCCCGAGTTCAGTTGAGGCGACGCGGCCGCTCCGCTACCTTCTCTCGCCGTGGAGGACGTAGGAGCTGCGGAAGAAACCCAGCAACTCGTTCTCGATGAGGGCGTTGTAGATGATCTTGAGGTTGTAACTTTTCTGCACTTCCAGGCTGCGGTTGAGGACGACGACGAAGACCTGGGTCTGCGGGTAGAGGAAGGAGCGGGCCACCCGCACGCCGCCGGCCAGCTTGTCCTCGGCCACGCGGACCGCCTCGATGTGCATGCGGTGGGCGTGCAGCACGATGTAGCGGCTGGCGTTGCGCACCTCCAGCTGCACGTTCACCTCCCCACTGAAGGTGAAGTTCTCCATGAAGGCGCTCAGCATCAGGTTGTAGTGCAGCGGTCGCAGGTGCTGCGGCAGCCGCGGCCGGGTCCAGGGCGGCATCTCCCGCCACCGCTGCCACTCCTCCTCCTCCTCTTCCTCCGCTGCCACCGCCGCTTCCCCGCCCCGCGCCTCCTCCTGTGGCCGGCCAGGGGGCTGCCCCGCGCCGGGCGGCTGCTGGGCCGCCCCCGAGAAGCTCCCGTTACCGCCGGCCCTCAGCGGACCGTCGGCGGCCGCGCCGCACTCCTCGAAGCGGACGCTGAGCAGCACGGCGATCATGGTCACCGCCAACAGCGCCAGGATGGAGACGGCGAAGCCCAGCACCAGGCGCTTGTGCACGGCGATGTGCCGCTCCGTGGTGCGGGGTCTCGGCCCCGCCGCCTCGGCCCAGGGACCCGGCGTCAGCCCGCGGCTGCCGTTCCGCAGGGCGGTCTCCTCCTCGATCATCATGGGGGTGACGGGCGGGCGCTTCTGCCGCTTCTCCTCCAGGGCCATCACGGCAGCGCCGCCCCTGCCTCCCGTGGGGCCGCCGCCCCTCGAGGGGGCCCCGAAAGCATGAGGGGCTCCGAGGCAGGGGGGCCCTGGGCCCTGGGGGGACTTGCCGCTGCGCCGCTTCTCACTTCCCGACGAGCTACATCACCTGGCAGCAGGCAGCCCCGCTGAGGAGCGATCCCTCAGGCGGAGGGACAGGACGGGACGGGATCGGGCAGGACCCAGCGGTGGCAGGCGCTCCCCGCCGTCCGGCCGCCGGTGCCGCGCCGCGCAGGCAACTTCTGCGGCTTCTGCGGGGCACTTCAGCACATGCCGCCGAGCTCACCTCGGCGCCAAGGGGGAGGGCTCTGCCTCCCCGGCACC
>VWZX01001712.1:754509-769361 GCA_013399015.1 Galbula dea
GGGGGGGGGAGGGCGAGAGCCGGGCTGCGGGGGGGACCGGGAGGCTGCCCGGCTGCAAAGCCTCCGAGCCGCAGGACTTTCCGGGATTATACGCATATGAGTGTGCTCTCCGCATAAATATTGAATGTCGGTACTGTGTCATATTTATATAGACTTAATAAAGAACCGCCGACTACGCATTTGGCCGACAATAGCGCTGTCATACTAACGTGGGGATGGAGCCGAAAAAAGGAGAAATACTCTTACTTATACCGATAGGATTGGTAGGCTGAGCAAAATCATTCTGTAAATGTTGGCAGACTTTCAGGAATCCCCCTGCTGTTACTCTACGGCCCCAGGACTGCCTGCTCACACCTGCTGTCTCTCCTGGCGATGTTGGACCGAACTTCTCAGTTGGAGGGATTTAAGGATATGCTTGGGGTAATACACCAGCACGTGGCTTAACTAGTCCTAGGAGCACACCCTGGTCTGGAAACTGAATTACTGAATCAGAGCCTACTTCCACCTGTCCCCAAACTTTTGCACATAGGCACTGCAGAAATACAGAATTAATATACACAGTGAGAATCTAGATCAATGTCTGAAAGCATGCCTGTTCCCCTTACTTTGCATACTGCAGAAACTATCTCAGTTCATTTTCTTTTCTGAAGCTTTTTAGCTCCAGTCTTATAAGCTGTTACAAATGTGTTTATTCACAGCATTCAGTCCTGTGGAATCTCCAGGAATATATACTGTACATCAAGATAAATGTGTACATAATATTTTGCAGAATAAAGGCCTTATTTTCCATAGTGAAGAAAAAGGGGGGGGAAAAAAGTCCTACACTTCTTTCATAAACAAAGCAAATCTGCAGAGTTTCATGAAATGTGATATATTAGCCATTTTAATTCCCGAAGGAATGCCTGATCACTCTTTTCTCTGGATCTACTACATCTTCTGGAAATGTTATCTGATTCTGCATGCTGTTGCAGAATACGAATGATCATTTACTGACACTCAAACCAGTTTAAAGAATATCAGTTTAAGCATAAGGAATCTACCAGTGTTCATATATATTTCTTCTATTTCCTTACATATTCCTATATGAGGGTACTATATAGGTCTGCTCTCCCTGGAAGGAATTGAGCCTTTGCTTTTATCTTGCAGCACAGTAATCTTAACTATTATTAATAATAAGTATAGTGATACACTTGGTAGTTGTATTTGTATGTCCTGGGAGGAGTAAGATTTTGCTCCATAAGTAGCATTCCCATGTGTTTACTGCAGTATTATTTGGCTGCCCACCTGTTATAATAGGTGGGCAAAGAACAGAAACATTTTATTATCTGAAAGTAGCCTTGATTATTTGTTGACTGAAGTTTGAGGCAGAAAGGTAGAAAACTATTGCTTTGTGATTTGGAAAAAAAGGAAACAAACTGACACTGCAAAATAGCATCCAAGGCTACAGGTTTAAAATGTCAGTTTCTGTATGTTTCATTAAACCCTTTAAAAAGTGGGCACAAAAGAAGTGTCTGAGTGCTTCTAAGATTTTGTATGCAGTCTGTCAGCATCAGGCAATAGTAAAACAGGCAATGTTTCCCTCTATTGCTTTCTGCAATGGTTTTTAAGTTATGTTTGTTCCCATTAGCAGCACAGGGAGACACTCAGGCAAAGATGTACTTCAAATGTAGTAGAAAAGTTTGAGCGTCATCTATAAATATTTTTAATCACATTTAATTAAATGCAATTGAATAGTTACAAATTTCACAGGGTAAGTTTTTTCTGTGAAGCCTTCTCAGAAAAGTGATGAGTGCTAGGCAGTTGGGCTAACCAGCTCTGCCACTTTAAAAGAGGGATGTCCTACTGCATGTGATGTCACAGGAGCATCGTTCTGGCCTTGATTGATACACAAGGACTGAGATCTTGCAAAACCAGCTGANCCGCCGCCCCTCGGCTTCAGCGGCTGCTCCGGCTGCCGGCGGTGACGGCGGCGCCCCAGGGGAACGGGCGGGGGCGGGAGGCGGGGGCGACGCGGGGACGAGGGAGGCTTTTCTNTCTGGCCTTGATTGATACACAAGGACTGAGATCTTGCAAAACCAGCTGAGTGTGTCAGTCACACAACTCAGCTTTGATAATATTAGTCTATAAATTGAAGGGCCAGTACCAGAGAGGGTGTGTAAAAGATTTAAGATGCATGCCAGTTAAGAAGCCATGAGGCCAATTTCTTTTAAGCCAAGTTGCAATAGTACAGTCAAAATACAGGAGCACAGCATGAGAAATAGGAGTTAAGACTGTTAAGACTGTTTATATTCACTTCCAACTTTGGTTCAATTACTCAAACAAAGCACTGAAAGGTTTGCAGCCCTCCACCACTGCTCCTTGGGGTTCTTGTCAGCCTGGAGACTTATGACAAGAAGGTGCTGCTAGGTACTGTGTTAAATAGCTCATGTGCCTCAATTCATCCATCATTCTAAACCTACATTAGTACATTAACCTCTTCTTTATATTATTAGTGATGGGTTTCTAAAATGTAACTTGACCAGACACAGGTCAAGGGAGGTATTAACTTATTAATTTGTTCTCAAATGCTACTCCCTGCAAGTAGTTCTGTGTACAGATTGTTATATATAGCCATTTTGATGGGAAATCAAAAAGGCAAGGGGCTGCCAAGAAACAAGTTGTGTATATCTGGGAAAAAGTCTTAGTTTTTCATTTGTCCACAGTTATAAGCATAGACATGGATTTCATGGGCATTGCCTCTGAAGCTTGCAACTCCTTTCATCTTTCTGCAAAGGCTGTTGGAAAATACATCAGATCATGGATCATTTTTTCAGCAAAATCCTCATAATGACTCCCAGTTGTTCAAAACTTCCCCTGGGCCATCAACATCTTGTATGCAATCTCATTTTATGAGCTTGTAGAATAGAGTTTCAGTTACTCATGCAAAATAAAAGACCATGTCTCACCTTAACCTGAATTAGTATGGAGATGGCCCTCTCTAGACAAGTTTCAGAAGAAATGTGGATAAACTTCAGACAGCACAGTTTCCAATTCTATACCAGGTTATACTGTGGCCAGCAAAAAGCTGATAAGGAGCCCCCATAAAGCTGTGGTTTATGTTACATTAAGATTGCACACAAACACCTTTCAGTATTCATACCAGTGCTTTGAAGAAAAGCTCTATAAATGAGCAACCTTATTGTATATCATGCAGCTGGGTACAGTTCATCCAAACAGGGAATCAGCACATTACATTGTCCCAAGGCTGCCTAACTTCTGTTTTTTAACCTGAGTGATCCATCTGTCATNCATTAGCAGCACAGGGAGACACTCAGGCAAAGATGTACTTCAAATGTAGTAGAAAAGTTTGAGCGTCATCTATAAATATTTTTAATCACATTTAATTAAATGCAATTGAATAGTTACAAATTTCACAGGGTAAGTTTTTTCTGTGAAGCCTTCTCAGAAAAGTGATGAGTGCTAGGCAGTTGGGCTAACCAGCTCTGCCACTTTAAAAGAGGGATGTCCTACTGCATGTGATGTCACAGGAGCATCGTTCTGGCCTTGATTGATACACAAGGACTGAGATCTTGCAAAACCAGCTGTGTGTGTCAGTCACACAACTCAGCTTTGATAATATTAGTCTATAAATTGAAGGGCCAGTACCAGAGAGGGTGTGTAAAAGATTTAAGATGCATGCCAGTTAAGAAGCCATGAGGCCAATTTCTTTTAAGCCAAGTTGCAATAGTACAGTCAAAATACAGGAGCACAGCATGAGAAATAGGAGTTAAGACTGTTAAGACTGTTTATATTCACTTCCAACTTTGGTTCAATTACTCAAACAAAGCACTGAAAGGTTTGCAGCCCTCCACCACTGCTCCTTGGGGTTCTTGTCAGCCTGGAGACTTATGACAAGAAGGTGCTGCTAGGTACTGTGTTAAATAGCTCATGTGCCTCAATTCATCCATCATTCTAAACCTACATTAGTACATTAACCTCTTCTTTATATTATTAGTGATGGGTTTCTAAAATGTAACTTGACCAGACACAGGTCAAGGGAGGTATTAACTTATTAATTTGTTCTCAAATGCTACTCCCTGCAAGTAGTTCTGTGTACAGATTGTTATATATAGCCATTTTGATGGGAAATCAAAAAGGCAAGGGGCTGCCAAGAAACAAGTTGTGTATATCTGGGAAAAAGTCTTAGTTTTTCATTTGTCCACAGTTATAAGCATAGACATGGATTTCATGGGCATTGCCTCTGAAGCTTGCAACTCCTTTCATCTTTCTGCAAAGGCTGTTGGAAAATACATCAGATCATGGATCATTTTTTCAGCAAAATCCTCATAATGACTCCCAGTTGTTCAAAACTTCCCCTGGGCCATCAACATCTTGTATGCAATCTCATTTTATGAGCTTGTAGAATAGAGTTTCAGTTACTCATGCAAAATAAAAGACCATGTCTCACCTTAACCTGAATTAGTATGGAGATGGCCCTCTCTAGACAAGTTTCAGAAGAAATGTGGATAAACTTCAGACAGCACAGTTTCCAATTCTATACCAGGTTATACTGTGGCCAGCAAAAAGCTGATAAGGAGCCCCCATAAAGCTGTGGTTTATGTTACATTAAGATTGCACACAAACACCTTTCAGTATTCATACCAGTGCTTTGAAGAAAAGCTCTATAAATAAGCAACCTTATTGTATATCATGCAGCTGGGTACAGTTCATCCAAACAGGGAATCAGCACATTACATTGTCCCAAGGCTGCCTAACTTCTGTTTTTTAACCTGAGTGATCCATCTGTCATTCATCTGGGCATATCAAAAGTTTACAGAAAGACTTTGTCATATTGACCCCACTCACAAACAAAAAACCTAAAAAAACCCAAACATAGTAAATTGCTCAAAAATTGTCCTCCTATGCAAAGACTAGAAACAACTGGAATTTATACAGGGAAGAATTACAGGGGAAAAAAAGACCACATCAGTCAGTGCTCCAATGACCCTTTTAGCCTCAGTAGAGCATTTCTGTGATCATAGTTGGATTCTCCTTACATACTTCAAAGTGAAGGATACCCAGAGTCCTTAATCCCTTCTGTTTAAGTGCTACAAAGGACTCCACTTTAAAGTCTGGTAACATGTTGGTCAAAACAAATCAATAAGTATTTTGAACCATTCACTTCTCACAGGCCCAGCTTCCACATGGTTGTTCCTTACAAGACCAAGTGGGGGATGACTGGAGGATGCCTGGGGGATGGCAGTTTCCAAGCCACAACAGGTTACCAGAGAAGCAAAGAAGAATTTGGCAGCCTATCATTCATTTGCTCTGCAAGTTATCAGTAATTCCCCAAAGAAGTGTCACTGCCTAACAGGGAAACATTGTGTCCTCTTGAGGCTTGAAAGTGGGCCAAAGGAAATGGATTGAGACAGTGGTCCTGCCTTTTGTGGGGTTTGGGTTGGTTTTGTTTTGTTTTTTGGTTGTTTTGTGCTTGTTTGTTGGGGTTTTTTTTTCCAGAAGACATTTTCAGTAACATGTCAGGTTTAACATATGGCACTGGGGAATACACCTTCTGTTTAGTTTAAAAATTGCTGCTAAGAAAAATGCTAAGGGAAAGACTTTCTAATTAAAAGCCAAAACAGCCAAAACACTGGATTGTAAAACAAGTTGACACACAATGATTTGTGCTGGCTTAAACATAACAAGAAAAGAACCTTCTTTCCATTGTTCTCCTCTGCTGCTTCACTTTAATGTCACCCATATAAATTACCTTTTTCCTTACTTCAGTCCAGTGGTATTAAGCTCTATTTATTGTTCAGTTAATAATTAGGGATGGGCAGATGACTAGATACAGCTTCATCTTTGACAAGTTTTGTTTTTCCTTTTATATAAGAACAGACATAAGAGGAAAGGGCATGGTGTTGCACTATGCTGTGGGTAAAGTCCTATTTAATGAGAAGCTAGAAGTTTGCCACAGAACTTACAAGGTCCCTAGGTATCTGAATCCTTCTTCTCCTCCCTCTTTTCTCTCTTATCATCACCTCTTGCTTCTTGGTCTCCTCTCAAGTTGGAAGGGGCATCTGAGAAGGCGTCAAAGGAGTGTTGTACCACCAGGCTCCAGTGAACACCTGCTGCTTCATATTCAGCCTGTACTTTCTTCCTTTCTATTGCAGTCATTTTAAAACTACTAAGTACTACAGCTTGATGGGGCCCTGGGTAACCTGCTCTAGTGGATGGTGTCCCTCCCAGGCAGGGGGGTTGGAACTAGATGATCTTTAAGGTCCCTTCCAACTCTGATTATTCTATGATTCTACTAAATCAAAGTACATTTTTTTACTCAAAACCCAACATTTTTTATCTCAAGTTTTAAGATAAAAATATCTACTTTCCTATGAGAATTAAATATTTTAAATTTACAAATTAGGTAGCTGAGATATGTTGTTTTCCTTAGGCGTTCTGTTTTTGTATTTATCCACATCTATTCAGCAACTGCTTTTTCTTTTTCTTCCTTCCATTTTTTTCTCATTTCAGCAGCAGTTTAAGAAGGAAAACTAGTGTCCTCATTCTCCACTAGCAAGTTTTATTCAAAATATATTTCAATTTCTTTAAAAAGGTTTTTTTTCTCCGTGTTTTAAACACAGCTTCTTGAAGGTGTTTTTTTTCCAAGCATGAGCCATTTCAATTCTGCAAGCTCAATAATGCCATATTGTTAGTAGTAGGATGCAGAGCATAGATATAACACTCTTTGTATCTTTCACTGAATAATTACACTTAAAACTGGCTAATTGAAATCAATTGGCAGTAAGGAGTTAGTCTCAGGGAGAGAAGAATAATTTGTGGAAACTCCTTATCATGTTAGGAACCACATTTCCACATCTGCATCAAGTCTTATCTGCTAGTTCAGCACCGTTTTCACTGAAAAAATACAAGGAACATGGTAGTGAACAAGGCAAGAGTTTATATCCATTAAAGTTTATACTAAACCACATTTTTAAAAACATCTATGGATAATCTTTTCATCTATTTAACTCTACATGTTCAGACATCATTGCAGACAAAATTTAGTGTGTTTTGTGAAGTATTATAAACAGCCTGTGTTCTTTCTTTCAATACTCATTTCCCATTTTACAAGGAAAAATATGGATGTTCCCTCCTGATTCAGCTAAGCTAGACAGTCCTTCCTTATGTAAGGGCACTTGTCTTGCTTTATCATCACCTGCCTTAGGCCCATTTTTGTATCTAGTAGACGTTGTATGAGTATGTGAATGTATTTCGTCAGCTCCAGCATAACCAGGTATAGCTTCCTATAGATACCCTGACTAATTGTAAGCGCACATGTACTGAGTAATTGTAAGGATGTATGCACTAATCTTCACCTTCCCCATCAAAATACCTTAGGAATCTGTGACTGGCCAAATGTCCTGGATAAGTGTAAAATAGACTCTTTTTTTCAGAAATGTGCCCAAAATTTAACAGCTCAGGGAAATACAGCCTGTAACAATCCTTCAAGAAGAGTGATCCGTAAAAACAATAACATCTATAAACAGAGTCACCAAGAAATTTCTTAGTCCAAATTCTGATTGATCCCAAATTTTCTCTGAATAAGGACTGCAAGAAAGAAAGTCAGAGTGTGTTTCTCATTGCTGTGGTTTTACAAATGGTTCCAGCAAAGCTCTTTAGTACCAGCTGAAACATGGCTTTCTTTGGATGAGCCTTTAAAATGGAGCAAGTGCCTAAGGGGAGTCCTAACCAGGGGGGGATAAGCTACAAAAGGGAAGAGGAGTTCAGCTGAATGGGCAGGATCATTTGCCTCAGTGCTCATCTTGGCTGAAATTTGCCTGGGTTTGCTTTTACTAGGATCCTGAGGAATAGACACTTTTATTTCCTTACACAATGAATAATGAGAAGCAATCGAACAAGGTCTTTGAACGTGGAATACCCAATATTGATTGAAAAAAAAATAGTATCTCTGCAGTGATAAAACTATTCTAAATGCATGACGAGCACTTAAACTTTAACTAATGTTTAAAATACATTAAAATATCCTCTCTGGTAATTCTAGATTCCAGTCTTTCATGCTACACATGGGTCACTATTGATTTCCAGCATGGTTGCAAAGCTGCAACTTCATTAAACGTCAAAACACATTACCAATACAGCTTACCATTTGATGGGTCCCAGAAAACACCTCCAGGTGTTGTGTAATGTTCCTTACCTCACAGAAAAAATATTTTAGAATCACTTTAAGGATCTTTTTTCTCTTCATGCATTGGTACTATTTTAAGTTTGTCTCTGCAAGTAAACCCCTGCCCCCTACCGCCCTTAATAGTACTTACTGATCCCAGAGGCACACCTCTTGGAAGAAATAAAAATATTATAGTTAGTCTGATTATAAAGGTCTAGAAATTCTCTGATGCAATTTATTTCATTACAATGTTCAAGTCAGCAGTCTACAGAACACTTACGGTTGCTGCTTTCTCATTAGAAAAGTGTTCATCTGACCACTCACAAGCAGCTGGATCTCAAAAGGAGTTTTATAATTAAGGTGGGTTTGGGGAGAATACATATTCATTATCAAAATGGCAAGATTTAACCCCTGTTAGTATCAAATTCTTGATCACAGAATCATATTATTTCAAATATTTTGTCTATTAAATAAGACCAGAGCCCTCAACAGCAAAGGCATAAAAATTAAGCAATCAAAACATTCCAGGAGAAAGTTCATTCACATTGCAGGCGATAAATAATTCCTTGTGCCATATCTCCTAACAACATGACTAATAACTGAAAAGAAGATTTCAGCTATTAGTTCATTTGAATTCCTTTATTCCTTAGAGAAGAAAATTAATTAACTACATTTTGATCACAATTATCCTTCTTGCGATTCTGGAACTGTGATATGTAGATGACCTAGGTCTCATTCATTCTCTCTAAAACTTAACTTTTGATGTGGGATGGGGGCAATGAACCATCCATGCTGCTATAGAGCTTTAAGACTTTTAACAAAATAAAATTTAACTGACGATAAAGGAAGTGTGCTCCTAATTAAAATAATATTGATTCAGCATATGGTATTTTGCCTTCGGTTTTCCCTTTTTATTAGTCAAGTTGTCACTTTTCTCTTTAGTGCCACCTTGTGGGTTAGCCAATTATAAAAGCATGCAGATCTCCAGCTGTACTAATAGTCAGGATCTGGCACTCAGAGCACCATGGGGAAGGGTGGAGGTTGTAGCTTCGCAGTTTTAGGGCGTTTTTTTCAATAATAATAAAAACCCCAATAACGTACAGACAAAATGTTTGCTATACATTTATAATAGGTATGCTAGTCGACAGAACAATCTCTCTGGGATTGAAAGTAATGGGATCTACAGAAAAAAAATCAATGGTCATTTACAGGATAATCATCAAACTTATCTTGGAAAATGTAAGTGGCAAGCTCTGACTTATGTGATTTTTGCCACAAGAAAAATGTTCCTGTATCTCAGTGCCATTAGTTTTGCAACAGCTTCCCATGAAAAGTAAAGCTAGATAATTGTAAACTCCCACTAATCCCACTTTCTGAAAAGATTAATTATAAGATGCAAGATCATAGCATACTTGCTTCTCAAAGTCAGGGTGGATTTGCACACAGCAGCTTCAGATTCTGCTGATGATAAAGCACAGATATTCAAAACTGCATATAAAAAAGTGTCAGGGGACATATGTACTGCAGAAGACATTCAGCTCAAGACTTGGCTGGAGTGTGGTCACAATACATGTTCTTTAATACAGCACTAATAATTCAGCTGTTCCTTAACCTTACAGAGCTGCGCAAACATATCCTCATATATTACTGGAAGAAACTCTGGACAGTGGGATTATGTTCAGTTTGTCTTCTTGAAAGGAGCAAAGAGAATGTTTCTTATGTTTCGAATGTTTCTGATTTTTAAAGAGCCCTTTTTGTTACTTTTATTAATCCTTTTTGTTACTTTTCTTAATGCCAACAACTTTGGAAGCCATGAGAAAGCAGCTTTTGTACATTATAAGACACCAAACAAAACGTCTTCTTCATTTAGTTCTGCATACACATTAGAAGCAATAAACCACTTTCCGCTTAAAAATTCTGTTCTTTTGGCTAGCTAACCAGCTCCTTTACATTGTCTCTTAGTAAATATAGACTTATAAAGGAAAATAAGTCTGAAAGTCTCTTAAACTAAATCAAGTAATCCTATATCAAGTGATCTTGCCGATAAGGAGAGGGTTCATTTTAAACGGTAGCTCTTGGGTTTTAATGAAATTAGTTTTCATTCTTAAGACATAGGATCAGAAGGAGTGACAGAGAATATAAGACAGTGGGGAATTAAGTTTCCCATGGTCAGAAATCGCTACTATTTAGATGGAAAGAGACTGGGGAGCTTCACAGGAGCACATACCACAGCAGGCATGGGCGAGTTCAGTGAAATTTTCCAAGGAAACTCCTCTGCATGTACAGCCCACCAACAAGTAGGCAGGTGTGCAGCAATTTCTCTAAGTCTTAGTTAAGTCCAAACATGGGAAGTTCAGCTCAGGCAAATAAAGTAGGAATGATGCTCTGACAGACAGCTCACTAACCCAGACTGCAAAAATCTCAGCAGATGACTTCCAAGTACTGCCACAGCCTTCTTCCATAACCTCTGTATTTCTGTAGCCCTTTGCTAGCTTTATCATTCCAAACCGTGGAAAAGAGTTTGAGGAAAAGAGCTGTTAATGACCGTATGGTGTTTGGATGTTACACCTTATGGAAACACTGAGCTAGCAATAGCTGGTATAGCTGATCACAGTCCAAAATTATTTGTGATCTGAACAGCCATCCACTGCAAAACACTGATGGGCAAACACTTCTGTAGTGTGAAGGCAGCAGGTGGAAAAAGTAGTTGCAATAAGGCTGAGTAAAGAAGGACACATAGAAAGTGAGAGAGCTTTCACCCTGTGCTCACATCTGAGCAGTTGCTCAGGATACAGCTACAGAGATGGCTGTCTCTGCATGACTCCACCACACATCAGTTATTGTTACCACTCTTTCTCTGCTTCCTCCCCCCCAAACCTTCACATGCACCAGACTACGATCAGTTACCAGGTACTCTACATATTAACCAGCACCAGAAGACCTGCACTGGTAATCTGCCTCTCTGAAAGTTGCACTTACTGGTCTGAGGAATGGCTACATGCTTAAAAATGGGCTTTGTATATTTGTTTGCTTGGGTTGCTTAGGGCTTTTCTTTTTTTTCCCCTTGAAAACACTTGAAATCCTGAAATGCTGCAAAAGCATTGGATGAAATTTCAGTGGGGAGAAATAAGTGACAAGATACCCAGTACCCAGGACGGCAAGCATTTTGTGTACAGAAGGTCCTCATGTTATTTTTTGGGAAGCACTTAGCAGAATAGAGGTATGTTTTCTATGAGGGGTTTTCAGCCTCCCCTGTATCAGAAACAACATACATGTGCCACAAGCTATGCTTCTGCCAAGCCTAGCCTACTACCAAACACATCAAGTGTGATGCCCCTCAGCCCCAGCTGGTCAGCCATCTGACCATCTCACTGGCAGCTACACTCACCACGAGCCAGGTTCCATGAAACAGATGGTGATGGAGTCCAGACCCCAGTTTTACAGAGATAGACCATCTTGCCTGCCCTGCTCCTCAGACATTTACTCACATACCCCCCTTCCTGAAGAAGCTGCTCAATTTGCTTACAGTTACATACAGAAATCATTTCAGATGGTTTTATTTGAAATGCAAGTTCACCAGATCCCAGAAAACTCAAAATTTAACACTACATGTATATGCAGATGGCAAACAATATTCCTGGACTGCAGGATGGAGAGGACTAGCAGTGTCACGTTTCTTCAGCAAACACCAGAGCCTTTCCTTTGCAGTATTTTTAGTCACACTGAATCAGAAGTATCTGTGTATTTGTACAATGTAGCAGCACCTGGAAGAGCAGTGATCCAGCTAGGATGAAAGGGTGTAGCTGCTTTAAACACTGTTCTGTTCATACTGCTCCAACATGTTTTCAGTAAGATCATCTGCACCGGACCAAGTGCCACTCAGTGCTGCCATTAGAGGTAGCCTCAGGATCTCTGCACAGCACCAAGCTGTACTGCACAGCTGAATCCAGCCTGGGCAGCAGAAGCCTTCTTAGAGCAGCAGAAGTTTATTACAAATGCTTGCAGTAAGCCAAGCATCCACATCCCATGCCACCATATCCAACCACAAGACAGCCAGTACCTACAGGTATCAAACAGCTCAAAATTCACATCCTATAGATACAAGAGGCTGCAAACTCAACTATGAACCCCTGCCTTAACTTCAGACGCTCTAGCCCAGCCCATTCAGGTGAGAGGAGGGATGTCCAGAGATGCTCTTCCCTGCCAGCTCTAGAAAAAGCAATAGCAGACCATCCTTCCCTATATCTCCCTCTTCCTTTACAGCTCCTTAGCTCCCTGTTTGGCATTTTTCATCTCCACACTGCTTTTTCCACCATTCCTGTCAGCCTGTTATCTCCAAATTCCTTCCAGGGCAGCTTGCAACCGTACCATTTTCTGACCCATGATGTCCAAGCAGATGCCTCTTAACAGCAGCTGGTTCAGATCCACAGCTTGATCTCAGATAGGGGAAGCAATTAAGCCATTCATTAACTCTTCCCTGAGCTGTGGGTAGGCACGGTGTACTTGCCCCAACCCAGTAACGGAGGCCAGTAGTAACATCTGTATATGGAGCAGCACTAAGGACCCCAGGTGCCAACAGGCTTTACAAACACATCTTTATCAAGAGCAGAAGGAAGGTTAAATCTGGGTGAGGTTTTGGAAGGATCGTGCTCTTTTTATGAATATCCTTTTGTCCTCCCCTTCTCCCCAAAGCTGATGCTTTTTGCTTCATCCACTTCATCTTGCTTTAACTCCCCTGTCAATCCCCAGACATCTCACCTTGGTTTTAGACTCCATTCCTCAGGCTCCTCATCACAGCATCAATCTTCTGGAAGACCTCGGTGTGCAAAATCATGATGTGACATTTACAAATAAGATTTTTATGTGAGATTTCCAATAAGGTCTCAGATCTCACCACAAGGGCCTAACAGTCTTGGTACAGCTAAAATGCAGCAAGGCAAGGTTTGGGGTTTTTTTCTGTAGTTTTGACTCTGAAATGCATCACAGCAGAGGACAGTTTAAATATAAACGGAAAACACTACTCTGTTGTTAAGCCTCTCAGAATTAACTTTCTCAAAAAATATTTTTAAGGCTGACAAATCATGTACAAGGTCTTTTCCCAAAGGAGAATTTTTCTTGGATTCATTTAGTAGTTGAAGGTTGTGTCATATGTCACTGGAAAGGTGATTTTTCCTAGTTTATGAAAAATGCCTTGATTCTGACTTTGCTGTCACAGGGGAATAATGATATCTATCCAGGTAATAAACTAGCACAGAGAGATTGCTGTCGGTAGCTTTGCAAGAAGTATACAATTTTATAGAGGATGATAGAAAGTAACAGAGTGAATTAATATAAAATATGCAATTTATTTATATAGTGTCTACCTGACTCAGGTTTTCAACAGTTTCAATATTCTTTTAAATATTAATAGTTAAAGCATAATAAACACAAGATCATTTTAGAGGAGCTAATGTGCAGCTCTGTAAATTCAGTAAGCGATGGCTATTAATGTTCTCTTTTGTCTTCCAGACAGAAAATCAAAGCTATTTAAATTAAAGGATGCACATAAAATCAATGTATGTTGATAAGGTGTGCACATTAACGATAATGTTTGCAAACATTCTTTGCAACTTGTGTATAGAATCTCTTTCCAGATAGATAGCCACATTAGCTGGCATCACCAAGAGCTCCTTAAATTAATTTTTTTCTTTGTTTTCCTTAAATTATTAATTTTTAAGCTTGTATAGTGGAAGTCTAGGGTGGGCCATAGCAGTGCAGGTGTTACAGTAGCACAACTGTGTTGCACATTGAAATGAGCAGAATATACCCATACAGACTCTTTGGCCCAGTCTGAGGCTGGTGGCTGAGGAAGTACCTCATAACGCTTTGAGCAACCTGGTCTAGGGGAAGGTGTCCCTGCTCATGGTGGGGGTGGTTGGAGCTAAATGATCATTAATGTCCCTTCCAACAAAAACCATTCTATGATATGATGATTATTGAAATCCTATGTGTTGTACTGAATGCACAACTTTGGCTCATGGTAGATGCAGTAGACATTTAACAATCTAAAAAGAAGCAAGAACAAACTAGTGATTAGGGGTTTTTTTCAATTTATTGTTTTGTTTATCTGTTCAGCTTGTCCACACTTGCACCTAGGGATTGTCTAATTAAAACCAGTTAGACAATTGTCCATGCAACTATTATTCATTTCACGCTGAGTAGTCTTGTGGTCTAGCTAAACCTTGTAGTTGGCTCCATAAGCCTCAGCCTTAACACTTACCATAGTTACCTGTGGTCTATCCAGGTGTAAAATTCCCTGCATACCCTCTTGCAATGAGTTCAGAGGCCAGAGACTTCCAATGCAGAACATTTATCCTTCAGTCCTCTGTTACCAAAAATATCCTGGAAGGGATGAAAATAGAGATGGACTTTTGCCCACTGGTAAGTCACTGAATCAGAAGGATTCTTAAATATCTTGGGAAATC
Organism: Galbula dea; assembly: GCA_013399015.1. Taxonomy (NCBI): domain Eukaryota; kingdom Metazoa; phylum Chordata; class Aves; order Piciformes; family Galbulidae; genus Galbula; species Galbula dea. Next base: position 769,138 of record VWZX01001712.1, read on the forward strand.
ACCTTAGCAGAATCAAAACTGGCATGAGCCATAGAGTCTCAAGAAAAGGAGCATTGTTGGCTGCAGGAAATGGCACTGCATGATGTAATTACCCAGGGGTGTACACAGAAAGACACAGGGACTGCAGTATCTCCCCAGAGCAAGAGCAACTCAGCAGGTTTTGGGGAGGGCTGCAGCCCAAATATGTAGATGTGGTGGGTTTAAGGGCTCTTCCCAGCCCCCCC
>VWZX01001713.1:7912-45585 GCA_013399015.1 Galbula dea
TCTGCAAGTGCTGCAGAAGTGCACTCAGGATGATCTGCTCCATCAGCTTTCCTGGTACAGAAGTCAGACTGACAGGCCTGTAATTTCCCGGTCATCCTTCCTTCCCTTCTTATATATGGGGGTAACATTGGCTGATTTCCAGTCTGCTGGCACCTCCCCAGTCAGCCAGGACTTTTGAAAAATGATGCAAAGTGGCTCAGTCACCTGCGTTGCTCTCTGCACAGCCAAGAGCTGGTTCCAGACCCCTGCAATGAGCTTCCTAGAGCAAGCTCATTTTCAGTTGAGAAAATCCACAGAACAGAATTCAGGCAGCATGGGAAGACCTGCAATTTGGAAGAACAGAACTCTGTATGCCATTAACTGTGAAATACTCAACACAAGCAGTCATCACTTCTTTTTTCTTGCTTTGGGTTTAGTTTGATTTTTTAATGGGTTTGCTTTTTGTTTTGTTTTTGTTTTTTCTTCACCAAAGCTTACTTGTCGGATTTTGTTTATAGATGAGAACCAACTCAATGAAGAAATAGCACACAAAACTTACTCCTGGTAACTGCTTGACCACAGTGTAAGTTCTCTGCAACACCACTTTCCTTCTAGGGAGACCATTAGGGACCATTCTGCTGGTTTGATTCACGTAAGAAAACTGTTAAGTTGAACTTGAGAAAATGAAGTGAAGCCAATCAAACACCTTCTTCAGACTTGTTGACTTTGTAATTGAGCTCTTAAGAGTCTATATTTCCCATTTCAAGTCAGACAGAAATGCCAGCACCCCTTTTTCTTCCAAGCAGAACCCAAACAAGGTTTTTGTTTAAGTAATATGACCATGAGTCAGTCTGCAAGTGTGATCACACTGCCTTTCTGTGGACACCTTACTAAATCCTTGGGAGATAAATTGCCCATTATTTTAAACAGTCTTACATTTACAGCTAATGAATTCATGCAGGTGGACAATATGCACAATGACCTATACATTCTGATTCACATTTCTTCAGTTCACTTCTCAGTGCAGACCAAAAAAATATCTCAGTTCCCAAGATGAGGAGCTAAACCACTTGGGCATCTTCAAAGGGACACATCTGGAACCCTTGTGACTGACTGCATGCAATCACATCACTTAATATCTCTTGCAAACAAGCACAACTCAAACTTAGTTCTCCCCTAAACACTTCTGCCGGTTGTGAGGCTGTTCCAGAGCATCCTTCAAGTACTTAAGGATCTTCATCTGATTTCTAGGGAAAAAAAATTCTCTACAGAGAGCATGTAACAATTTCTTCCTATCGCAGCTCTGTTCTTTATTAAAAATTTTCTCTCACAATTCTTCTGCCTCACTCTAATATAATCCACTAGTCATAATTCCCTCTTGCTTATCAACCTGTTAAGCTTAGTAGATTTACCTTCTTAAGTTTCTGATCGTAAAACACACTGCATGTGTACAGTGCATAGATGCTGCCTCACCACTGCCTGGTTCTGCAACACCAAACTTCTGGAAATATATCTTCTCATGAGCCATAAAGCACACCTGAGGGCTCTCCTTAGTCCCTGGCTATGGTGCAGCAGTTTACTGAACTGGGAATTGCACTTCACAAGTTCCTGTGCCAAGATGAAGAAAGAAGGTAAACATATTTCAGAAGCTGGGAAAACCAGACCCTTCTTGACCTTGCTTTTTCAATCCAAGCATAAGGACTGCTCTGCTTCCCTAAATTCCCGTATTTTTCCTCCTTTCACAAGGAAATCATGGAGTTTGGGCAGTTAAGAGGGTTATTTGGAGGACAAACATGTGGCATTTGGAGGAGGAACAATCGGAAGAGGGTCTAATGTTGCAGTGGCTTCCTGAGTGAGAGAAGACAAGCATGGGAAATAACTCTGCTCCAATATCAGAGCTGAGGAGATTTCTATTTCCAATTTAAATGTAATTTTAAGAGCTCTTTATAGCAGCGAGGGTTCACTTCAAGAACCTGGAGGCTCAGTACACAAACTGTGCACTCTACAGAAAGGTTCCCATCAATTTCAGGGTGGCCTGCCTCATGAATATATGCTCTTATGCTGTAATTGGGAATGAGGGAGCACTTTAAAAATGTTGGTGCTCTGCAATATTTATGGGGTCTTTCTTCCTGCATCATTCATTTCTTGCACTTGGCTGTTCAGGCAATTCCAAGAACTGTTCATCTGCAGTTTGTGATGCTTGGTTTTCTTCAGGGAGAGCAAAAGAGAAACTGGTAGGGACATCTTAGAAACTTAGAAGGGAAGAAGAGAAATCTGCATTGCTGGGGTTTAACAGTCTTGGGTTGATGCACAATAAACAAAGAAAAAGTTAGTGGCTGAGTACTAAAATAACAGGCTACCCACACATGCAACACATTATGATTTGACCCACCATAACTCCTGTAGCCCTTGGAAGGTAGATATGAATGCATCATACCTCTCCACAAAATGTTTACAAATCCTCACTGGTGTTTTTCACAGTGATTAATTAAGCTGAATAATCAGATGGACTAAAAAGGAAAGGATTTTTATTCTGGAAGGACAACTCATTGGCCAAAAAGAAGAAGAAGATTAAACACTGTGCAGGCTTTTCAACAAAGTTCTTCTAAATAAAGACAGGCAGTTTTGATAAAATGCTCACTCTAAAAAGTGCTTGAGCGGGATCTTTTCTGGAGAGTGGAGAAGCCTCCAACCCTAGTGGTGGTAAATTGTGGCTCAAGTCATGTCCCAGTTTTGCCCATGCACCGTAGAATTCACTCAATTTCCATAAAATATCAAGTAGCTGAAGTAACATTCACAGTTCATGCCTCCAGACTACTTAAAGCACAGGAGGGTTTCTGAGCTGTAAATCTAACAGATATGAACACTAAAAGTAGATACGGCATTCCTTCACTCTTTCAATGCTCTGGGTAATCCAGGACTGCAACCAGCAAACACTATGAAAATATGTACAAATAGAAAACCTGCTTTTTACTCTTGGCATCAGAGCTGCAAAATCCAGATATGTGGAAGCAGAGCATGAGGCTGTGTTTCAGTGTATTTGCAGCTGTATGAGGACGTTGGTTTTCTCAAAAAGCCACCCAAGGGGATAACTTATTTACTCTTCAAATATTTTTCTGTGTTTTTATTACTAAAGGGGAAGTACTGCAGGACTTATTTAGGGAGTGATAGTGGATGACAGATTAAATATGACCTCACAGTGAGAGACTGTAGCACAAAGAGGCAAATACCATACCGGGATGTGGAGCACAATTATTTGCAAGACTACAGAGGTAATAATTCCTCTGTACACAGCCCTGGTGGGGCCCCTCTTGGAAAACAGTGATCAGATTTGTGCAACTCAATATAAAGAGGATAGCAATAAAATAGACTGAATACAATGAACAGTGATAAAGATAAGTGGGTTGGAAGGTATGATGTATGAGTAAAAGGTGAGGGAACCTGACTTACTAAACATTGTTGAAATATGGAGGAAAGGAAAGGAAAGAGCAAGGGGAGGAAGGACAATGCCACAGTATTCCATGATAGTGGGAAACTTGACTGCATCTGTAGATATATTTCAGAGATAGCGAACAAAAAAATGGCATTTTTAATGGAAAATTTCAAAATAGGTGTTAAGAATTCCCTTGTTCCTCCCATCATATAAATGTATTTCAGTTGTGGGAAGAAGACAAAAAAAAACCACACACAAAAAAATTCCCAAGACTTACAAAACAAATAAAACCAAACAAAACAACAACAAAAACCCAAACCAAAAAAAAGGGGGGGGATAAAAGGGGAGAAAAAAGGGAGTGGGGGAGAGAACAGTTTGGAAAGAAAAGGGATATTTTTTCAAGGAAAAACACCAAACAAACAAACCAGACCACACCACCCCTACTCCTTCCACCCCCTCAACAGTACATTTTCTCCCTAAGAAAAACAATACTAGAGCGTTACTAGCCTACTCTAATTAAAGGCTGATGTTCAAACACCACTCTGTTCTTTAAAAATCAGATTTTCCTTGGTAACTTTATCACATTCTGGCCCACTGTTCACATAATCACTCTCCCCTCAGCAGAAAGATGTCCATCATCATTAAAGGGTAGTACATGCTTGCAAAAACTTCCTTCTGGATGAGTTGAATGATCTCCATCTGGAATGGTGGTCAGAGAGGAGCAGCTGGCATTGCTCCAAAATAAGAAGAGCTCTTTGATTTCAAACTGCTGAAGTCTAGACTTGCTTGGGTATCTCCAGGCACTCAGGCAAACATCATTAATAACAAGGTGGCTGAGCCAGACTGGGGGTGGAAGTAGCAGCTGGAACCAGAGTAGAGGAAGACTGTCGAAGTCCACACTATATAGTTCAGACAATGCTGAGTTGGAGGCAGAGGATAAGCCTGGGAGGCAATATAAATACTTCTTTGGATTGTTCATTCCCACTCATAGTTTGACATTAGCTCAGCTGCAAACCTGTAATTAATACATGAAACTGCATTCTAGTGACAGTCTGTTTTATGATGGTGCTCGCATAATCCTTCACCACTCTGTCTGTTTCCTAGCAATATGTGACTTTCCTTCCACTTTCTAATAACTTTCCTGGGAAAAAAAACAAAACAAAACAAAACAAAACAAAAACAACGAAACCAAAAACACACACACAAAAAAACCCCAAAGAAACAAAACTCCCACCCACCCATCCACCCAACCAAAAAACCCCACTAGAATCAAGTTAACTGTTTAATTAACTTCTTCCCTTCTGTCTCACTTCCTTACTTTTTCCAGGAGAACTAAGAGAGCTGGGGCATTTAATTTTGACTCAACAATATCTTTCTCCTTCCAGCTATTAGCTTTTGACTGGCAGCATGTTCTGCTTAAAAATATTCCACAAAAATAGGTATTTGTTTTTCAAACCTTAAACTACAAAAACAAGTCAGCCTTCAAAATTATTAGACTGCATTTTACTTCACTGCATATTCGTATAAGTTATCCTGGCCATCTTTCCAGTTATTCTTCATTGGTTTTGGCTCATGAAAGCATATTTTTCATTGATGTTAAGCAGGAACTCATCTCCAAAACAAATAGACTTCTTCACTTTCTTGCCTAACACTGTAGAAGTTTTATTCAAACCCCTGACATTTAGTTTGTTGTTGTAGAGCGGGAAAGATGGCAAAAGACAGACACTGTCATCTCTTTTAAATTAACTGTTTGGTGCTTGTCAAGTCAATAAGATGCATTCACTGTATGGTGAGCTATGATTAACCAGGAGCCTAACATATATGAACTATTCAAGCACTGAGAACCCTGGAGCAAAATCTCATGCTGTTACAGCATTCTGAGCCATGTGCCAATATCCCCATGTCAGCTGTCATTTGCAATACCAGTGCCCTGACTTTCACAGGGGCTATTCAGCAGTTTAAGAATTGTAGGCACCTTACCACTGCTGAGAGAAATTGAGCAATGGTTTCACAGCAGGACGAATCCCAGAGTGTTCCTTGTGAAATTATATACTTATAAACTGAAAAAAAACCCTGTAATTCAGAGGTGAATGTGTTTTTCTGCAATAGTTGCTGTTGCTTTTGGGTAACAAAGGGAGTAAAGATGAAAGAAAATGTTACCACTCATAAGCATTGTGGAAGGGTACTACAGCAGCTCCACTTGCATGTTGGAAGCTCTGTATAGGATACCTATCGTTCCCATAAGGATTCTCATATGTCTCATATGTGTTGTCTGATGAAAAGGAGAGCTGCTAATACTCAGTCAAAAGCAAACAGACAAAAGAGAGATTTTTGTCTGCATCCACATAGGATGAGAAACAATGAAATGCTTCCCTCTACACATACACAGAAATGCTGCATCAGTGCTCTTACTTGTTGAAATGTTCTAGGCTTGTAAAAAGAAGTGTCCTAGAGGGAGCTGAGTGTCTGGTCTTCAAACCCAATTGTCATTTTTTCTAGAGTGTGCTCAACCAAAACATTTTATTCTCACTCCTATTCTGATGTATAGGCATCCACCAAATTGCATCTGTTTTGGGTGCACACTTGCTGATAAATGAAGTCTTATTTGCATTAAAATTTTATGGCTCACCTACTACAATTACACGAACACTGAAATCAGTTAAAAAAAAAGCTAGAGAAGGGTGTGCATCTGATGTGAATTCAGCTGAGACTCTCCACTTCAGCTAATGTTGGATACAACCCATATCAAAACCATAGTTTACATATTGCCAAGCAATGCATGAACTAACTGATCAAAGAGGATTTCCCCTTTTCAACCCCTAATGGTAACCAAATACTTACATTAGTAAGAGAACTTCTCACCTTAAATATCTTTCATATTGTTTTACTTTCAGCAGAACAATTAACTCTGTGATACTGTCAACACTGAATCTGACAGTGAGAAGGCAGAACTTATTTGGAGAGAATAGCTCCCATTCCCCTTACTAGTGTGGACACAAAAGTTAAATTCCAACACTCAGATTTTATTAAATCTCCCAGTCCAGTTTGCATATTTACTTCAGACACATATCAACCACAGAGTCTCAGAACTGTCATCACACTCTTGCAATGAAATCCAGCATTGGCGCTGACACTATGTACAGAAGCCTGACATGCTGTCTAATGCCAATAACTTTCATACACTTCCTTGCCATCCAAAACTATGACTTAGTAGAAAACACCCCAGGTCAGATGTCCTGAGAGTTCCATTTATACCTAAAACTACTCTCATGGCTCCTTCCTGCCACTGCAATTTAAAAAATCCTCTCTCCGGTAAAGACAGTAATCACCTAGAGAGAAACATATGCAGTGGGCACAGAATGTTTTGAAGTTACAGGCCTATTAGAATGCAGGTCATGATCAAGGTTATTAGGCAGAGCTCCAGCCTGAGTAACACTATGGAGGCTGAGCGCCTCAGGGGTATCTGCATAATGAGGTGCCCTGGCAGTGGAGGGGATGTGCATCTGCTACTTTGGGCCACATGATGGGCATATGTAGAAGTGGAAGGATCAGAGCTCCCTATTTCCTACCATCCCCTAGGCAACACCCAAAACGTAGGCAAGGGTTAGACAGTCTGCTTCAATGTTATCTGGGGAAAGATAATGAAATACTTCTTTTCTCCAATCTCCTTTGGTATCCAACTCCAAGGAAATGGCCAAGCAGAAGTCCGAGCTTGTGGATTTAGTATGGGAGGAGACACAGCTAAGGGAGCCCTAAAAACCTCCACAAGGGATATAAACATTCCTGTACAGGGATGCCAGCCATCAGCTGTGTGAAGCTTGGCACCGCTTCTGATTTAATCTTCAGAAGATCTCAATGGACTGTCTGAGAGAAGCTAAAGAAGGAAAAGAATTTTCAGCCACGGTCACACTGAAGCAAAAACATTTGTCCCAGGAATACCTCCATTAAGACCACACCAACAAATTGTGTACCAAATAAAAAGGACACAGTGTCCTGGGACAATTTATGCCCTTTGATAAAAAACAAGGTTAGGTCAAATCTGTTTACTACTGTATTCTGTATTTGTAGCCAGCAAATGGATGTGGATAAGCAACACTGTCCTTTCTTCTTTACCACATAGTCCCCATGGGAAAGAGATAGAAATTCATGCAGTGAAACAGCAATGAAGTGTGGACTCAGCAAGAATCACTGGCTGTGTTGATCAAGGAGTTGTGCTGTGGGGAAGCATGATGTCAATACTGCTGCTTTTTTCTCTTGAAACTCTGTGTTGGCAGGGCTGCCCAAAGAAGATACAGCTTTTGCAGAGGTCTCAGTTCTCCACAGTTAAAAGGCTTTCCTTTTTTATGGCTACATGCATCCAAAACTCAGTTGTTTCATGTCTGCAGTCTGAGAGAGAGTAATTTTGCACAGTTTACACAAATGCACTGTAATCCTTCCTTCTGTTTAAAAGGGCTGGGGGCTATTCTCCTCCCCCAAAATTCATTAGTCAATAGATCTATAATCTGCACTGAATCTACACTGAATGAAACCAGATCACAGCAACTCATTCTCAAGCTGGTAAGATGGAAATTCTTTCAGACTCGGAATGATAGGCAAAGCTGAAACATCTTTTCAGCAAGAGTTTCCAGACTCAGAAACCAGACATCACACTGAACTTTCCACCTGTGTTTCTTTCTACAAAAGCAGCACAGGAGACACATGAATTGAGGAAGGACACCCCAAATGTAAGCTTGCAGAGAAACACTATTTGACCATAAGCCAAATCTGGATTCCCTGAGAAATTATAATGCGAATTTCTTCACTTGTGAGTTTCTAAATCCAAATTCTTGGTGAGAAAAGGCTTGCCATTCTTTTTGCTGAAGTCAGCAGCTACTGTTACTGACCTCAGTAGCAAGAGGAGGGTGAGAGTAGCCTAAAAAAAAACTATGCAAGTTAGAATCACCTCCCTCCCCAAGAAAAACTACTCTGAGGGTGCTACAACAATCTTCTCTTAGACACAGGCCATCCCTTAACTCCCTACTTCAGAGCTTCCTAAATCTTGGAACTTCTTGCAGCACAAGAAATTAGCATCAAGATGTCACACTAGCTATACAAGCTCCATCTGGCCTAATCCTGATTTGTTCCTACATGCTGCTTAACCCTGGGTTGTAGCTAAACAGTTATCTTGCTTTAGAATTTTTGGATCTGTCTGCCACTAGAGTAAAATGGAGAGGTGGAGGTGGCATGTTCACACTGATAATATATATTTATATCTCAGGTATGGCCATATATATATTTCAAGTACGGAAGACATGTCCAAGGTCACTTGGAGACTTTGCAGGAAAGCAGCAAAGACAAATCAGGTGCTCTCTACCCTAATGCAGTGACATAAACCCAAGACCCTCTACAGATCCTGATAAAACACTGTTATTTGCAGTGCGTATTTGGGAAGCTCTTCATTGCCTTGTTTTCTTGTGTCTTACTGTTCAACCTCCAGGTCCAGTTTATTTATTTATTTATTTGTGCGTTAGCAGAGATTTGAAGGAAGTTTGTAAGTGGAGAACATAACATTTCCAACTGAGCCACAATAGAAAGTACACACTACAGTAGTTTAGAGCTTAAAAATAGGATCATCTGGATGCTTGATTTTGAATACAATTTTTGGATCATTTTTAGAAATATTATTGTCCCTAATCATTGAGGTGACCATGGAAGTGAAGACTAAATGGGAAATCATGTAAGAGACACATTGCCGATAGAATGACAAAAAGCATTATATTTTAAAGTGGCTGATGCTGCAATTAATATTGCAATCTTTACTGCCTTCGATGCATGGAAGAAAATAGTAACATTGCCTAGATGTCTGTTTCCCATAAATAACTGATCTCAAGACTTAAAGAGAGAGACAGTCTTGAACACAGATTACACTCTAAAGCGCCTTTAAAATTTGCCTTGGAGGAAATGCTTAAAGTAAGTCACTGGTGAAATGGGAATTTGTATATAGGAGTGGTTCTCGGGACTCCTGGGCTGCACCAGGTCTATCAGTGCAAAATATCAGGACAACCGCATTTTCAGCAGGGATGGATGGGAGGTTAAAAGGAGTGCTGTACGTTGTTCTGATGCTGTGTGATAAGAACATTTGGTGTCTATTTGACTACAGCAGTAATTACAGGGGATCATAACTTTCCATAGCTGAAATTCAGAGGCAACTACTTAGACACTTATATGATATCTTTTAGTGAATTTTTTTCTTTTATTGGCTCGGTCCACAGCAGACTAAACGTCAAACAGATGGGATTACTGAAACAGCACTCAAATATCTGATTATCTTAAGTTTACTTTAAACAGTGGGCTAACTCCACTGCTAACTCATAGAATCATAGAATTGCCAGAGTTGGAAGGGACCGTAAAGATCATCCAGTTTCAACCCCCCTGACTGGCAGGGACACCATCCACTACTTCAGGTTGCCCAGAGCCCCATCAAGCCTCGTCTTAAAAGCTTCCAGGGACAGGGCTTTCACAACCTCTCTGGCCAACCTGCTCCACTGTCTCACCACCCTCATAGTGAAGAACTTCTTCCTAATATCCAACCTAAATCTACCCTCCTCTAGCTTGCATCCATTTCCCCTGATTCTGTCACTATCTGACCTTGTGAAAAGTCCCTCACTAACTTTCTTATAAACCCCTTTCAGATACTGTAAGGCCACAAGAAGGTCTCCTCGGAGCCTTCTCTTCTCCAGACTGAATAAGCCCAACTCTCTCAGTCTGTCCTCGTAGGATAGGTGCTCATTCTCGTGACCCTTCTCTGGACCTGCACCAGCACTTTCATATCCTTCTTGTAATAGGGGCTCCAGAACTGGACGCAATATTCCAGGTGGTGTCTCGTGAGAGGAAAGTAGAGGGGGAGAATTACTTTCCTCAACCTGCTGGCCACTCTCCTCTTGATGCAGCCCAGGATACAGTTGGCCTTCTGGGCTGCAAGAGCACACTGATGTCTCATATTGAGCTTCTCATCCACCAACACCCCCAAGTCTCTTTCCTCTGGGCTGCTCTTAATCCAATCTTCACCCAGCCTGTATCAGTGCTTGGGATTGCCCTGACCCAGATGTAGGACCTTGCACTTGTTCTTGTTGATCTTCTTGAGGTTGGCATGGGCCCACCTCTACAGCCTGTCTAGGTCCCTCTGAATGGCACCCCTCACCTCCAGCGTACCAACCATACCACACAGCTTGGTGTCATCAGCAAACTTGCTAAGGGAGCACTCGATGCCACTGTTCATGTCGCCAACAAAGATGTTGAACAAGACTGGTCCCAGTAGTGATCTTTGAGGGACTCCACTTGTCACTGGCCTCCACTTGGAAATGGATCCATTGACTGCCACTCTTTGCGTGCGGACATCGAGCCAATTCCTTATCCAGCGAGTGGTCCATCCATCGAACCCTTATTCCATTAGCTTGGAGGCCAGGATGTCTTGTGGGACAGTGTCAAAGGTTTTGCTCAAGTCCAGGTAAATGACGTCGGTTGGTCTTCCCCTGTCTATTGATGTCTTGACCTTTTCATAGAAGACCACCAGATTTGTCAAGCACTATTTACCTTTGGTGAAGACATGTTGATTATAACTAATCACCTCTTCATTATTTTTCTGCCTCAGCAGTGTCCCCAGGATGATCTGCTCCATGTCACAGAGGTGGGACTGACTGGCCTGTAGTTTTCCAGATCATCCTTCTTCCCCTTATCAAAAACAGGGATTACGTTTCCCCTTTTTCTAACCAGCGGGGACTTCACCAGACTGCCATGACTTTTGGAATACAACAGAGAGTGGCTTAGGAACCTCATCCACCAATTCTCTTAGTACCTGTGGGTGTATCCCGTCAGGTCCCATGGATTTGTGAACTTTCAGGTTTTTCAGATGGTCACAAACCTGATCTTCACCTGCCGTGGGCAGTTCTATCTTCCAGTCCCTGCCTTTATCTTCTTCTATTTCAGGGGTGTGGTGGGAGCCCTTGCCAGTGAAGACTGAAGTAAAGAAGCTGTTGAGAACTTCGGCCTTCCCCATATCACCCATCACCAGTTCTCTCATTTCTTTTCTGAGGGGGCCCACACCTTCCCTGGTCTTCCTTCTTCCATTAATATATCTATAGAAAATTTTACTATTCCCCTCAATCTCCCTGGCTCGATTTAATTTCCACTGAGCTTTAGTTTTCCTAACCAATTCTCTTTCTCTCCGGACAGCTTCCCTGTATGTTCCCCATTCCAGTTGTCCCTTATTCCACTGCTTATAGAGATTCTTTTTATGAGATAGGGTGTCCAGGAACATCTTTTTCATCCAGGCAGGTCTCCTAGCATTCTTTCCTGACTTTCTCTTTGTCGGGATACATAGCTCCTGGACATGGAGAAGGTGATCTTTGAAAATTGACCAGCTGTCAGTTTGACTCCAGCAAAGCTCTTCTTGATTTACAAGGGCCTAAATGAGGCAGGGATCATGCTGTTCATGCTTTATGTCCATCATTGTGAGGGCAAAAAAAACATATATCTCATCAAGCTGCTTGAAATGAGACTTTTGGTTTGGGCATATCTTCTCTGACAGAAAATAATGAAAGATCCAGTAAAGCATATTTGTTTCTCAAAGCAGTTGATGTGTGAACGCACCCAACCCCATGTAGAGACAAGTAAATTTAAATGTACATGCAAACAGTTTTCAGAATAAAATCTCAGAAGCATTTCACCAGCACCTTAATAGCCTTTTCTTACATCCTTGATGGATGTTGGTTTGCTAAGAAAATTACAACTCCTTAACCAATAGCTACTTTTAAAAGCTTTCCCCCCACACATATGAATTCATAATGTTCAAATGAGACTTTTGTAAGTTATTTACAAGTTGGTTAATAAAATCAGTTTTCAGTATTCTCTGACAACCTGAGCAAAAATTTAAATTCTTTATTGTGCAATGAATTGTGTATATTCATCAAGAAACTTTTTTTACATTTTGAGAAATGTCCCAGTGACTGCGAAGTTAATGTCATGATTACATTTCCAAAACTGAAAAAGTGAAGACTTCTGAGAGAAAGAAAAAGACTGCTCAAAAACATCAACTATAGTTGCCTCAAAACCAGCTGTTATTGTGAGAAATTATGGAATTCATGTTTGTAAACTTCTAATTAAAGGGTCTGAAAGCCACTATGTTAAGATGGTAATCAAAAAATGAAACATAACAATAAGCCTAATTCAGCCTCACTGTAGATCTCCACTGGTGTAACTTATTTGGGAGACTAGACCATGCACAATGGGAGTGCCAGCGTGAACAGTATTATAATCAGAATTATGGTCATATTATCAATAGTGTGCGTATTAGTAGTGGACAGAATGCAATAAACACCAGGATATAAATATGCCAAATTTTTCTCTACCTACCTTACTCACTGCCACTAGTGCAACACTGATGCAGCCCAAATATTGTCTTCTTAAGTGCTTCTTCTAGCAAAATCATGTTCAGTAACAGATTAGCAATATGGTGAACTTTGTATTTAGTGAATTCGGCAGCTTTGGGTAGAAAATGGCATCACATCTCACTGAGCTGCAGAGAAAGAAGTGCAGGGTAGCTACCCACTTGCCCAGAGAAGGAAAGCAATGCAGTCCCAGCTGCTCAGCCATCAAGAGAAGGAAACGTTGAGTGGCACATTTCAAGTCTCCTGTATTTCCACTTGTATCCCAAGCACACCACAGAATCACAGAATCACAGAATCATTATGGTTGGAAAGGACCCTCAAGATCATCTAGTCGAACCGATAGCCCTACACTACTCTTATCCCTAAATCATCCCCTGAAGAAACACATCTATCCTCTTCTTAAAAACCTCCAGGGATGGTGACTCCACCACCACCCTAGGCAGCCTATTCCAATATCTAACCACTCTTTCAGCAAAGAAATTCTTCCTAATATCTAATCGAAACCTACCCTGGCACAACTTAAGCCCATTCCTTCTAGTCCTGTCACTAGTCACAAGGGAGAAGAGGCCAACACCCGCCTCCCTAGCATGACCTTTCAAGTAGCTGAAGAGAGCGATAAGGTCTCCCCTCAGTCTCCTCTTCTCCAGGCTAAACAAGCAGTTCTGCTGGCTGCATTTAAAGAGACTGTCAGCTGGTCCCTGGTGTTCTGGGTGCATTTGCTTCACTTCTGATGCCAACCAAAGCAAAAAATATACCTCTCTCAAGAGAGGGCTGAAAGGCTTGGCCAACAGGAGTCAAAGGGCTCTATATCCAACACAGAGGACACAAGACCATTAGAAAGACTTCCTCCTCCTGCCAAAGAAACCCAACCAAAACCTGAAAAGAAAAGAAAAGAGAAAAGAGAAGAAAGGAAAAAAGAAAAGAAAAAGAAAAAGAAAAAGAAAAAGAAAAAGAAAAGAAAAGAAAAGAAAAGAAAAGGAAAGGAAAGAAAAGAAAAGAAAAGAAAAGAAAAGAAAAGAAAAGAAAAGAAAAGAAAAGAAAAGAAAAGAAAAGAAAAGAAAAGAAAAGAAAAGAAAAGAAAAGAAAAAAAAGAAAAGAAAAAGCAAAGGAAATACATTATGGAAAGTCCTAGTTAGATCAATTAATTATCCACTGGCCACTTACTTAAGGGACCTCATTACAAATATATCCTCATCACAATGACAGGAAATCTATCTGAAAAGTCTGCAAAATGGCTATTAATGAAGAGAGTTTCTAACATCTATAAGCTGCAATACCTTTTCACTCCTTTTGCCACTAGTTCCTGTGGGTCATTTTTGGGGTCAGCAGTGGTGTGAGGAGTAAAGACTCTGCCAGTGCTGGAGAAGAAAAAAATAAAGAAGAAATAAAGTACTTCAATATTGTCAATCTTTTATTCTTGAATGGTACACTGGAGGCTGGCATTTAATACCCTAAGGATATAGATGTTCGAAAGCTGGTTATTGTAACAAAGAAAACCATCCAAACTCTGAGAGCCCAAATGGATCAGATAAGGCTGACACTGAGATAAATCTGCTTTACGTCCTTTCTTGAAAAAGTTTTGCTAATCTATGTAGTTATAACTTTTCTGGAGCAAAAGGAGAAGGAGGGAAAAAAGAACCTTACATTACAGTAAGTCAACATCTTGCACCTTATTTGTAATCTCCAGATGATGGTCAGAGAACATTTTTCTCCCAGATCTTTGGTGAACTCCATTATAGAGAAAAACAAAGAAAAAAATCAGGAAACAACACAGAGAGTGAGGGAATGCATAAGGACAAACATGCATGCTCTTTCTGGCTGAACTTCCATGTTAGCATAGTTTTTATTTGTTTGTTTAACACACAAATTCAGATCTTTCATAGACACAGACTCATCTTCCAAGCAGTCAGAAACTTTAACACCTACTCTTCATTATCCAGTATTTATACCGCCAGATTGGACTTTCATATGGAAGCCTGGAGCAATGCTGGTACAGATGGCAAGATGATTCTCATGAGATTGATGACTCTGAAGTAATATACAGTATTAAGTCAGAAGGTGCAAATGTTAACATTCTAGCGTAGAAAAGAAATATTCCTTGCATAGACTTCCCAGGTTTGTTTTCCCATGCATTACAAAGAGGAAGAAAAAGCCCTCAAAACACCTCAAAGCTGACAAACGAATGATAAATTTACTTTAGTTTCTTTTGTATGTCAACTGTTCATGCCTCAGGTACTTAACCTTTACTTTAAAAACACGATTTAAATCCTAGCCTTGAAGGTGGGTGGGAAAGATGGGGGATGGTAGTCTGTAAATGTTTCATTTAACAAAGGCAGTACTATGAGAAGGTTCAGTAGAGAGACTCTGAATGGTATTTATTGTTTCAGATTTCAGGGCTTCCACACATCTGCTGCCTGTCAAAGGCAGATGCCACATTCATAAAGCAAGTGTCTTGTATGAAAAAGAAACAACAAAGACCAAAACAAAAACAAAAATCTCAGAACTCTTCTTGGTGGCTCAGCATTCAGGATTATGCAAGATGGAAAGACGCAGAAAGTCAAAGTCCTAATTTGCTGTAAAGAAGGTCAAGAAAATCTTTTATTCTAAGAAGGAAGGGAAAATTTACTTCATTTTTTGAAATTTTGGGGCCCTGATTCAGCAAAGAATTTTAAGAGCTATCCCTTTTCAGAAAAGCTTTTAAACCTGTTCTTATGCCTCTCCAATACTCAGTAAATTGCCTAAGAACTTACAGAGCTGAAGTAGAGCCCTAAAGAGGAACCAACTAACAACACTAACTAAGCAGCTCATTTTACAAGGCCCATTACATGATTTCTGCCTTTATTAGGTCTGGAATGTATATTTCACCCATAGTGAGAAACATGCTCATTCATTTCTTATGATATCATAGTCTTCTCCATGGTAATCTGGTGCTATGTGAGGAAAAACAACAGAAGAGAAAACTTTTCATGCTGAGATGAAGAAGGATAAGGTATTATGTTCACCCGGGTGGGAGAATATATAAAAAGAACAAAACCACAGAGCCCTTGATTCTGAGGCTCTGATTTATTTAGTATCTGGCATTGGCCATAAAGTGTGGGCAATGAAAAGAGGAGCTGACCTCAACGTCTTCTTAGCAGCAATCAGAAATTCATTTCAGTGTGTGAGCATTTAATTAGCTTCACTGAGTTTACAAGACCTTCAGTCATTTTAAGATACTCCAGGCAACTACCCCACGCATAAGATTACCCTAAATCTGTAATGGCAGCCAGTTACCAAGAGCGTCTGGAGAGGTTTTAATTGAAGGGGACTCCTTTGTTTTTATATCCATTTGATGTGCCATTACAATTTCCCTCATCACAAATTTACACCAATGGACTCAACTAGTCCAAACAATTATTTTAATCAGTAAATTACAGAAAACCTTCAAAAAATTTTAAGGTTGTTCTGTGTCTAGCAAGAGTCAAATAGCACCATTAAATTTTTTAAACTAATCTAATCATTATAGAGTACCATCACTGCATTACTTCAGGCATCTGAGTAGAGTCATCTCATTCCTCCTTTTTCCAGAGGACTTAATATATTTGCTGCATGCATTTACTGCATGCATGCAATAAGTGCATATGGAGTAGGATTAACTAATAGGAGGCAATTACTAATTTGATGATGGCTTCATGAGGTCTGCATAGCAAGCTCCTCTCCACGGCAAGGATGAAGAATTGCTAAATACAGTTAATTTCTGGGTTGATCTTATTTATATACTGGACGCTAATCCCCTTCATATATCTCATGTGCTTCTTTCTTCTCAGAAATATTGTCCCTCAGTGACCTACTCCTAGTATTTCATTAAATGCCTTCACCCTCAGTAAATTACAGCACTTTAAAAATACTGAGTTTAGCATATAAAGAGAGAGTTTCTGTGTGCTGCCATGGGATAAGGTGCACTGAAAATCCCATACAAGCTGAACTGTACTTCCTAATCAAATGGGTGTAACAGATGGCTGCTAGAGCAAGCCATCACAATGGAAATATCTGCAGTTCTCATGGTAACGGAATCTGCCAGGTCTGAGGGATTTGCTGTTTTCCAGGACATCTGAGCTGCAATCTCTTTCGAGCTGTCTAGCAGTCTCTCTCTCACTCTCTCAGCATGATGGAGATAGAGTTGAAAGGTGGAGCCTGATTTTTCATTCCAGCTGTGATTAAAGACATTCACACAGAAATGCGCACACATGTGTATGCACACACACAGAATCAATAGCACCATATATTCGTTATTCTATCTAGAACCTCATTAACCACTTAGGCAGAACAGCAAGGAAATTTTAATATGCCACCTTATTTAGGCACAAAAAGAAAGAAGTGCAATGGTGGCATGGAGGAGAGGGGAAGATAGCATGTATATAGGAAATTAAGATGCATGAGATGTACTTTTTAATAAGATATGGAGCAATGTTAAAACTAGCAGTTGTTTCTCTTTCATGGCAGTATGTCAAGATGACTTAACATAACAGGGTGAAACATCTGGTCTGAAAAAAACCCAAAACTTCATTATGTCAGATTTTCAAAATATAATATAGCATCTATGCAAGAAGGAGAAGAAAAAATAGAGCAATTCTGTACCTTAATACTAAGTGAAAGCATGTGACAGACCTCCTGGTACTGTGTAATTAGAAAGGTGATCCTTCTCATAAAGTGTAGGATAGCATGAAGACAACGAGCTTTAATTACAAATCTAAAGGACTGGGTTTAAAACCATAGAGCTCTCTTAAAAGGTTCTTATATTTCTGCATGCAATTCAGAATCATCAGCAGGAAGAAAATAATCATTCATGAGGCTTTTCCTTCAAATCCCTATCAATTTAAAGAAATAAGAAGAAACATACTGCCTTCTTTGCTAGACTACCTGCTAGGAAGTACACAGAGGGTTGATTCACAGCTGCCTATTCTCTTGGGTATTTGAGCCTGAAGATCAGGCAACACGTAAGAATTCAGCAGTGGCTTAAAATGGAAACAAAGAAGATCATTCTTAAGCAATGTGAAATGAAAAACTACAGGCTGTAGACCGTAACCATTAGCATGCTGATCCACCACATTGTCCTTGAGGGCACTACAGATAAATACATATGACAGCCAAAGAGATGGGAAAAATGCTTTCCAGAACAAAATGACTGGATCTCCTTTTTTTTTCATAACGTAGAATAAGCCAGGCATTGCAAGCTCTTGAAGTACCCACTTGAGAACCAGGTATTGTAAGATGGTGCTGTCTACTTTTCATGCAGTACTGAAGAACATTTTATGGGGCCTTTTCTAAAGCCTCAACTGCTTTTAGCACAACTCTATCCCACTGTAGTAATGATTCTGGATGAGAAATTTAATTCTTAATTTGGATTAGTTAGTTTCAAATAGATATATAGGGTTCACTTATGACAGTACTGTATTACACCTTCAGACACCTCCAAATATGTTAACTAGTTAGAAATGAGTGCCGTAGCCAAACAAAAATGTCTGTAACAGCAGCAGCATAAGAATGATAATTCTTTGAATTCATATTGAGCCTTTAGCACCAAAACACTCAACAATATCAAGGATACAGTCAGTCACCTCTGCTCACATTAAGCAATAACTAGATTGACAAGCAGTTCCTCAAAGTTTGATAGAGCTTCTCATGCTGCAAGACACTGGGCTACATAGCATGAGTTAGCAGTGTTCAAATTCATGGTTACTTTCTGCTTCTCTTGTACAAACTAAATAGCACACTTACTCCTTCACCTGACTATGAGAGGCAGCTACCCTTGGAGTGAGCCTGGACTGATTTTCAAAAGAATGTCACATTTAATTGGCTCAGTAGAAGATTTCAGATCCTTTCTTAAAACACAGCAGCCATTCACAACAGGAAAAATGGTGCATAGTTTTACCTTTTAGCACAGAAAAAGCAGTTCTGGGTGGAAGTGAGAGGAACATGAAGAGGTATTCTGTTCATCATCCGATTATCTGGGGTACTATATGTGTTTTGCCATAAAGTCAGCTGAGACTGTCTTTGCTACAGGCACAAATATTGGTTTTTAATGTTGTACTCGGCACTGTGTAGACAAACATTGGATGCACAGTCTCTTTCAGTCCAGCATTGCTCTTGGACCCCACCTGGCTCTGGCCCTGACAGAAAAAGTCATCAGGACTAAAAATAAGCAGGGTGATGTAAACTGGTATCACAAAATTCTGAAATAGAACTTCTTGCTATTGAAGTTCTAACTGTGCTCTTTGCTGCCTGGTTAGTAGACACTTTTCAATCTTTACTGTGTTTGTGCTGACAACTCTGGATTACAAGAGCTGCTCTTGTAATATCTGTGACCTCCAGCTTCCTTTGTTCTTACTTTCTGACCAGGAGTTAAGGGACCTTATTTCTAATACAGCCGCAAAGCAGAGAAGGAATCTTCCTATAACCAGCAGCTTCAGATTCCCAGCTGCTACAGAGAGCATACTATGAACCTGCCACTGAATATCAGTTAAGGATCTGACCTACAGTATTTACATGCCAAGATTCGGCATTTTAATGATAACAAAATTATACGTAAGCATCCCCTTTCACCCAAAGTTGGTTCTTCCTGGCAATTTTCCACAGTGACCTCAGACCCCAAATTCCTCAGCCCAGTGAGCCTTTCCCATCCCCTGCAGGGACTTAACACACTTCACATACCACAATGAATCTGCTCCAGTCAATCAACTCCTGCAGCTCCCTGCAGGCTTCCAACACCTGCTAACAGGAGGGGACAACAGAAGAGCCCTGCCCCACCCCTTCACACATAATATTGCCTTATTCTTTAAAAATACTTCTCAGAGTAAAGCACTCTGTTACAGGATGCTCCTACAAATGCACTACACTTTCAGAGAGAGGAAGTAAGTAAGCTGTAGTAAATATTTTAGCAATGAAGTGGAATGGGGCTCTTGATGTTTGCCATTTTTCAATACAAGAAGAGCTCCATCAGAAAATGCTTTATACTTTAGGGAGATGATGTGCATTCTACCAACAAGAAGACAGCCAGTGACAAACACCTTACCAGTATTACTTTGCTTGAAAACATGTTTGGTTCTTCCTTCACTATACAACCTAATGTTCAGGAAGCACGTGATATAATAAGAAGATTCATAATGTCAAATTACAGACACCATGAGAGGAAGCTTGGCAAAGTATTACTGGCAAGTAAAAAAATTATTTTAAAAAAATCTTGGCTATCTCCAAGACAAACGAAATCATTAATCCACTTTTTTTAAAATACCATTTCTCTGTATGTTAAGCTCTGTGGTGGTGGAAGAGTGCTTGGGAGGATTAGGCAGCAAAAGAAGCAGAGGATAATGGTCTGGAAACCAGTGAGCAAAGCAAGGAATCAGGGACATAAGGATAGCTCTCCTGCACTAAACCTAGTTATTTAATGGGAATAATACTGATTTTTGATCACAGAAATGCTGTCAAGACAAACCAGGACTGCCTAAAACAAGGACAAAGAGAAGGATCGTATTTTATTGCATGCCTGAAGCCCAGACAGAAGTGCTCTATGGCAACATGCTGTGATCTGTTATTCTTCCATGTACTCTCAAGTGCAGCTCCTGGCGTTGATATGATCGTGAGACAGGAGGGATCTTTGCTTCTCTTTCTCTGCAAGTTGCCAAGATGCAGCTCGTTCCTCAGCCTTATCCACCCTCATGAGTGGGTCTGTGAGGGTTACAGGTTTTCACAAAACTGTGCTGCGGTATCTCACAGGATAATAGGAACTCCAGAAGAAGGTTTCTGCAGGGCCTTGAAAACTTTCTTCTGTGGCAAGTGATGAACATCCCCAACCCTGAAATATGCAAAGATTTGCCCATGGGTAAACTTAACTTTTAACTTAAACTTTTAACTTTTTGCACATGATGATTTCTAGAAATCAGACATTTCAGAGGCATGTACAGGGACACACACACACAAAAAAAAGTCCTGGTCCCATTCTACGCATCTTCTCTTCCACCAGTTTGAAAACTGTTTACAATGTCTGAAACAAATATCATACCATATTTTGTTTAGATAATGGAAGAGAAGAACGAAAGTCAGGACTGTGGCAAGTACAATATTTCATTCTTTCCCTCACATACTCAGCAGAATTTGTAATCAAGCTTCCTCACCTGAAGACATCCTTCCTGCCAGTATGGAAATGGGCAGTGTGTGTTTCTTGGATTTGTGAAATGTCATCTAATCGAAGCTGGTGACAGACTGTCACCTGACTGAAGAATGGGAGATGTGTTCTGTTGCTTTTCTGCAGAGGTGACCTTGAGTGTCTCTTTCACTTCCAAAGCTTTATCTGTCTTGATCATTTAGATTCTAAGTTCATAGGAGAAACAGAGAATTTTTTACTGTATGTAGAGCATACAGCACAATGACTCTATCTCAGGTGAGATACCGTGCCTGTATAAATACTTCCTTTCTTTATGTGAAGCTTAAAACATCTGCAGACATCAAAAGAGGAATGAGCATGCTACATAGTAACGCAACATAGCTGACAACTGGTTGATCTAAGATTACTTGAAGTTCCCTTGCAAGTTGTTCCTCTCATCGTTCATCCATAATATAATTTGGTCAAATTCTAAACAAATGTGGCTCAATGCAAAACAAAACAGCTGTGGTTCAAAGGGATTACACAAGGCATGGGTCCTAGCAGCAATGCCTGCAGGAGAGGCAGAACAGAGCAACTTTTAGCAGGAAGTGTGAAGAGCTCACATGGCTACATGAACTGCACTTTTGCCTTTCAAATCTAAGGAACAATAAAGAGGAAGAGATCACACTGAAAGATTTTTTTTCTTTGCATATCCTTTGCAATAAATAAGCCTTCTTATTTGGCAAGGAGTATCAAAAGGAGTAGGAGTGATAATTAATATGTACTGGAGAAGATAATGCTGTTAAAAACAGGCAAAGACTACTCCATAAATGAGAGATTCATACTACAAACGTATGAACTCAGACCTCTAGGCTGACATCTGGAATCAAATCACCCTTAATGGATAATGTGAACATTATTAGGTTCATAAATAAATAAATAAACAAAAAGCCGTCATAGATCTTAGGCTCCAGATTATAGGGAAAAACCCAGATTTGCTTGTGACCTCACTTTTTGTCAGTTTAAAACAACAAAGAGATCATGGTTTACACTTGGAAAGTTTAACCTTCGATAGTAGCAGGGGTTTTTTTTCTGTGTACTTAAATATTCTTCAGCGGTTAAGAGGATGCTGGATTGTTTAGAAACAAGCTTCCTCCAGGTCTTAGTTCCTGTTGCACTTAGTTATTTTCCAGGGGTCTTTATATATGTTCATCCTGCACAGAAACAACAAAAGAAAATTTTTCACCTGAACAAGATAAAACCATCTAGAATAAAAGCTGAAAATCCAAGCTTCATAACAGTTTGCACTTATTTTCCAATTCATTAGGCATATTTAAGTGTTTACATTACTCATCTGAATAACAGTCCACATTGTTGTAGCTCTCAGGAGGGTTTTTGGCTTCTGCCAGTCCAAATAGAATGATTCAAAATTGAATCATTTCCTGCAATATTATTTCATAGTTGAACACAAACTATAGAAAGATAAGGTCACAAACACAGGGAACTACCTCTAGAAAGTCATCTAACCCTTTGGAAATCCTAACTGACTACAATAGGTTTTCTTATTATTATTGCATAGAAATACTCCTGCAGGAGATGGTCAATGACCAGTAGCAGCTGAGACAGTGCAAAAATAGCATGGCAACTGAATTTTCCACCTATTGCCAGAGAAAAAAGGCATGCTTCCCAAGCTCTATCTATCTCAGCTCTTTTAGCTGAGGATCAATATCACAGAGACAGAGACAGAGGGAGAGAGACAAACAACCAGTGAATGGAAAAGCAACTGCAGCCTGCCACATTTGCAGTGAAAGGAGATAAAAGCCTTCCGCACTCTGAAATCTAATATGCCAAGTCACCTGGAATGAGTGTCTTCTGAAAAGGGCAAGCCTGCGCAACATCCTCGGCCCACCCCCCTTCCCAAACAAAAGCACCAGTATCTGGAAGCTTTAGCCTTATTAGACTCATTAAAAACTAACTGGCATTTACAGTTCACACCAAGATGAGGAGTCAGCAGGAGCTAGAACCCTGTAAAATATGTGTTTAACAAATGCGCTACATAAAAGCCTCTGTTCTCAAGGAGATGTACGGTATCTTTTTATGAGTAGAAAAAGGATGTGTCGTCTTACCAATTACATGAGCCAAAAAGCATTTTTGGGGTGCTGGATAGTCTTCTTAGAAAACACCACCAAAAAACACCACAGCAGTAATAAGCTCTGTCAGAAGTTTCGTTCCAATGTGATGTGCCTTTAAAAAGTACCATGTCTACACTACTGTATTGCTTACTTTCTGAAGCTAAGCCAGAGGGAAGTACATAGTAAGATCTTTGTCTCATTTCAGGGAGGATACAGGATAAAGATTCTGTGCCAGTAATCTTCCCTGGATTAATGGTTTCTCTTTTATCTGCTGTATTTCTGCTCAGATGTCTTTGCTCTGAAGGAGTCAGTGGAATGCAAATGATAGGTACAGTCAGTCTGAAAATATTTAAATCTAGCTTTGCACTGCACTGCAGGTTTGTGGAAAAAAGACATAAATACATATGCAGAAGAAAGAGCAGATGAAAATTACAGTTATATCAATAATGCAAAATATCCATGGTTGGTCAAATTGAGAAGAGATTCATTCTTCTGTTTCTTTTCAGCTTGGATGGGTTTTTTTCCCAAAAAGTCAGCATGTAAATTCTTGCTACAAATGGGTGAGGAAAATCTGCAACACTCCTTTTGTAAGCCTCCGACATTAGATAAAAATATATCTGTGGGAATAGAAACTTGATTTTATTGAGGCTGATAAATGCCCAATCTTCATTATCCCAATAAGTGTCTTCCTAAAGATAGCACTCATAATCCTGACAAAGGGGAAACCAGGCAGTCTAGGCACGATTTATTTGGATTTTCTCCTTTTCCTTTTTCTACAATCTATTTCAATTTTTTCATGCTGTTGGGAAATGGTTCCTCTCCTGTTTAGGGCATAGTTTTTCCTCTAACAAATGATTGCACTCTGTAAGCAGCTAGGTAAGTGGGGATTTAGAACTGCTGCTCTGTTTGAGAAGCCAGGAGAGAGCCCATGGTTCTTTGTCACGGTCTTCAGCAGGAACTGTTCTCAAATGGTGGTTGCTGAGAGAGGTTTTATGGACTATACTTACCTAAACAACAGCACAAATGATCTCAAAAAAAATTTTGTGTACTTCAGTGGAATGGTGGAAGGAGGAATAGGAAGGGAATGAGCAATTGGTCAAGTCTGGGAGTGACTGGATAATTAATTTCCTGGGCTTTTGCAGTTTTTGTGGGAGTTGGCTTTGATACACTTTGCTCATTCAGTAAGGGACCTGTCCTGGGGTAAGGGACCTTCCCTGGGGTAAAAGACAGCTTTCTGATTAAAAACACTATAAAGAGTAAAAGGAAAAAAGAAAAAAAACAACATTAACCTGGTAACTACTACACAACTTAACAGTAAATCAAATAACATCATAAATTGTGCAATCAAGATAATCTGCAACAGAATATAAAGCCCTCTAGCTCATCATGAAAACTAAAAAATTCTACTTCTGAAAGAGCTGCCTATAAATCCAGCTGCAACAAAACTAAAAAAACAAAGAATCATATCATCTACCCAAGCCACACGGGACTTGGGAATTAGAAAGAAGAGTCTGACTCTAACAAAAAAGAAGATATTGTTATTTTGATGGCTTTGCAGATAACCACCTTTTCTTCTACATTTTCCATATTTTTAAAATATTTTAATATTGAATTTATATTAAGCACTGAATTTTTTAATCTCATTTTTAAAAATCATACCATAATCTTCAAGATAGAAGGACTAGCAGCCAGGTGTGAGGAGCTGGTCTGTCATTGTGCAATTCCCACATGATGACTCAACAAATTCTTTCAAAGAAGTGTGAAACTACCCTTAGCTCTGTTATGTTCTGATTGATGGTTACCTAGTGATGCCCAAAACTTCTTCCAGCTCTACATGAATGGTTGATGACTAAGCTACTTCTGGCAATTTCAAAAACTTCCAAAAAAGTTCACAAGAACCTCAGGACCAGGATGCACTAGGCAAAAAGTCAGTGAAAGATCAAAACCTTCCTTTGCTAGGTACACCTGCCCTGTAGTGGAACAACACAGATTCTCTACAAAGGAATTAATGAAAAAAAGGAGTCTCTATGGCCAGTTTTACACTAAGGAAAAGCTAATGATGACCTTCCTCCACAGGCCAGCAGTGTCATTCTGCACAGCTGATGCCATCAGCTTTGCTAGGAAAGTTAGTCACAAGCAGGGGCCTCAAGATCTACCTATAATTATATACTGAATCAAACTGACAAGCTGGTCGCTGCTACCACAAAGCATCTGAATGACTTTGTGAGTGACCCTCTCACTTTCATTCATCTCATAATGGTTCACATTGGTTTCAGCTGAGCAAGGCTCTTCTACATGAACCTGGAGCTCACAGCCTAGTCTTGGATTCATACATCAGATGGATTTTATCTGCCATTTAGTTTCCTGAAAATTACTTCTAAGGCAAAATCCATCTCAGCTTACAAGACTCCTCATACCCATAAGCATCAACTTCATTTATAAGTGAAAAAATGAGATGGCTTTTGTTTAACTTGCAACCAAATTCCTCTGTCAAGCTGCTGTTTCACCAAACTGGTGGCCAGATTTCCACTGTCAGCAACTGAATATTTTCTCCATCTTGTGATTTATGTAATATTTACAGTGTTACAGAAATGCACAATAGAAGTGCAATGATTATTCTTACGTTTTTTGAAAGACTTCATGCATTTCCCTTTCTGAGATCATCTTCTCTGGGAACCCATTTAAAATAAGACCACTGCATTCTGAAAATGTGTCTTCAGCATGAGAATCTGAGTATTTTCTGTCTTGGACATAAAAAAAACCAAGAAATTGAATCAAAGTGTATTCCTGAAACTATATACTATTTCTGCATGCTTCTCTTTTTCCTACAGAAATACAAACCCTGGAGGATGACACATTTCAAACTCATTATATGGCATGAAATGCTATTTAGAAGCACAGTGCATAACATGGCTACTCTACAAATGTGTCCAAACAAACATAAAATTAACCTTTTATGGCTAAGAGAGCACATTTTGTAACTCAGTCTTTAACTTCCCTGGAGGTTTTTAAGAAGAGGATAGATGTGTTTCTTCAGGGGATGATTTAGGGGTAAGAGTAGTGTAGGGCTATTGGTTGGACTAGATGATCTTGAGGGTCCTTTCCAACCATAATGATTCTGTGATTCTGTGATTCTGTAACTTAATTATTTATTTAGAGGAGAAAGTCGACTATATACTATTAACCAGTTCCTAGAGTCTCAGGTCAAACAAAATGAGGAATGAATAGGTCCATTCATGCCTCAAATAAGATAATTCTGATAAAGCTGGTGCTGACACTGTTAAAGAGCAGTGATGGAGGAGTCTGGCCTTGTTATCATTCTAATTGTGACTGTGAGTGACAAAAAAATGTGTTCATGTTGCCAGCAGACCAATCTTTCAGATTTGTAAAATCTAAACTCTGTTCATGTCACTTGAAATTCATGGGAGAGAAAATTCTTGAGCTTAGGTATACACTTTGAACCTGCAGTGGCTTTCGTATGGCAAAACATAGAGAAGGAGTAGTAATTTTAAGGCACTAAAATGAGAAGAAAGGTGGTACCAGAGCATGAAAACAACCACAGTCTTACCAACCCACCAGCTCTGCCACCAAACTCCCCTGCAACCATGGCACAGTCTCATCTTTAAATACTGTGCATCTTCATGTATATTAGGGACAACAGTCTTCACCTGAGTGAGTGGGTTCAGTTTGGAAATAGTAATTTTTTGCATCCTATAGCATGCTTTTTCTGCTAAAGGAATATCCAGAGCCAGGAGGATTCTCCAGGTAATACTGCAAGACAAATAACAGAAATCAAAAATACTAAAATGGCTATCATAAAATATCAGGAAAACCATCATAGACTAAACCCCATTCTCATTTACAGCAATATCCCTCTGCCTCATGCTTTGCTTCAAATCACATTAAGTATCACAGAAACAATTGTCTTACCCAAACAGTATACAATTTTCTTAAAAAAGGAACTAAATCCAATGAATTAAACATAATCTTTCAGAACAACAAAGGGAAATTAGTGTCCTCTCTTATTTTTTTCTTCTGCATGGCAAGGTAGGGACTTCACCACAGACAGGCAACTGAAATACCTCCCATAGGTTTTTCCTACATCAGTCCTTCAGAGGGACCATATTAAAAATAAACTAATGCTGTAGGCAGATTCAGAAAGTTACTTCAATGGTATTTATTGCTTTGATAGGGTCCAGTGAACAGTATGTGCATGTTGCCTTTTAAACATATGTTTCAGGCAAAGAATCAAAGCTAATTTCAGTGTGTGAAAAGCAAGCAGATTTCATTACTGATTCTGACTTCAACTTCAAAATGATAAGGATGTTGGATGTAGGTTCTCAAAACTGAATGTCCAAATGGGAATTTATGATGTAGAACTTCAGCTTTATCATCCATGGACTTCAATATAGAAAGGAGAAAGAAATTCTTTTCTAGCAGGAATCTCACAGTTAACCTATAAGCCAGCTGTCTATTTTCCCCCTCTTCTCTAATTCTCCCTGCAGCTATTTTCTCTCTGTAACATGTTAAAGCAAGAATGGCCATTGGTACTAACAATTTTTGTCATCCAAGTAGTGGATATGAAAGAGAGCTGAATTTTTTTTTCTACCACCACAATGCAGTCCCATTTCAACTCTTTGCAGAAATTTCAGCAGAATTCATAACAAACTCAATATAATCTCAACAGCAATGTGTAATAAAAGGCCTGCTACTAAGTTTTGTTTCATTGTTTGTTTTAATGAGGACTTCTCTTATATTATTACATCAGATCTAGTAGTTCCCAACTTCAGACAGCCACCTTTCCTATGAGGTATGTGGAAGGATGCAGACCTGTAGATTTATTAAAAGGCTGAAGTCATAAGCAGCAACAAGTGAATGGTACTTGTCACTAGTGGTAAAAGCCAGAAGATGTAAACCTAGTAGCCTAAATATAGGCATATAACTGAGACTTAGATAGCTAAAATAACTGTATTCTCCAACGTGTACTTTGAGTACATATTTAACTTTGAAAGCAAACGTATCTCACTTACTACTGAACTGAAAACACTAAGATACCTGTAAAAGTGTTTAAATGTGTATATTAACATATATAGAAGTGCATACATGCAATTAGTATATATGCATACACATGTATATACATGCTTATGTACACTGCTGAATCAAGAGTTTAGAAAGCTTAATTTGCAGGGTGGGTAAGAACCTACATCTTCACTTTGAGCCAAAGTGCAAGATTTTGAAAATAATAAAGCCATGTTTTTAATGTTCATGACTACAGATATAGATGTGCTCCGACTATTTTGTTAGACTTTGTCCAGGTCTGTTTAACAGCACCACACTCCCCCAGGTTCAAATGCCACCTTTGAAACAAGTGAAGCAGTAAATCACATCTCTTTATTAGAATGGTAGCAACCTCCTCTGCTTGGTGAAATGCCCATGGGAATTCCACCTGATTACATGTGGATAACATATCTTTCAGGACTTCACTGGGTGTCTACCACTTTCATTGTATCCTTCATAGTCAGTCACAAAGGACACAACCCACTGAAGTAAAATGTATAGACAAGGTGTTATCCATTTCAACAGTGGAGAAGAAGAGGTAAAAAATGAAGGAAAAAAGGGAAGGATAACACAGTGCAATTGCTCATCCTAGTAGCACAACTACTTAAACAACTGAACAGCAATCAATGGGTTAGCATTCAATCCAAGTTTAAATCACGCTGAAATCTATTAGAATACTGCATATAATGAATGACTCTTACTTATTTGGTATTCTGTGTTAAAGTTAATCAACAGTGGGTTTATGCAGGAATAAATAAATAAATAAATAAAATCATTTGGGTGACAGGCCCAAAAACAAGAATAACAACCACCTTGATTTCCCTAGTGGTTAACAGCCTGACAGTACTCAACAACACATTTTGAAGTTGAATACTGTGAGAAACAATGCAAGGTAGAGGTTTCTTGGCTGTTGGGGCAACAGCCTGGTATGTGTGTTATGTGCAGCTTGTCCTGTCCCCCACCAGGCTCTCATGCAGTACTCATAGGTTAGTACTGTCTGTGTAAGCACAATTCAGAGGTCGCTTTAAAACCATGATATCTCTGGGAAATGATAATCACTGGGTCACAGAAAGCTGTACTGTAGTGTATAAATAAGATAAGTGAAAGTGCTGAGCAGGGCATGTTTGCATTATGAAATGTATTTTCCTTTTTCCTGTCTTGAAAACTTGTCTTGAAAGCATGGGGAATGCAGCAGGATTGAAAATCAGAAGGAAAGAAAGCAACACCACCCTAGAAGCTGCACAAAGGAGGAGGGAGACGGCAGAATGGTAAGCTGTAGTATTATTGACTGAGGAATGATAAAAGAGGAAGGAATTCAACAGTTACATCTATTTCACTTGGTGCAATGGAACGAGATCAAAGGCTTACTTTCACATTAGCCCAGAATAATGCATACTCTATAAATGATGCAAAGCTAGGCCACATTCCCAAGATGTGACAATGCCTCAAGATGCCCCTCTGCTAAGTTCAGGTCAAGGCAACAGGATCCTGCTTATGAAATTCTTTTTCAAAGCACACAAACATAGCTAAACTACTGAGCACGGAGACCAGCAACATTCAGGACAGGCATGATATCTTCCATTGGCATCCACATTTCCATACGTGGCATTGCAAATTGAGGCAATTTTCAGTCATTTGCAGGTTTTTTCCCAATTGCTGCTTATCTTTCTAAGGACTCAAACTGTCCACTTGGGCACAAAGAGCTCTTTCTCAGGCTGAGAAACTGGATTTTATTTTATTTGTAACACAAGTATCAGAGAAAAAAGTATCATAGTCAACTATAACTCCAGAGATGTGGCTCAGTCCCACCTCTGCACAGACAACCTCTGTGACCTTAATCAGCTCATCTAGGACAGTCCCTTTAATAACTGCAGAGCAAGAACAATGTCTAAATGTTCTTGAAAGCCAAGGCTTAATTTTTTGTGAGATACATTTGTCAAAGCCACCTAAGGATTCAGATTAGTGCTGGCTGTACCTTGCCTCCTGAATATCCACATATCCTCAGGAACCAAGGTACTGACAGCACTAATCTGAATCTTTAGGTATTGTGGATAACTTTACCAAAACATTATCTATGTGTTTAGATGGATGAGGATAAATCCATATCTAAATTCCTTTACAAAATCTTGCCATCTGGGACTCTGTTTTCCATTAGTTAAATGGAGATGAATAATTATTTTCTCTCACCTTTCATCGTTTGGTTAGTGCAGGGATGTGTTGCCATACAAACAACAATCCAGCCTGCTGGAAGGACAGGGCTGGAAATGTGGAAGTGCAGCCATCCCAGTCCAAGAAAAAAATAATAGACCCTCCTACCTATCCCTTCCTCCTTTTTTCCCTCCCTCTCTTCTTCTGACTGGAAAAGAAGCAGTTTCTCTTTGTGAGAGAGCACAAAGGGGAAGAAAGAAAAGGAATTGTCCATCAAGCTCAGCAGAGCCTCGGGGGCTTTCAGCAGAGGTTGCCACAGCCTATGAGGACAGTGAGGCGCACCGAAGGCTTATTTTAAAAGGCTGGTTCAACACCAGCTACACTAAACCGCCTCCAGCAGTTACCAGCCTGTGAGGAACCTGTGGCACCTAAAGACTGACATCTTCCCGTGTTTCGCTTTCCATAGGCAGGCATAGCTTTCCACTTACAGGGAAAGAGAAGTCTCCTGCTATTCAGAGGGTGCCGTTTGCTCAGTGCTGCTGACCCAGCTGCGCTGTCAGCAGCGAAACTCTGTCTGAGAGCACGTGGCAGACACCGCTGATCTGATGGGTCTTCTGGGTCCTTCCCTACTTGCCAAAATTATTCATCAATCTGTAAACACTACTTCAGGAAAGATGTAACAGATACATCCATTCCTTGCCAGAAACTGTAAATATCATAGATCCAAACAGGGGTTCATCCAATGGTGGAGAGAAATAAACCAGTGGCAAACCTGTGTTCCATCTCAGATACCATTCTCAAGACACCTGAACCAAAAAAGGATTGGCAATAAGCACAGTGAAAAAGCTTCTTATAAGAGGAAACTGAAGAGAATATGAAAGAGCCACAGAAATGAATCACCTACAGACAGATGCAATAAAGATGTGTTTCTGTTTATATATATGTATATACAATAATTAATGATGTAGAAGAAATAAAACAGGAACTTCTAGGCACCTATTCTCATAGTATAAGAAGAGAATGGGTGCAATCTAAAATGGAGCAACTCAAAAGCACTACAAAGCTATCACACAATATAGTCATAAGGTACTTCAGACCACACAACCCAATGAGACTACAAGTTGTACAAGTGCCAAAAACAGAATCAGAGATTCTTGAAAATCTAGAGGTATCTACTAAAAGAAAACAAGCCCTGGGGAAGTGCAAAACCCCTTGGAGTGCAGGAGGATTGGAAAACATCCATTCACCAGAGAAAATGACAAATCACTTGTGAAATGAGGAATTTTCAAGTAAATGCTGGTGCTGACAGGCATTTACCATAAAAAAGACCATTTCTTTATTGGATTGAGCTTGTGTTGGCCTTTGGAGACAGAGATGCCAAACCCAATGGTTTGTATGTCACCTTGCTGTTCCTTGCATGGAACACCAAAGTAAGAAAAAGAAAAAGGCAATGGGTAATACTAGGACTATTTCTGCAGCTTAGGGTCCTTCACTATCCAGTGATTTTTCACCAGTAAATAAAACCATAACTCACTGCTCCACAGGAGAAAGTGCAGCCAAGTCAGCTGGAGGTTGCTAAACCAACTCCCTCAGAATCTCTGCATCACTCCTTAAGCTGCACAGGAAGAAGAGATGTCACCAAGAGATATCCAAGTGCCTACTTGTGCCAGGTAGCCCCAGAGCAGTGCTATGGGACAATGGCACTTTTATAGTAAAGTGGTCAGGTCCCTCATGCTATAAGAGGATTATTCCAAGCACCCAACATGCAGTTGCACACGGAGCACTTGGAGATTATCTTCTCTCTGATCTGAGCACAGTTGCATAAGACAGGGGAAGGACTTCTTCCTACTTACATGAATGATAGATGAAACATCCCCCCTGTTCATTAAAGTCAAGCTGTGCTCTGACTGTGTCAAACCACATGTTCTTGTAGACAGCATGACCCACTCACACAGCTTCAGCCTGTGCTCAAACTGCGTACAGGCTCTTTGGCCCTCCAAGACCAAACCACCCCCACTAGCTCCTTAGGTGGGACCATTCACCAGACACTTCCTCTTCTACCACCCCATGCCACCACTGCAAAAGGCCCCTTCACCCTGGACTTCCACCCCAGCTGTCTCTCCTCATATGCTGAGCTGTCCCTGCTTCTGCTCTTACAGCCTCAGATCTTCCCCATATTGTGACCAGTCCCATCTTTCACTGTAGATGTGTATTTTCTGCTTTGTGACTAGATGCGTATTTCAATACAGATTGAATAATCTGGTCATGTCATCACTGCTGACACAGCTCACAGCCCTTTCTCTTCAGCTCACTATGACCTAAGGTGCTTGTCTTTCACTCACCTGACAAATGTTTTTCCATTTTCTCTGGTTCTTTACTTAAAAGACCAAGATGGCATATTTCTCCATCCTTCCTCCCTTGAGCCCTGCTTCCTTTGGTG
Source organism: Galbula dea (assembly GCA_013399015.1). Taxonomy (NCBI): domain Eukaryota; kingdom Metazoa; phylum Chordata; class Aves; order Piciformes; family Galbulidae; genus Galbula; species Galbula dea. Next base: position 40,647 of record VWZX01001713.1, read on the forward strand.
AGGATTACATCTCTAGTCTACCATGATGACAAGGAGTGCAAATGTTTGACATAACAAATGCAGTGATGGTTAGGTGAAAAGAGAAATAATGTTATGTGCTTAAGTACATTTTTGGACTGGACGTAACTAATGTTTGTTCTTTATGAACTGAAGACTCTTCTTCTATCCTATTCACATCCTCACCAAAGCCTCCTGGATGAGTAAACATCCACCTCTTGGGAACTTCTAATATGAAGAACAGGTTTAGCAGCTCCTTTGAGACATTTTATGGGCATTGTTGTACCATTTGTAGAAACTTATCTTGCTAAGAACTTTGAAGTTTGGGTGTTCAGGAACATATCCACTCACTTCCAAAAATTTACTATGAATGGGAAAGAAGCTGGATTTTTTTTTAAACTATGCTGCTGGCCAAGGAGATTGTAGAGACGAACAAGGTGAGTAGACCATAGAATCATAGAATTATAGAATTGCCAGAGTTGGAAGGAACCTTAAAAATCATCTATTTCCAATCCCCCTGGCTAGCAGGGACACCATCCACTAGATCAGGTTGTCGAGAGCCCCATCAAGCCTTGTCTTAAAAGCTTTCAGGGATGAGGCTTCCACAACTTCTCTGGGCAACCTGTTCCACTGTCTCACCACCCTCATGGTGAAGAACTTCATCTTAATGTCTAATTTAGATGTAGAGGACAAGCTTCTGCTATGCTTGGTGAAGCTATGTTTAAGTGAAAACCCTCACCAGAAATAATGAAATGGAGATTTATGACAGCATCTGGAAGCTATTCCTGGATATCTTTCAACAAGAGTGAACACATTAAGGGTGGATGAATGGTATTATGGGAAGAGGCAGCCACAGAGAGGTGGGAGAGCATGGAGGCCTCAATTAGGGGGTGAGGAATATGGGAAGGAAGAAAGAAGATCAGCAGCTAACCCCACAGACAAAATGGGGAAGAATTGCTACAGGTCCCAGTTTCTAATTGTACCGGCTTAAGACATTTTGTTTCCTTGCTGATATTACACTGGGAACACAGCTGCTACTTGCTGGACTTAAAAAAAGTCAAATTGGTAAGTTAAAGGGAGGGGGACTAAAAGTTCATTATAATGAATGAAAATAAAACGTTGTTGATCAAGCACCATTATCAAGATAGATGAACAGTTGTTAACAATAGCCCAACTACATTAGGACAACTTCCTCCAATTTTTCTCTCCCTTCATCACTGTGGGTTTAAGAAATAACAATTACGAGATTTGCCTAAGAGTGGCTTTAACTGGTATTTTGTATTGATGCAAAAAATATAACATCAATGCTTTGCCACTGTATTTTCTTTAGCTACACATTTAAATATGAATAAAAGCTTTAAGGTTGTATACTAGGTAATTATTTCCTTATAAAGGCCATTAGACTTCCTATGCTTTTATGCCACAGAACAAACACCAAAAGAAAGGTTACAGACCCAAAGAATTTCTGATGTAAAAGCTCATTTTTCCTCCACCTTTTAAAAGAAAAAAATGTCCTCAGGGAGTGAATAAACAGGAGTTATGCTGCCAAAGCCAAAGGAAAGCTCCTCTGTGAAGATGGGAATCAGTTCCTTAGCATTGTCGTCTCCTCACTGTCTCACAGGTGTGCTAGAAGCACACAACAGAAGAAAAGGCCACACACCCACTTGCAATAATTTCAGTACAACTCTAGATCTCATCTTTACCTCTCCAAACATTCTGGAAATGCTCCTTCTACATAATGCCAGGTGGTCTGGTGACCTTTACTGTGTGCCACCTAGCTTTGGGCTCTTGTTTACAGCCTTGCCACTATCAGCAGAGAATGTTTTCACCCTTTACAGCAAAAAGCACCAAACTACAGCCTTCTTGCTCCACAGAAGACTTAATGTATTCAGCAGGACACAACCCAGCTTGCCTGATACTGCTTTCTGCACAATCTAGCTAATCTCTTCTTATAAGAAATGCTCCTGAATTTGATTCTCACACACTGCACCTCCTCCAAAGGCACTCATATAGCTTCTGCACAGCCCCAAAGAGAGAGATCTGAACACAACATAAAATTCTTGATGAGGTGCAAATCAGTGCTTCTCACTTTGTATTCTGTCCCCTGAAGTGATACATCCCAACCCTTAGCCTGCTTTTCCCATCAGACATGGTGATGAGTTGGAAGGCATCCTTGGTCATTGTCTTCCTAGATCTCTGGCAAACCTGTTTCACCTCACACAGAATGCTCCTTTTATTAATCACAGCTTTTATTGATTTTTATTTGTCTGCATTATATGCTTGGTTTATTTGCTGACTCACTGACAGAAAGGATCAAACACATACTGGATTCTCTTTATACTGTTGCTACAAAAAATGACTAGCAGAAGCAGTTCTTCCTTTTCACCTTTCTCAATTAAATTGTTTAAGATCACACCCCAAGTGGAAAGTGTGGCTGGAAAGGCACACAGCTCAGCAGCATTTGAAAAAAAATGCTTTGGCCTTGAAAGCTGTCCTCACCCAAAACCAAAGATGATGTCCCTTGTTTGATAGTAAGCCACAGCAAAAGGCCGTCTCTCGTGTTCCACTCAGAAACAAATGGGTTTCACCTCCTGAAGAGGAAAAAAATCTAACATGTAAATCTAACAAACAATTTCTTCATTACCATGCTACAGTCATACCTGCAAAAGCTGAGGATTTTTCTTTCTTTGGGATGAGGGCTCACACAGACAGCTCATAAACTCACTATACACTATAAACACACTATACACTATAAACTCTCTCCTAAACCTGGATTCTCCAGTCTCTCTGCAGATGCCTAATCTCTGCACAGAATATCTTTGTAGCATGTACAGAAGTTTCAGCAAAAGGCTAGTCCAGGTAGAAGGAACTCAGCATGCACAAACGTGCCATGTAGGGCACCAGTTTAGTAGGATCCTACAGCACAAAAACTTGAAACACCTTGCATGAGGAACAGTGCTTTCAGCTCCTCCAGCAGCCTTGTACAGGCAGCAGTACCTTGGCTTCATCTTTGTGTCACTGGCCTCAGGTTAGGTGATGAAGTTTGACTCACCCTTTCCTCCTCTTCAGATATGGGCTGTACTTGTTTCATCAGCAGGTGAGTCTTGCTTCTGCTTTATGCCCAGGCCAGATATAGGGTTAAATCTTCCGTCTTTCTTCAGCAGACCAGCCCTCCTTTTTCTGCAGCATTCCTTCATGTAGCAGGCTGCTACTGTGATTCCTATTAGGCACTACACTTCAAGTTAGATGACTTCTATTTAGAAGAATTACACTTCTACTTAGAAGAGCTTCTACACATTATCCTACCAAGACATCTCAAAGTACTTCAAAGAAGCATTAAAACTGAGTTCATTAATCCAACAGAGTTAATAATTAACTGATATCAGACGAAGTCCACAAAAAATGTACATATATACATATAGGTCTATAGATAAATTGATACGTATTTATACATACATATGACACTTTGCAAATATATATACACTTTAGACTGGACAACAAATGACTCTCAAAAGCTAAGAAGGTGTTTGTTTTTGCAGGGTAAAGCGTGTCCTGATTAAATTTGTGACCACTCACTATTTTCACAACAGAAGATTCAAATGAACACTCTCCTCCTGTGAGGTACTGACTACTGAGACATTATCTAAGGTCCACCTCACCAGTGCAGAGATAACTACTGACTTCAGCAGGCTCTGAAACCAGTCTGAGTCTCTCTTTTAAAATCAGATTTTGAAAAGTACCTCATCAGGAAATTTTGGCTGCTTTGTTTCTTGGTTGTTCGGGGTTTTTTGGTTTGCTGGTTTTTGGTTGTTTTTTTTATTTGTTTGTTTGTTTTTAAATAACAAGCATCTTAGACTCCTAGATGAATATCTAGGAACTTGGTTTAGGCTGGTCTTATATTAGAAGTCTTGGGCACTTTCAGGGCTGTGGAGCAGTTAGGAGCAATTCAATCAGCATCTGCTCTTTAAAACAGCAGTCCTTGTAAGTGGTCCAAGACTTGACTAGTTCTGCATGTGCCTGGGCCAAGGTTAAACCACATGCATGGTGAACCCCCAGGATGCTGCTAGGAGAAGCTGCAGTGTAGTGGTTGTTGTCTGGCAGAAAGCACCATGAAGACCAGTACTGCTCTCACAATTACAATGGGGGACAATTCCATTTTTACTTGCCACCCTTCTCATCATCATGTCTAGGCTTCACAAATGAAGATTTGGGAAGGGCTCTACCCACGTTTGTTGCAAGCGCATTGGTGGCTAAAAAGGCCAATACAAGATAGGCATGATTGGTTGCAAAAGGCACAGCAGAAAGAGTCCTTAGATTCTTTCTGCATTGTCTTTTCTCCTCAAGGGTGATCCTGAGTGCTTTCTCAAAAGCATCCACAGCTTTATAGATGCTGTGTCTCCAGGCCTCCCGCTTGGAAGCCAGAGTAGACCAATTATGATGATCAATATGGCCAAGGCTGAGATGTTGTTTCAAGGACTCCTCTCTTGTGGCAGCCGGTGGCAAGTTCACCATAAAGCAAGATCTTAGGGAGGCGGTGGTCCTTCATCCTTGAGACGTGCCCTGCCCATCGCAGCTGTGTTCTCAGTAACATGGCCTCAATACTTGTGACTGCTGCTTGTTCTAGAACAGATGTATTGGTCACATAATCTGACCAGTGGATGTTTAGGATTGTGCAGAGACAGCGTTGATGGAAGCATTCTAGGAGACGCAGGTGGTGGCGGTAGATGACCCAAGATTCAGATCCGTATAAGAGAGTAGACAGCACTATGGCTCTGTAAACTCTGATCTTTGTACCTTTCTTCAGGTGTTTATTTCGCCAAACTCTTTTATGAAGCTTTCCGAAAGCACTAGATGCCTTTGCTAACCTGTTGTCTATTTTTCCGTAAATCTTGCCATCTGAGGAGATGAGGCTACCTAGGTAATTAAACTGCTGAACTGATTT